>CM057165.1:12932250-13114949 GCA_029962745.1 Echinometra lucunter | reverse complement strand
TTTAGGTAATCATTTGTAGAAACGCACGAAACACAGCATATTCTAAACTAAGGGCCCTCCAAAAGTTACGCATGGATCATAAAAACCGATATGTTTTGCCACCCCTGAGGCTCTGTTAAACAGTTATGCTCAACGTGATTTTGAAATGCGACTGAAGAAATAGTGAGATTGAGGGATTTTTTTTCCTATATTCCATAATAATACCTAATTCGATTTTCGCCGATTTCCAATCTGCGTCAAGTCATTATACGATCCCTGACGACAGTAGGGAGCGCTATGCTAAGCTAAGAAATCACTATTCTCTGATTTTCTTTCTCATGAATTCAGTTCATCGGAGGCGCCAAGGTTTTCGCACATTACGTTCTCTTCAACACGATCGCAAAAAGACATTCAAGAAATCAAACTATTAAAGGGCGATTTCATGACCTTGTTATATATTGCCTATAGAAATCATGTTAGCACTATGAGATATTACCTTGTAATGTTAATACATTCCAAAAAGTGCTCCATGCACAAAGCTATTAGAACTGCTTTAGGTGTGCCATATTTGCGATGGTGTTTTCAATACGCTCGCGCTTCTGATTTATTGTCACTAGAATTTACCTGTCGTTTAAAATCAAATCATATAGCATGCGGTGCTTGAGGTATTCTCCAGATTTTGCAGCGAATAATTCGATATAAGCAAGGCAAACAAATCCTTTAAAAAAGGGACACGTAACTCAAAATTTCACAAATCAATAATTCACAATTTGATTTATTTATTCACCATTGCTACGAGCCTGTGGCCCTCATTGATATGAACAAACAACAACAGCAATAAAAACAATTTGATTACTATGAAGATTTTCACTCGGTGCATATGAAATGTTGCATCACATCGAAGTATATCATAAATGCCTGATTTGTTCTCTCTCTTCTTGTCATGTTAATGCATCTGTACTTTTCCCTGAAATGTCTAACTTTTGACTGTTTATTCGAGTATAGCGGAGTAGAGTGAGTCAATCCCTTGAGACGGCATTTTTGTCACCGGTATTATAATCACGATAATAGGTGGGTGGATGTCAGAAAGGATGACCACATAGTCGTTGAAAGTGAGGGTGGCGGATCGGATGGGATATTGCCGGGCCTTTTGCCGCACTATAGTCGCTCGATATTTTGGCTTTAAGGCCGGTCGATTCTAATGGTCCGGGGGCCGAGGGTGGGGTGGGGAGCAGTGTTACAGGTCAGAGTAACAGTTAAACGATCCCCAACCGAACTTTAGTCCCAGTCTGCCCATCGTGGCCATGATTGAGAGGGGATGCGCTGGTGTACTGTTAGGAGGGGGGGGGGGTGCTCCCCCAAAACAAATTGCTTCAGTTGTTTTTATCTCTTCAACATTGTAATTGCATCAAATTTTCTTGAATATCCAGCCGATTGTACCTTTTTTGATAGCGCAGCCCCCCCCCCCTGAAATTTTTTTTTGCTCATTACGCCACTGAGGGGATGTTATGGCAAGGGCCTCATAAGACCTCTTTCCAGCTTACATTCCCATCTCATTTTAGCCCTTCTCCTTATTTCGCTTTCTCCTCCCACTCCGACGGGGGGGGGGGGGGGGGGGGGAGGCTCTTGTGCCTTCGTAGCTACTCCATTGTTCAAAGAAGCCTTTTGTACATGTCAGTCTCATGAGAAGAACCAGATGGTAGACAGAATACAAAAATATCGCCTTTTTCTCGATCAATATGAACTTAATCTCATTTGCACACATACACTTTAAATGAGGAAGAAACAGTCGATACATTCTGTCAATTTTTCACTTCCCACGCATAATGACAGCTACGCTGTATATTCAATAGCAAAGAAATAACAATATCAGTTGAACTTGATATTATCTTGAGAGATGTTGCTGACCATTTTCTTTTTCACCAGTTATGAAAGTGGTTTCAAAGTGCAATGTGCATTGTATCATACAATATACAGTGTATGAAATTTAAATCATGATGAACACTTTTAATATCGGTTGTTGTATCTCTGTTTAATAACTATCAGTTTTTCATTTGTGTTAACATATAAAAACATAGACGAGTGGTTGTACCGAGATATTTAACCCTTGAGCAAGGCACTTCATCTGCAATGCTCTTTTATCGTACATTAAATAAATCTCGTGCTATACCAACCTGTGGAAGTTTGTGTTTCCTTTTTAAAATATTTTTAAAAAATACGTGAAGTAAGTAAGGTATCAATGGAAAGAGGAGTTCCTCCTTATTCTGCTACTGTGAATTGCCAAAGTTTATTACCTTGACATATTAATTATGTGAGTTTGGATTATCTTTATTTTCATACACACTGTAGACATAACGTTCGAAAATTAATCACTATTCAATAAATAGATATATCCATATATATAAACAATAAACATTTTTTCTCCTTTTTTTCATTTTATAATGGCAGAACAATATAAGAAAAGATGAACACAGTTTTCATCCATATTTATCGCTGCGGATAAACCAAGTGAAGGTACTTTGATATGATTACAAGCATCAAGTTTATGTCAGTCGGTCATGTCGGTGATTATATCGATAAATCGTCCGTGAATGTGGTGACATTTTGAGTCGGTCTTCATTAAGTCAAAGATATAGGTCAGTGTTGGGTCGTAATTGGTTTTGGGTCGGGTTAGTGTTGTTGTTAGGTCTACGGCCAGGTCAGGCTTAAAGGCTTAGGTAAAGTTTAGGGCTGATGGTTAAACTAAGAGATCATGTGAGCTCTTTTCACTTGTGAGTCAAAATATCAATCGTTTGCTGGAGACTACTAAATCATTTTTTTCAAGAAATTATCAAAACATATGTTTTGTGCTACTAGTCTGTTTCATATGTATTACACTATGATGAATGGCAGTAAATGTGTTCAAATGATTGATATCAATTTCCTCGTCGGCAAGAAGAAAACTGGAGCGATTGTTTGAAGGATCTGCGGAAGTCCTTGTAGCGAAAGGCATAAATGACTGGGTTAGCACCTGAGCTGACGAAGGGTAGAAGATTGGACGAAGCATGCAGGAGGCCAATGGTGGGGTTGTGAAGTGGTTCTGTTCTGCCACTGTGATTGAATGTGAAGCTTAAGTGAATGCAATACGCAGGTAACCAACAGACAAGAAACGTACCCAGCCACAATGGCCGATGTCTTAGTGGCCTTCAACTCAGCTGTGGTGGGCCCGCGACGGATCCTCACGGCAGGGGCTTGCGTTTCATTCCGCTGGTTGTTGCTGTCGTCGTCCCACAGAAATAACCGATACTGACCATTCGCCGTTGCGTCGCTTCTACTGTAGGCGAATTCTTGCTGCGCGTCAACCCGACGTGCCTGAAGGCTCGCAGCTCTGATTATGCGCAAGTATATACCAATCATGATGCAGAGAGGGGTGATAACTGTAGTCCCCAAAGTAAACAAGCAACTGACGGTGTCCAAAATTGGTCCGTGAAGCAATACTCAGATGAATTGTTTGAATTGTTTTCCTCCACCCAATGAACCGGGGAGAGAGTGGAGGAAGAGGGCGAATACCCATATGGCGGCAATAAGGATGAATACTCTCCTTTGAGTCACAATCCGTATGTACTCTAAGGAATAGAAAACGGCGATGTAACGATCGGCTGCGATGAGAAGAACATGAAGTATAGATATAGTGCTGGGTATCATCACGACGCTTATCATGGTCATACAACCATAAAGGCTCTCCTTAGAGTTTCCACAAAAATAGCTGCATAATAGAGGGTATAATCGAGAACCCGACCAGCAAATCAGTGACTGCCATGCTACCTACAACAAAGTAGAAAATCCGTTCTCGAAGGTGAAAGCTATTGTAGACGGCGATGATGACCAGAATATTGCCTATGATGACGAACACCGACAACGGGAGAAGTACGACGAATATCAGAACAACAAATACGTGAGATCTTGGTGTTTGTTGAAGCGAAGTCAATTCTGCCGTTGAATTGATACCAACCATAGAATCTGATGTAAGCAGAATTTCAGTTCCGAGAATTTCATCCCTGAGCGAAACCGACAACAGAGGCGGAGTTGACGAGGACTGCGATGTCAACTGCATAATCATAGGGAATTTTGTTACTACGATGAATCCAGACTCTTGGTATGCTTAATTTTTGTATATCATGCCTTTCCTTACAACCTTTTGCATAAAAATTCTTCAAACCGGTGAAAGCAAAAAGGCAAGTGCTGGCATATGCCGATTTAAAATTAAAGCTCATTCACACCCAAGCAGCTGTTAAGTTGGAGGCATATGCCCAGTTTAAGCGGAAATGGACGATGCAAGCATAAACAGATAGAGCATGGTGAAAGTTCCTCCTATTTTTTATACAGTCTTGCCAAACTGGCTTGCCTTCCGAACTCGAAGCAAGTTGAAGAACTGAACGCATGTATTACGGTCTTCTTACTTTAAATTTCTTTACACTCCGCACGGAGACGATACCGTGCAATAAAATCGACCTATTCCCTAAGCGGTATCTGGCAATATGACAAGAAAACATGAATGCGGATGTGAAAGTAATTCATACTTCAGGCTAAAATTTCGCTGGTACAGAAACACAAAACCTTGAGCGATATTTATACTTTTCTTCACCACGTAGTTGTCCGATTGCTCCATAATGAGCTTATTATGTTTGAAGTAGAAATGAAAGTTGAAACCATTGACTACAGGTTTATGAAAAGTACTATTACACTGCGATGCGTGATTATTGAGGCTGGTTGGTGATTGGAGGACTGTGTATCTGATTGGCGTAGCCATAGCGCACGTCCATATTTATTGGGGGGGGGGGGGGGGGGCGGGGGAGCGAGGATTTTATATGAATATTGATGTTGAGGATAAGTAGTAGTAGCAGTATAGACGACTTTCTTGGATAACCTATTATGCACAAGGCTAATCTGCCGCAAGGTTCCCAAGATAAGAAGCGAATAACAGGAATGATGGCGCTGTGGAGAGGAGGGTTAGCCTAGTGCCGTGAAATGATTTCAACCAGAATGGCTAGGGAAAGTTTGATTATCTAGCGTTTCCAAAAGGTATAAAGCAACGCCTCATTATTCTTTTTTCGGGCGGGGTTACTGCTGTAATGTCATCCCAATCAGCTGTAATGCCATGGCTATTGGAATTGTTAAAAAGATTGAATCATTAATCATTATCATCATAATCATCATCATCATCAACATCATCATCATCATCATCATCATCATCATCATCATCATCATCATCTTAATCGTTATCAGCAAGCAGCTTCGATCAGTGGCTTATTCAGAATCATTTCAAGTGGTACGGGGGGATATGCTCATGTGCCCATGTGCTCTCACAGATTCGCCACTGACAGTTTTATGAAAGATGAACTCATTTGCTATGCTTTAATGGAGGAAGGGAGTTTTTTTTTTAAAAGAGGGAAAATGCGGAGAATGCAGGCATTGCTGGATGATGTTAAAGTAAGGTGCATGTTCAATAACAGAAGCGTCATGTTTTAAAACTTCTTTTTCGTTGCTGTCATTAAATTGAAGTATACTCAACAGTCTTATCCTCCCCTCCCCCCCCCCCCCTCTTTCCTGCTTCCGTAAAGGAGCCTTCACCCCCCCCCCCCTTCCTCTGCACCTTGTTTTGCATGACGTGTGTTTGTGTCTCCTAACATTCCAATTTGCATTTCCGTAAATTCGGTAAACAAACACAAATACCTCGATTTTCTCTTCGTACAACAATCAAAGTACATACAGATGCATTAGGGTATTCACATCAGACGTGATTGATTATCGCAAATAATTATCATTTTCCCCAACTTGATCATCTTCGCATTTTGCCAGAAAGCTACCGTCATGTAACTATGAATGAGCACACGACTTCCACCCTCATCTCTTTTGTGCATGCCGTATCATTGCAAAATAATTGCTAGAACGTTCTTAGTAAATAGATATGTAATTTGGAACCATCTGATGTTTTAGTATCATACAATGATTACTCTCGGCAATTTACGCAAATAAAATCTGTTTGAGCATGGGCGCCAATCGCTGAATCCACGATCGACAGCCACTGTAACAAAATCGGGGAATGCAGAAGACGAGCTGCGTTTATTGATATAGCAATTATTTTGTAAAAAGTGTAAATATTATCACAATATTCAGGGTACACGCAACAGTTAAATACTCCTGTCGAATTTTGTAATGGAATTTCGATCATACTGAGAGCATATTCAGGATATGCGTTGCTTCAAATATAGCAAATACATGATTCAGAATTACTAAATTGACAAAACTGAACAAATAAAAGCGTTAATGCAATCGTTCAATAACAAAATCCAGATTCCAATATTCATAGTTATTTGCCCGACGATATTTTTACCAACAACACCGAAAAAGGAATACTGATTAAAAGCATGATTATAAGAAAATCGTGTTCTTTTTGCTTCATTGACAAAATAAGCAATCATTATTTCATTTTTTGATATAGTATCGCTTTATAAAATATACACGTCCCCTAGTATGTCTATAGTAATGATGATGAATGTCCGGATCATAGACAGATCAGACTGGGACTGAAATTCTGTTGTGGAATTGTTTCGGAAATCTTCCGATTCGATGTGATTATGATAATTACCGTAACGCACCATTTGACGGCGTACGGACGCAATGTTATTTTCCCGGAGTGGTGACGACTTCTGAAAAAAAAAAGATCAACAGTTCAGCATATGAATTGCGAACGACCGAAGCGAGCGAGCAAAATAGCGACACTTCTGGTAATAGTGGTCAGACTTCATTTAAGACAAAAGGATTTCTGGAGTGCTTAAAATGATAGGGCCTATACATGGAACATAGTTAATAAGATTGTATTGTTTAAGGTTGCATAGCGACCGAGCAAGAAAATCTCAATTTGGACATATTGAAACTTTGCTAAAATGCTTATTGCACATCGATGTATAGTGCAAAATTATGACACGTCTTATCATAGGGGAAACCCGATCGGATGCACTATAAATTTCTTAAAGTAGGAATTAATTTGACAAAATTGAAATGAGAAATCATAATCAATTAATTGATTTGTAAATCTATAGGTTTAGACTTTTTATCAGATATTATTATCATTATCAGTCTATTTTATTTGACATTTTGTACATAGAGAGAAAACAAACATACTTATAAAAACAAATTTACATATTGGGGTAACTTAGTTATAGGTGCACCAGGCTGGGCAGCCTGGGTATGGAAAAGGCCAACCACATGACTAAAGCCCGCAGGCCATCTTCCCCAAACCCAACCTAGTGCAACCATAACTGATCACAATATATAGATATATAATTGCATCGACAGTAATACAGGACACAACAGAATATAATTATGAGCATAAATTTAGATTTTAAAAAAGAGCGGAAAGAAGAAGATATGACATTTTTAAAACATGAACAACAATAAATATATCGGGAGGAGAGACCCGGGGTCATAGTGATTAAGTTCAAGCTTCCCTTCCCTGGCCTATGTGAAGCCAAAATTTGGCAAAATTAATGATTAATAATATTTGTGGATTTGTCCCTGCATGATTCAAATCTAAGACACTTAGAATAATGGAAAAATCTATTCCCCCTCCCCCCCCCCCCAAAAAAAAAACCATTGGGGCATTTACACTCCTCTCCCCGTTTTGGAACATAGCAAGTAGTATACCGAGTTGCCCGTAAGGAAAACTTTCTATCGCCAGTCCGTCCCTGGAGGCTTTTATCGTAGTTTTTCTTTGATCTTGTTTATTCAATGATTTTACCTTATTTAATGTACTCTTGCCTGGGCCAACACATATCCCACTAGGCTCTTTGGATTGTTAAAATTGCAACGACAACCAAAAAATAAAAATGTAAGAATATAAACAGAACAAATTGCCATATAATCTTGCCTCTATGATTAGATTAAGAAAGGTATTAAAAGACTACAAATCCTTAAAGATCATTATCATATCGAAGAAAGTAAAACTACGGCATCTTCTTTTTCTTTAGAATTCTCTTCCTTCCTCTTTATATGTATAAAAGAAGCTTCATTTTAAAATTCTTTCAAGTCAAAGCTTATAGTGTTAGTGTTTTATTAACAGGGAATGCCTCGACAGAAGCTTTACTTTTTTTTCCAGTTTCCCATTTCATGTCCATTATTATTTGTGCTGTAACTATCAAATTTACACGTTTATTCTTAGTCTTTTATCTTCTACTTTTCTCCTTTTTGGGGGGTTAGTTCATTGAATGTATTGGATGTGTTTTCATGTATTTTTAATGGACTTGAATGAATGAATAAACTGAATTGAAAATTGAATGATCTATATTTTTTCTTTTTGGTTGTTTTTCCTATTTTCTTCTTCCTTGGCGGTTTTACCAACCCTTTAAGCCCTTTTCGCTGTTGCCCAGTCCTTATTGTGTCCTTTTTCACGGGGGGGGGGGGGGGGGGATGAGGGGCATATGCCCCCACTTTTAAATGGGGGGGGGGGGGCATGTACAATGTACCCCCCATGTTTCAAAGAAGACAAAATATTTTTAAAAATCAGTTTTTGAAATTTTTGATCAATCTGTCATAAACGACCGTTATAGTAGTAAAATTTCTATTTAAAATGCTATTACTAAAAAGCAAGAGACACGATTAGAAGATTCCGAGAGTATATGTGGGTGTGTGCGGATTGGTGAGGGTGTGTGTGGGCAGAGGTGCAGTTGTCGCGTGGTTTAATGCCCGGCGCACACTGCATGATCCGACTGCGACCCGATATTCGAACAAATTGCATTTTGCATTGGACATGAAAGTTTAAACAAGTAAAATGATCTTCTATGAAGTTCGGAATAATGATGCGAATACTAATATAAAAAGTTTAGTAAACTGAAAGCCTTTTTTTTCAGAGTAAAGGCCAAATCGGCTTCAAATCGTAGACAATCGCAGGGCTGCTATGACGTCAGTACGATTCGGAATTGACTCCGCTTTTATTCTTACAAGGAGACTCGCAATAGCCCAGGATTTTGATTTTAGTATTAATATGACTATCTGGAACTTTGATCATTAAGATTACAAATTTTTCAAAAATCGGATCGCAGACAGATCGTATAGTGTACGCCGGGCTTTTAAGGCTCTTGACTGGAGACGCGAGAATCAGGGGTTCGATCCCCGGCACGACAATAAGTATGCCATTGAGCCAGGTATTTTATCTACGTTTCGTTGCTATTTTATCGTACATCAAATAAATTAATGTGCTATAGGCATATTGATATCAACGTGTGCAATGTACTCGTACTCGTGTGTACCCCACTCCTCAAAACGGATTTGCGCCTGTGACAATATTGGCCGGCCCCTGCGGAAAACTCCCCCAGTTCCCCATGGCCAGTTCGCATCTACACACAGATGAACTTGAAAATTCGGAATTCCATATCGGTTTTCTCATTGGCAGGAAGAAAGCTTCAGAGATTGCTTGAAGGATCTGCGGAAGTCCTGGTAGCGAAAGGCATAAATGACTGGGTTAGCAGCAGAGCTGATGAAGGGTAGAAGATTGGAGGAGGCGTGAAGGAGGGCAATAGTAGGGTTGTGAAGCGGTTCTGTTCGGCCACTGTTGATGAATGTGAATGTCATATGCACGCTGTACGCCGGTAACCAAAAGATCAGGAAAGTTCCTAGCACGATGGCTGATGTCTTCGTGGCCTTTAACTCAGCCGTGGTTGGCCCTCGCCGCGTCCGGACAGCAGGAGCTGGTAGTTCCTGTGGTTGGTTGTTGCCGTCATCAATAGAAATCACTGATAACTGGCCATTGGCGTTGACGCCGCTTATGTTTTCAAAGAATTCTTGCTGCGCGTCGACCCGCCGCGCCTGTAACCGAGCAGCTCTAATTATACGCGCGTATATCCCAATCATGATGCAGAGCGGGATGATAACTGACAGACTAAACTGAAAACAAAGCAGTGACGGTGTCCAGACTTGATCGGTGAAGCAGTATGCTAGAGGAATATTAGGGTGTCTTCTTCTCCATCCAATGTAAGGGAGGGTATTGAATGAAAGAACGTACACCCATATGACGGCAATCGTGGTGAATATTCTCCTTTGAGTTACGATCTGGACATACTTCAGAGAATAGAAGACGGCGATGTAGCGATCAGCGGCGATAACAAGAACATGAAGTATGGATGTCATGCTCGGTATCAGCAAAATGGCAATTATGGACAAACAACCATAGAGACTCCCCTTCAAAGAATCAACAAAAATAGCTGTGTAGTAGACCGGTATCATGATAAATCCGACAAGCATATCGGTAACTGCCATACTTCCGACGACGTAGTAGAAAACCCTTTCGCGGAGGTGAGGGCTATTGAACACAGCGATGATCACGAGGGTGTTTCCTATGATGACGAATAGCGACAACGGGAGCAGAACGACGAATATTAGAATAAGAAATAGCGTGAGATCAGATTGTTCTTGCAGTGCAGTTGATTCGGTCGTTGAGTTGATGGTGCCTACGGATAAAAACAGTTCGTCCCTGATTTGTTCGTCATCCCGCAACGAAATCGATGACGGATACGGCGTTGAAAGCGGAGGTGACTGAAAATGCATCTTCCCTCTTTACTTGGTAACTTACCAAAGTAATGCTTTAGATCAATCTTGTTTTTTTAAACAATCCCGATTTGGTCGGCTAAAATCTAAGTAGCTGTTCCTAGCTATCGACTTGTTATATTCAACGAACCTATTGGCATTTCCCTTCGAACGAATATTACGACCTCCTTGTCGAAGACATTCTCCTAAAGCACCTAGAATATGATATTTCAATCAAAATTGTCACCATTTCAAATAAAAAACCGTTAAGACTTGACGCTCCTTTTCGGTTAAGTACAACAATCTCTTTGCCAATCTGTTTCCAACTTGAAGAGTCTAAAATAATGCAGAACGCAGTGCAGCAGGTAATATATAAAGTGTATAATTCTCTTGGAATCGTTGACCTTGTCGTAGAAAAGTTAATCAAAACCTCTTTTCTCGCAGGAAAGTAATTTCGCGGTTTTTTTTTTTTTTGATAAAGAAAATAATCACTTTGCTCGGATTCAAAGTAGTGCTAGGTCCTGCTGGTTGGTGGTGAAGTAGGTCTCTCTTTACATTCTATTTACGGAAAATGGGAAATGGGAATCAATTTTCAATTTTCCTCTAAATCTGAAAACCATAACAACAAATCTCTCTCTCATGGTCAAGAAATACAGCAAAAGTAATTATAATATCGCTCTGTTTTCCAGCCGTTCTCCTGGTTCAATTTCCAAAGCTTAATGTACTCACAATATAGATTCCAGTGTAAGGATGGTAAGGTGAATTTTTTTTGTAAAGTGTTTGTGATATCTTTACTTTAAAAAAAAAACGCATTAATTTAATCCTCCACGCTCACCTGAGTTGCTGACTTAAGGTCTTGATCTGGTGCATCACGCGTTTGCAGTGGAAAGATAAAACTTTCAGATGATGAGATTTCCTTGAGAGCATATTGTGTATTATTGCTGTCTTTCTTTATTTTCCAGCCATCCCCTCTCTCTTGTCTTATCAATTACCCTTCAGCTCAGTTTCTTCATCTCTAATACACAACTATACTCGACACCTCCCCTTCCACACTCACACACGCCCATTTGCGCACACGCACACACACACACACACACACACACACACACACACATACCGCACACTCTCAAACACGCACACCTTTCTGCGCACATTTTATCCCTCAGTTCAGATCACTTCTCCCTCTCCCCCTTGAGTCCTCTTGTTTTCCTAATTCTTCCTGTATTCCGTGCATAGGTTATATACAAACAATTCAATTATAGGCTTTCAGAATATATCTGCCAACTGCTCAATCTTCTTTCTGCAAATCACGTACATAAAATGAAATCTGTTGCCTTTATTTTCTTTATACATGCTTAATTCGCACTTTCTTTTCATTTTACCTTGTTGTTGGTAAGTGCTCTTTCTCTCTCTCTCTCTCTCTCTCTCTCTCTCTCTCTCTCTCTCTCTCTTCACTATTCATCCATTCCAAGTGATAATTCCATGTGTCCCCCACTCATTCACCGTTCATGTATAAAATCCACTTTGGTTTTCAGGGATATATCTCTTTTCTCCTCCTCCTCCTCCTCCTCCTCCTCCTCCTCCTCCTCCTTTTTTTCTCTTCTTCTTCAGATCTTTTAAGTTTTTTCTTTAAAAAATAAATAATCCTGTTTTCTTATTACTTACTCTAGTACCACTTTAATTGATTTATCGTTATTCTTAAAATTTCCCTATATATCCTTTTTATTGATAGTATACTACAACTTCAATAATTATTGAGTTATCGTTATTCTTTAAATATCCCTCTTTATAAAATCAGTACCCCCTTTCGTCGTTTCATCTTCTCAGTTTTTATGTCACGGTTTTACTTTCCATCATCCTTCTCGTTCGTTCTTCCACTTCATTTCTTAATTCTTGTTCTACTCAAAGATTAATTCTTTTTATTTCTTGTGGGAAAATCCCCCTTTATATTGTCTCATCATATTGAAACGGAAAAGAGCACTTGTTAGCCAAATCTACATGCAGGAATAATACCTTTCTACCTTTTTATTGGACGCTAACGTAACAGAAAATTGAAAGTCGTCTCTCGTTAATGCTTGTTATCAAACCTTTACATAAACTCCCATGCCAATATACGTGGAATGAAAATCAAATTAATGAAACAAAATTCGCAGCAGTGTAGTGTTGGTCTATCAAGCATCGCTATATAGCAATGAAATGTGATTATTGACATTTAAGTCAAGTTTCAAGAAAGGATATGAGACCTGAAATTATGAATGTGATTATCCGATCGAGTAAGCAAGATTTGGATATTCATTTTCTTAACGCCTAATTAGTATTTGTTTTGGGTTTGGACTTTTGGGAGAATGGAAAGACAATATCTATTACACAGTTGGTCCATCCAATGCTGATACTGAAAATGTTATCATAATGCACATTGGCACCCCTCCCTTGTTGTAAAAAAGTCGGTAATTAAGCCTCTCATTTCCATATGCCCTTATAAGTTTGATGATATTTCTTTATGAAATATTAAACTTCTTTCCTGCCAGCATGAAATCGGTTGCCAAGTTCTAAGCTTTATATTTCCAAAATAATAATGATAACAGTAATAACAACAGCGCATTGTACCGTTCCATCATGTGAACGTGATCATTATCAAGAGGATACATCCGGAAAGCAAAGGCCGAATATCCTACCAATCGAAGGCCATCCTATATCATGTATATATGGTTATATCGCCTAATCGTTCTCACCTATTCTCAAATAAGTCTCCTGCGACATGTGCGATGTGGTAATGGCTTTAATTGTAATGAAAATGTTTCTCCTGGGCAGTGCATGATGGAACAGACGTCAGTATGACATTTCAAATAGCAGTGCATATTTATTTTATTGTGATTAATTGCAATGGAACGACCCGCTTTTATTGAATATAGATCAGGAAATGATTGCGATTGTAAGCTGATTATTCCCATCTAGAAGTCACCTTCAAAATTTGCTCCACTTTCTTGTGTACCATTTTTTAAAAAAAATCCAGATGAAAAAGAGAGGTTATTTCTTTCTAACTATGTACCAATCATATAGTTTTAATGGATACGAGAGGTCAGTAAAAATATCAATCTATTTGAATCTAATGAAACATTGTAAATGACCCTTAATTCCTACAGGTGGAATAATTTGCAAGGTATCTCGAAAAGTCCGTGCGTCACTGAGACCGAGGAGAGGTCAAAAGTGACGTTAAAGAGTTTCAAACCCTGGGTGTTTCACAATATTCCCCGTAGATAATTGTCGCGCTGGGAATATGGAGTATCATTGAAGCTCTCGTCCATATTTTCTAATGATATTTCTAAACCCTAAGTTGACAAAAACTAAAAGAAGCAAACAGGCAACAAGCAAAACGCCTGATGAGACATATCGCCACACGTCATATCGAAGAAGATTCTAGAGCTGCAAATAACAAATTTCTTGCTCAAACTCGAGTATACACACCCCCTCACTCGCCCCTGCACACACCCCCTACTTTTTTTTTCCATAATGTTTTTATTAGAGATTTCATTCAAAATAAACATCAATACATCCATATAAATCAATATAAGCAAAATAATATAATACAAGTCTTCATTTTGTTTCCATAGCATATTTTCTTAGATAAGACATCAGTTAATGAGGAAAACAAGGAGGAATGAAACCCCTTATATACACATATATATGGAAAAAAATGCATACACACATACACACACACACACACACACACACACCCTCACATCCACACACACACACACACACACCCTCACACACACTATTTCATTTATTTTGTGAGCGAGTGAAGCGAGCCAGAAATAACCTGTTCTTGCCATAAAAAAGTATTTTAATTCATTATCAAAATACACTTTTGGCCTTTATAAGATGTTTAAATGGTTTATTTGGTCATCTTACTACCAAATCATACTTCGCTGGTCCAACTGTTTGCTGTCCAAAACCACCCTGCTTCTAAATATTACGAGCGAGCAAAGCGAGCAATGAAATCACACTCTTTCGATGATAAAGTATCATTTCGTCATCAAAATACATCACATGCCTATATAGAATACATGTATATTCGATCGCCTCCCTTGCATGCCCATTTCGTTTGTCTTCAAAACAATTCTTTATCTATATATATATGTGAGTGCAGCGAGCAAGGAAAAAAATATTACTTTACAATGTACTGCTTCTCCCTGCAGAATTTAAAGATGGTCGGACATCTCGCTGTAAAACTTTCATGATATTCGGGCATCTGTGTTGGAATTAGAGTGATTTGCTGACCGAAAACATCTTATTTTCTAGATTTTATGAGAGAGCAGATGTGGATTTTTTTTTTTAAAAACCGAGAACAGGTTCAAGTGTATTGCTACTCCCTGCTCGTGATTTTGATAATGTACCAATTATCGGCATCTTCCGTTCTCGAGGGTATGATATAGGAATAGGCTAATAGTCACAGGCTGTTACCTCCTGACAATTTATCCATTTTACGTCAAGTTGGTCAACTTGCCGCCCGAATCCTTGTAGTTATACAAATTTTTAAGAGAAGAAGAATTGCATAAACCTTGGATAGAGAGACAAGATGAAAACCTATTTCCTTTCTTAAGAATGGCATGGGGAAAGATATACTGAAAATGCGAGCGAGCGAAGCGAGGTGTTTCCTTTATTTTCATTCATCTTTTCCCTTTCTGTTTCCCTCTCTTTTACTATATCATTTCTATTTTAAAAATTGGGGGTATATTTGTACATACCATCCCCCTCGAAAAAGTGGGGGAGGGGTGTATCTACCCCTCCCCCCCCCCCCAATAATGGTTTTTGCGCTATAAAATGCAGTTCTGGTCAAGGGAAGATGATATTGATTTTGGAGGGCTTGTCTTATGTGATAAGCGTGTATTTCTATATGTTTCGTAAAGAGTGGAGTGATGGCAGATGGAAGTTCGCTTTTGGATAGCTGAAACATAAAAATTCCGAGGTTTAGGAGGTAGAGGTCATGTATTTTTAGTATTTTATTTTTAAGAAATAGAGGATTTGTATGAGAGCGGAAGTGAACATTTTCTACTATTCTGAGGACTCGTTTTTGCAGGAGTAATATTCTATTTGAGTGAGTTGTTTGTGAGTTGCCCCAAGAGAGGATCCCGTAGTTTAAGTAAGAAAGATTGAGAGTGGAATAAAGACTTAAAGCACTTTGTATGGGAGACATGATTTTAGTTTATTAATGACACCGATGTTTCTTGAGATTAATCTACAAAGAATTCAAAGATAGATTATTGTCGATGAATATTCCACGAAATTTTGTTGATTTTGTTGGGCACATTCAGTATTTATAACATTATCACCGGGAAGTGTTTCTATTGAATTACTGAATAACATATAGTTTGTCTTATTTATGTTTAGTGATAATTTTTTTTACCCGTATCCAGCTATGAACGGAATTTAATTCTGAGTTCATTACATTTTGTAGGGTTATTGGGTCCCGATGGGAAAAAATATATTCGCATTATCGTATGTTTGATTGTTTTTATGCTGATCAGGCCACTCTGTATAAATATTCGTGAATAAATAAATAAATAAATAAACAGAATAATATGATAACATTTTTAGAAATTCCTAAAGTCTTTATGATTTTATGAGATTTAAATCTCATAAAATCATTAATATTCACAGTATGAATAATAGGAGACCAAGAAATGATCCTTGTGGTACACCACAATGTGATATATTCCTTGCGAGATTCGCAGCCATTGACAAAAAATATTGTGTCCTGTTTGTTAAATAGTTCCTGTATCACTTCAAGGCCTTTCCTCTATCAAATGCCATAATGAGAGAGAGAGAGTGTGTGTGTGTTTTAAAGAATATCACGATTTATCGTGAATGAATACAAAACGACAGAAATATACAAATAAACTACAAGTGGTAAATAAATATCTCTTGATTTATACTTATGGAACTATTTAGCTGCTCGGTCAGTGCACGAGAGGATCTGTGGATACAAAGAAGTTGTTTTTGTTGTTGTTGTTGAAATGAACATCTCATTTTCAGATACCCCTGAGAAAGTGTGTATCTCAGGTTTTTGAATTATGAAAAGAAGCTTTGTGTATACGAAAACAAAGGGATTGGAAAGCAGAAATGATAAATGGGAGAGGATTTATCATTTTATATAAGCTATTTTATTCCTTTAAAACATCACAGGTAATATCTATGGAGGACGTTTGCTTCTGATACCTCTGCATTATGCAGAGGGGAATAATGCGGGAGGGGGTGAAGGAGATTAGGAAAAGACATATTTTCAAGAATTCTCAAGAATAACAAACATGGATGATTTATGGCTGTTTGGATTATAGTCTACGAAAAGTCTGGTGCGCTTGATATTAAATAAAGTAGTGCATAATTGAGAGGGGATTTCGTCTGGAGAGAAAGACAAATATTGAATCTTAATTTTCAGGAGAAATGATAAATGGAAATAGTGGATAATTTTCTCTTATTAAAAACTATGTACCCTAATGATCTCGGCATTGTGCAAAGTCTAAATCAGATTTATGTAGATGGAGAAAAAGATAATAATTTTTTCAAAAGACCAGAGATGGTAATGATTTATTGTTTGGAAGATAAAGATAGAAAGATATTTCCTTCAGGAAAAAGAATGCCAGCCCTGCATTATCCATGTTTTATGCAAACAAGAGAGGCGAGATAGAGAGAAGGAAATTACACAAAATATATCCTAATGGTGCGACCGAGCTGCTAAGATGAGATATTGCTACTTTGTTATTCAATGAGAAAAAACATTTCGTGCTGGATATCCAGACAGAAAGAATACTCTTCAGTCCATACATCAACTTGAACAGGGGAGAAAAAGGGAGAGAGAGAGAGAGGGGGGGGGGGGGGGGAGAGAGAGAGAGAGAGAGAGAGCGCGCGCGGCAGAGGCAGAGGGGAAAAATATTCGACCGAACTAAGGCAAAGTAAAATTGATTCCAAGTTTTTCGCCCGGATATTTTCAAATTGAGTAGGAGGGGATTATATGTTATTTGATTTTTTATTTTTTTCATGTAGGCCTACACGAAAAGGTATTCGGTCAATTTTAACAAAAACTTCCCCTTTTTATATTTCATTTATTATAAGAGTTTGAAGTTTGAAATTTGAAGTTTCTCTATTTTCCACATAATGCACAGTTAAATAAACATAAATACTTTTTCTTGGAATAACAAAATATAAAACAAATTTGCATATGAGAAATAGTACATTTTACAAATATCTGTGAGTATGAATTTAAATTAAATTAAGAAGAATAAATTAGTCGAGGAGTCTAATTAAAGAAGCAGAGCTTGTACTGTATAGACCCCCATTTAAGAGGCTCAAAACAATGTACAAATGCACGTTATTAATGATTATTTTATCACCTCATTTTCCAGATGCAGATAAAATCAATGTTATTTTAGAACAAATATTATAAAATATCAAAAGTTTTGAGGCGAGCTGCAAAAAGCCTGAGGAAGTAGAGGGACGAGAAACTAGGATTGGTTTTTGTTTGGCCTAACTCTCCATTGTATGAAGATGGCTGTTATCTTTTAGCATAGAAGTATAGTATTCTGAACTCATCAATATCTCAGAATGAACGCATCTGCGCATGAGGACGCTCGTTCAAACAGCATTTTAAACATCGAACTGCAGTTAATTCTGAACAAATTTTCCGTTCGAACCGTAATCTATTTTCTCTCCTTCTTTTTTTTTCCGAGTAAATGAAATCTGTTTTGTCTGATACTCTCAGATTTTGCTAATTACATATATTGAAAGAGATTAACATACAATTCACTCATTTTCAAGCTCATTTTTGTCAATTTTGCAAAGCTACCAAATACGTTTAATTGTCTGTTCTTAAAGAGGTGTACCTCCACCTCTACAATCTGTAATATGATTTTGAGGATATACGAGCATGACGAGGGAGAGTCTTTATTTCTCTCTCTTTCTTTTCCTTTGTTATTTTGTGTCTTCCTTTTTTCTTTCTACTATTTAACTATACTGTTGTAAAAACATTATATCCTAGAGTAAGATCTATTTGAGCCACACAGAGAATTTTTAAAGGTATCACGTGCTATTTGATAGATTGCTATTATTATTAATGTTATCATCATCATCATCATCATCATCATCATCATCATCATCATCATCATCGGTATCAATTATCTCTCCTCTCTACGTCGCAGATGATTACGTGGTGTGATTTCTTTATATATTTGTATTCTGTTTTGTTTTTGCTAACGGCATTTCATCCAAGAATATATAAATTTTTCTCGTACTTTTGATGACATTTCTTCTTCTTTGTCTATTTTCGTATACTGCATTTTGTCCAAGAATGCAAAGATATTTTAAATCCTTTCATTTTATTTTGCTTGTAGGGGATATCTGAAAATAACGATAGGAGAATTTGAAATTCCAAGTTTGATTACAGACCCAACATGTAACATGTCATACAATTATTATCTAAACAACATCATTTGCTTTTCTCTGAAGGACACTATTTTTTGATTGAATCTGAAAAGGTGAATAGATTGATTGATTGGTTGATTGATTGATTGAATGAATGAAAAGATCTTTACTGAATTCATCTGACTGGGGACCAAAGGTCGTATTGCACAGATTTACATTTGCAAGCTTGAGTTATTCATGTTTTTAAAATGTTTGATAATACTTGGCCTTTAAATATCACTATTACGATGTCCTTTAGGCCTACATCATGCGTGATCGCTTTGTTGAATAAAATTACGAATTTTTTTCTTCAAATTTTGCTTTTGTCACAGTTATCATAAATGACATAGACTTGAGGAGAGTTGATAAAAAAACCCTTTCAATGCAGCATTATTGGTTTCCTTAAAAAGATAAAAAACAAAACATAAAAAACAACAACAAAAACTACAACAGACACGACACAGGTGGTTGTAGCTCCATGGTATAGGCGAACACATAAGTGCATCCATGGCCGAAAGGGCTGTCCATTTTGGAGAAAATGAAATCAAGGGATACAATTTAAAAAAAAATGAACATCACTGGGAGCCCCTTGTCTATAGGCCTCTATCCCATTTGGGATCATTTGAGGTCAGGCGTAATTCTCTTTTTGTTGAAAGGAAAGCTCATCTATTCCTTTGTAACTCAAGACAAATAGACAGATAATATAGGGCTAGCCCACTAAAAGTAGATATGTAAGAAAAGGGAAGGGGTAATTCTCCCCCCCCCCCCCTTAAATAACAATTTTTTTTTATTTGCTTTGGCGCCCTCTTTAGGTTCACTCAAGTTACTCTCACATGTGTTTGTCATTTTTGTCCAAATATCAGTACGAATATTCACCTTCTCAGTTTGGCAGGGCATTTACAATGGCTCGTAAAAAGGTAGGAAGCATGGGACATTGAGGCAGTATAAATATGAAAAGCATGATTATTTTTCTCGTCGTAGTTTATCCCCGAGTTTATCATCTTTTCGTGTAACTGACTATGAAATGGTATTTTTGTGCTTTAATTGCAGTCCCATCAATGCAATGCCCATATCATTGTAAACCGTGTTGGTAATTGACATTTAACTTTAGATCTAGTGACTCTTTAACTTAATAAAGGCAGTGTATACAGCCACACGCGTATGTCTTTACCTTACGGCCACACGCGTGTGGTTGTATCCACAGCATCGACATGAGGATACAGCCACACTCGTCTGAATTCCCATTTATACTCTGCGCCGCGACAGCCATCGCTAGTGTGTATGTAAAGTTAAGTAGGCCTACCCTTCGCGGCGGAGCCCTCATCTATTGACAGCGCCGCAAAGGCAAACCGTCAGTTTGGTTCGCTTATTTTTCTAAATGTATGACTAAAAAGAAAAATTTGTGCTTATATTGTCTCACCAACTCTTTGGCCAACCAGCAAACCCTCTGAAATCCTCTTCTGAAAATGTTTTGGAAGAAAAAAGACACGATTTTCTTGTCCTATGAAAATAATCCGTGTTGTAGCATCCATTTTAAAAATCGAAAATCAATGTGTGCATGCGCAGAGCAATATGAATATTCACATTTTAGAGCACGGTTTGTTAAAAATTATTGAATATGCATGAAGCTAGATGTCGCGACATGGATTGAGCCGCACATGCTACCTAGCGCGCTCTGTACTTTGATATGTGCATATTCAGCGATACGTGAATATTCATGTTATCTCTAAGTACAGGGCGCGCTAGCTGCATGTGCGGCTCAATTGATGCTTGGATACAACCACACGCGTGTGGCCGTAAGGTAAAGACACGCGTGTGGTTGTATACACTGCCTAACTTTAATGTGACACCACACTCCACCGGCCCACTTACATGAATGCCAGGTTATCATCAGATAACCTTGCACCTAGGCCTTTACAGTGGAAAATTGTTGACAATAGGAAAGTGAATAGGAAAGTGGAGTAATGTTAGTGATCAGAAAAATATTTTTTTCAAAATTCACTTGATCAATATAGACCTAGGGTAATTATTTTAACGTAGATCCACTTGGTCTTGGAGGAATGGAATGGAAATAGGATATTTTATCATCGTAAGTTGGGTGTAAACAGGATATATTTCATAAGAAGTTGTTGATATTTTGGTGATTTCTATCTTCAACTACAGACGGCGGCATTTCACAAAAATTTGCACAGCTCACCATACCATTGGCATTGTATTTGTAGCCATGTGTACCATTGGCCTAGCTTTGAGAAGCATTCCATTCCGTTGTGTTATATTCTGACATTTCATGGAACGCTTTGACCAGCATGCATTATAGGCCCCAACAGAGATTGGTGTAAATAAAGTGCCCCCCAAATTTACACTTTCCTATGCATACAGTGCCGTTGGCCCTAGAAACTAACAAGTTGGCTTCCAAGTTTGCTATTGAGTATTGGCCTGATAGATCTAGCTGTGACTTCAGAACCTAAATTCTACCTCTGAAACTAAAAATATCAAGTTTTGAATGAGTATAGACCCTACCTTTCCGATGATTCCCATGCTTGATGAATTTCCATTTGAATAGAATGACCTCCGACATCGTCAGATTGCTTACATCCGTTTGTCATGTTAGTCTAGGCCAAAGCCAAGGCGAAAGAGCGGTGCAGCTGATTGAGTGGCACATTCTCGCACGTAGCAATCAGTCTTATTGTAAATCAGATGTGTACAACAAGTCCTTTGAATGGAGATGCTAGTAATGTTAAAAATGCAATGTATCGGTAGATTAAGGTAAAAGACAAAGTGAATTTCTTGCATTGCAGAGCAAATCTAAGAAGGCAGCTCAGAAGAAACGAAACCTTGCAGAGAACGACTATGGGAAAGCTCCGCATACATTTGTCTTCAATAGAGGCAGAGTTGGGAAGAACGGCCTTCAGCTTATGCTTGATACAAGACAAGTGATGGAGCCATACACTGCATCCAGTCTTAGGGTAAGTGCTACTCACATAAATGCAACAGAGACACCAAGGTCAAAGACCAGCAATGCGTGAGATTTTAGGCAGGGAACCATGAGATTGCCAGGCGTTGTGTATAATATATATGGGGATAGGCTGTGATGTAGGCGTGAGAAAGAGATTTTGGGGGATGAGCAAGGCCCCCTAATGCGGGAGTCTCACGCCTAATGCGTGAGACTTGACATGTCTGATGCGAGTTTGCAAATAACCTTGTACTGATATGGTTCCATAGGGGGGTTATTTCCGACATTGAACTTCCTGTTGCCTCCAGGAAACGGGTTGTCCCTGTAATAATCCTACGAGAATAAGCGAATTCACAAATTAACAGATTATCTTTTTGAGCTTCAGAGCACAGTGGAAAATACCCACCTGGGAGGGAGCTGAGAGTAGTTTAGACCTTTTAAACTTGAAAACTGAAGAAAAATTTACTCCCTTTATGAAGCTAGCAATTGTTGGAAGTCTAGTTGTCACTTTGTTGTGTTTGTGTGCAGATAAAGGTGTTTGCCTTCCTCTTGTCATTTTTTATATTTCATAGGCCAGGAAAAAGAACACCCTGAAAGACTTTGTTGGAGTAGCTGGGCCTCTTGGTGTTTCACATTTTCTTTCATACACAAAGACAGACTCTGCAATACATATGGTGAGTTGAAGATTGTCAATTTATCTGTATCAATAATTGTTTACTTCTTCTCAGTATTCTGATATATTGAAGCCACATTATTATTTTTGTTTATTTTTATTTTTCATTTGTTTTTACTGTATGACATCGAAGAATCTGACTGAATAAAATTCATTTTGTGCCAGCTTGTCAGAATCTGATGTCATGTGTTCTTTGGCACATTCAATTCAAATCAATTCAATTCAATTCAATTCATGGTTTATTAAAAAAAAAAAAACATGTCTTGCAGCAATAAAAACTGAATTGCACATGTTTTTACAAGGTTTTAAATAGTTTACAAATACAAAATACAATTGCAAGTAAAAATATTTGAATACGGAATTGCACAGAAACTCATTGACAAGGATAATAAATGACATAACATAGATGCATTGATGAAATTATTCATAATGAATTCTAAAAAAACGTAAAAGATAGCAAATATTTCCATTAATTCATTGTTTTGCTTTAAAATTTAATTCTTACGGTGCCAACGGTTTTGCTTGTTCCCAAATTCTACCAAATCATGAACAATGCTTGCTTTTCAAATGCTGTAAGTCTTCAACAGTAATTTCTCTACAGTAAGTTGTACACAAAAGTTTTAGAAAATTCATTACCCTTTCAAAAGATACCAAATATTTCCATTAATTCAATGTCTTGCATGAACATTATTGGAAATAGAAATGAGCTTCCCTCTTGAACTTTCTGTTTTCATTTCTCATTTGCTTGCTATTGTTTTATGCTAAATAAGAATGGATCCTTTCCAAAATCTGCAGTTTTCTAAAAAATATCCTATGGTAGCATATAATGACTGATAGATATTTTAAATACTATATTTATCCTCTAAACTTTGACATATTTTCATGAACATATCGATTATTCTAAGTGGAGTAATGGTCAATTAAAAATGTAAAGTCTCTTGGGCACATATACGTGCCATCGGCACTGTAAGAGTTATTATACAATTGTAAATGAACAGATTAAAAAATTGTAGTAAAGTTTAAATTATTTTGAGATTTGATTTGTAAAGTGTTTATTAAGCACACGTACATCAGTAGAAAAGGATCATTATTTCAAAGTCACAACAAACATCAAGAAGGTTGGTAGATATTTTTTTCTTTTTTGTTTTAGTTTTACACAAGTGTTTGCTTAATGAAGACAATATTACCTGGTTTGATGCCGATAGGATTATTTTCTTTTTCTGCACTGTTTTTTACACTTAAATCTTGTGTTATGTGTTACAGAGAATAATGAGGCTGCCCAGAGGGCCGACCTTGACCTTCAAAGTTCACAAGGTGAGTGAGAATCCTTGCAAGGGAATAACTAAAACCAGTAGTGTAGCATAGATCCTGCTTTGAGGGGCACTGTTGTGGGGAAGAGGGTAGGGGGTAGGGGAATGTACTGGGGTACTAGGTGGAAGTGACAGTTTGGGAGCATTCAAATTATCTTCCTTACGGCACCTTATCAAAAGTCAGAGCCAATTTGGAACGCAGCCTTTAGGATCTTTCCCGCTCAGCGTCTTTTCCCCTCCGATCCTCCCATTTCTCCATAGACAAAACAACAGGGGATCGGGAAAGCCGATGTAAAAGAACAGTCGCAGAGAAGATGATCAAAGACGTGGGATGAGACTTTTGATAAGTAGCCTTACAAAGTGTGTAGCCCCCCCCCCCCCCATTCCCTTTTTTTTTTCTTCATGGGGAGGAGGCATGAGAGCTATTTGACTAATTCAAATTAAGATCAAAATGTAAAAAAAAGGCAAATTACCTAAATTTTAATAAAATCATCAAGTCATATTTGCTTTGGTGATGTAATTTATCTGGTCAACGGGAGTACTAAATGTACTATTACAACTTTGTCTTCACACCACAGTATTGTCTGGCCAAGGATGTTGTGTCATCTCTAAAGAAACCCAGCATGTATGCATCTCAGTTCCTTCATCATCCACTACTCATACTCAACAACTTCAACGGTGATGAACTGCGCTTCAAACTCATGACCACCATGTTCCAGAATATGTTTCCTTCCATCAATGTCAATAAGGTTTGCTTTTAGCCTTCAGTGCTCTTAAACTGGTGGTATATACTGCATGCTGTATACCTGACTTAAAGAATCTTTCCTAATCCTGTCATCTGATTGGTTGAAGGTGTAGTCACGCTTTTGACTACACACGGGCGTAGTGAAAAAGCAGTGACGCAACAAATGCTTATGACGTTAACAATGGATACTTGCAGTTAGATACGCGCCTACTCTTAGATTGGTTTCCATTCAAATGAGTACATTTACAAGCATATTTTGTTGAACTATCCCCTTTTGAAGAATGTGCTATCGGGATACAGTATATACAGCAAATATTGACTGCCTATTTTTCAGGTCACAGTTAAATTATAGCTCCTCGATAATCTCGAAACTGTCTCGAGGCACGGTACAGTTTTTGAGATCACCTTGGGCTATATTTCAACCATGCTCCTCAAAGCAGTCCATATGTGTATATTACTCGGCTCGGTCAAATTTTTGAGAAAATGCAAAGAAAGGCCATAAATTGCTGATATGGTTGTCTGCCTATCTGCACTTTGGTATTGATGTGCCATTTAATGGACATCTGTGAATTATGTTTTGCAACTATAATGTAATATATATAATACTTGTAATATTGTACTCCAGACTGTATGGAAATTGATCACTACCTTATGCTCCAAAAAGTCCTCATTGCTGTTGAAGGCATCTCCTACAGAGCAGGAGTAAATGTAGTTCTAAAAGGGAAGCCATTAGGTTGAAAATATATTGTGGAGCTTGTCTGTTTGAAGGAGCTACTGAAAAATGTGGTTTTTTTTTTTGTTGATTTCTCATTGATTTGACTATGTTTTAATCTTTTTTTTTTTTATTTCATCTGAAAGACAATATGATATTGTCTGTTAGAAGGAGCTACTGAAAAATATGACTTTTTTGTCACTTCCTCATTGATGTGATCTTGTTTTGACCCTTTTCTTCTAGATTCATCTGAATGATATAAGGAGATGTGTTTTGCTCAACTACAATGCTGAGACTCAGCGAATTGAGTTCAGACACTAGTAAGTTCATTCTCTCATCCTTGGATCATTAATTGCTTGTTCTGTACCCTAAGCAGATTCCCTTTTACATTATTTGGAAAATGGCAAACGAATTTGATCTGTAGATCTCTAAAAGCTTACTTCTATTGAATTTTACTTTTTTATATTTATTTTTAAAATTCATTTTGTAGTGATCATTAAGTCTTGTCTCTAAGTCTTTTCAAAGTGCACTGGAATTGTCTACATGTATACCTTGCTGGTATGGTGTATGTGTGTAAGAAATAATGAAGTTTTTTCCTTGGTTTTCACCTGCATTCACCTACAATTCAGAATATCTTTTTCAGACTTCATCATGTAAAGGAATATATTGTTCAGATTAAATATGAAGACATGGAGAGTATGCTGTAGTGTAGGGGTACAGTCTCTTGTTCAAAACATCCTGGAGTATTACCTTTTTATGCCTCCACCCTCTGAAGGTGGGTGCCAGAGGCATGATTTGTTTCCTTTACATCTCTCTCGACCCATTTGTAGTTCATAGTGCACCTGGAAGGAAGTCTAGGGCCTAGAACCCCAATTCTAGAACATTTATCAGCATTCATTTTTTGCCAGTGCAGGAAATCATTCTTATCAAAGGTCACTTTGATAGAATTATTGATATTAGTTGTTTTGTTTGTGAATAGTACTGTTTGAAACTCCTGTTGTCATTTATCACAGTTCCATCAAGGCTGTCCCCATGGGGATGAGTCGAAGCACCAAGAAACTTCTCCAGAGTAAGGTTCCTAATCTGGGAAGGTATCAGGATGTCAGTGACTTCTTCCTCAAGTGAGTATTACGTATTCATTTTAACAATGAATTTCTCATCATAGATTTTACTGGGCATTTTAGGGGTTATTGTATAAGGAGTTTAAAGGGATTGCTTAACTTTGTCTCCTTTCCAAAAAAAAAAGTAACGACTTGGCTAATGCAGCCATCATAATTTCAAACATTATGGTCAAATAGGGATCGACATGATTTTACAGGCCAATCGTGCATCTACTTATCAAGATATTTATGATTATAGATTTATATTTCATAGTGGTACGGCCGTACCCTTCTGACTTATAACGGTTGGCATACCTCCCTCTACCGGCAGATGGGAATGTGCTAGACGGCCAGCTCCGGCACAGAAATAGAAGAGCTCCGGCCACTATGGGCCCATCGATCTCTATACTCAATCCTTGCATGCATGCTAGCTGCGGCTCGAATAGAGCTAGCGCTAGCGCTAGTACATATACCGGTACGGCTGGTGTGTACTTCGAATCCATATCCGTGTATGTGTGTACGTACAAGCTCTCTATCTCATGCGCTGCATGCATATACTAGTATACGTTATTATCTGCACAGGAAATGGGGAAGTTCTCGATGTGGGGTGGTTTCGACGAAGTCGATCGCAGGAAATTCTTTTCAAGATTGATGTAAGTTGCTCGATTGAAAATGATTCCGTATTTTTCATTAGATCTAGGTCTATGTAGTGTATATTTCAACAAATTTATGCCCCCAAAATACGGAAGCTGTCGTATATCTGACTTGGCTTTTTCTTACGAACCAACGAGGCGCAGTGCAGTGATCATCTTGCATGCTAGCTTTGTATGTTGTGGTCGTTGGTGGTACGGTAACGTAGTCGTAGTCGATCGCGAGCAAGACTGTAACGTGTTTTGCAATAAAATACGTATTATTCAAGTAAACTAACAGTAGTGTGTTCATCTTTTATAAAATTTATGCCGTGCTGAGGTCTGAGCTGAATCATCAAAACCATTTGGTTGTTGCTGAATTATACATGTTATAAGATTTCGATGTTGATGAACTTGAAGTTGATGGGCAAAAGACTACTCAATCGCCATTGGGCATGTTGGTTTGCAGGCCATGAACTACGCCAGAGCTCCGGCGTGTCTGGGGCTTGGGCCGGAGTTGATTAGAGTGGCGAGTTGTTTTGTATGAAGGCTTTTGCAGGCTGTAGCACTGCAGGTGAACTGAGAAAAAGGATTAGAAAATTATTTCTGTTTTTGTTTCTGTTTACCTTCCATTCTTTGATTGGACTGAATTCTCTGCCTCCCGTTTTTTCAAGTTAGTGGGCGTCCATGAAAATTGAAATGATTGTAGCAGGGGTCTAGCCTCTAGGACCTATTAAAAAACAAATCACAAATCATGTTACTCATAGAGTCTGTGCGCGTAGGTTCCTGGGTTCTGAGGAGACAGAAAAATCTGTCAAAATTGACATTTGTTGTGTAGCCAGATGTAGTCTCTGCAGAAAACCATTGCTGTCAGAGACTGATGTTTTCCCTCTAGTCTAGATCTAGATCTAGGCTCCAAGCAGCAGCTCGTATGGAAACATGGAGATGGCCGTACGCAGCGGGGGGGGGGGGCAGTTTACTGAAAATTTTCACAAATTCACCAAAAGTGTGCACCAAATCCTTAGATTTCACTTTCAAAAATACAAAGGCACCCCCATGACAAGCTTTGTTGCTTCACTCCCTCACTTTCAAGTTTCAAAAGAAAATTTTAATTTTGCATGTCTTCCCCCCCCCCCCCCAGTAAAAAAAAATCTGCATACGGCTCTGTCGGGGAGGGGTGTTTAAAAATTTGAGGATGGTAAAGATAGTCTACTGAAAATAAAATGCAAGATTTTTTTTTTTCTCCTTTCGCACTTTGTTCTATTTTTCTCTGTTTTTTTTTTTTTTTAGTGAAAGGTATTTTCAACTTTTTCCTAGTCAAACATGCACATTTCATCTGTATTCATTTAGTTCCAGTTTTAAATATTTCGTCATTATTGCCTCCAATTCATCCTCATTATTTAGATGACACATCCACTGGAGCCTGCATCCACTTGTCCAACGAGGGTAAGAGGTGCTCTTTGTTCTGTCACCTGTCCAGTTGTGGAGGGATCGTTGCTGGTACAGTGC
The DNA here is from genome assembly GCA_029962745.1 of Echinometra lucunter. Lineage (NCBI taxonomy): Eukaryota > Metazoa > Echinodermata > Echinoidea > Camarodonta > Echinometridae > Echinometra > Echinometra lucunter. Next base: position 13,086,322 of record CM057165.1, on the reverse strand, counting down.
TTGCTTGTGAACTGATGCTATTGGTGAGTTGGTCGTATAAAGTCATGTTCTTGTTTTGTTTTTCTCTAGTTTGTTAATGACATTAACCCTCAATTAGGCATCTTATCTTTATGTCATTGTGCGAAAGAATGTGTCCATAACGCAAAATGGAAAATTATTGAAAACAAAATTTTTCAATGATTGATAAATTCACAGGTGGCATGTTGACCTTGTGAATTGCTATACAGTCTTCTTGTGGCATGATCTCTGCAAAAAATTATATTCCAATATATTGAAAAACATGCACATTTGTATTTTGCATTCCGGACACATTCTCTCAAACAGCGACAGTCATAAAGACAAAAAGCCTCGTAAGAATAGTGGTGGCAGTAAACATTTTTCTTCCCCTTTTTCTTTATCATGTTTTAGGAGGGGGGGGGGGGGAGTCAATCCACAACTGCTTTTAGCCTCTAGTTTTAGGCATCACAAGTGTTTCCTCCTAGTGGCAGTTTAACCCCCCCCCCCCCCCAATAAAAAAAAAAAAATATGATGGAGGTATCCATTCCCATTTCAATTTTTTTTCTCACAAATCTCCATTTAATGACCTTAGCTCTCAAGCTGTATAAAAATACTTTTGTTTTTACTGGAGCTCTCTGTGATTTTATCGTGTTAATTCTTATGTATGTATTTGTTTTTTGGCCAGAGCACTTTTTCGGTGTACAAGAGCTTTTTTTAGAGCTCATGTGAGCTAAATCCCTCACTGCTAGGCACTGCTCCCTTGTATTATTTCCACTGCTTTCAAGACATTTTTTAAGCCTTATTTATATTTTAAGTTCTGTTTTTTTTCCCACCAAGTATTACTACATAGTGACAGATTTAGGAGGACCATTGTATTTCTAGTGTGAATCCTCCAGTAGAACTATACCCCATAATGAAAATGAAATTTCAAATCCTGGCCTCCACACCTTAATTTTTTGTTTTGTTTTTGTTTTGTTTTGTTCAGTAAGCCCTGTTGACACTGATATGTTATGGGTCTGAAATGATTTCTTTTTTTTTGGAGGGGGGGGGGGGGGTAGCCCTGTTATTGCCGACCAACGATTTATCACATAAAAAAAAAAAAAATCACACATATCTTTAAAATCATGATACAATTTAATTCGATATTTTAAGAGCTTATTAGGTAACTTACACTTATTTTTTTTTCTCCCCTTTTTAATTTCAGAATCTTGATGACTGGATGCAAAAAGTACTTCTACAAGACCAGCATTCTACCTACTTCTAGAAATGTGCTTCTTTCTGGCGATAACTCAACAACCATTTGATGGATCAACAGAATTAATAACTGCTTTTAACCCATTCGTGACAGGAATTATTTGAAGCCTAATAATTTGATCAGCTTTATTCTTCAAATTGGCAACACCAACATTCTTATTTTATTGCTAAATTTTTCTTACAACACGTTATGGATCTGAAATGAATATAGATTGACAGAAATTATGATGAGAAGTCAAAAAAGTTGCCAATTTGCAGGGGGAAATGGTGATTTTAAACCTTCTATCACATTGCCAATTTAAGAATTTTAATGCTTATTTTCCTTTAAAAATTTGTCAGCATCAAACAACGAATATTGACGCAACCAAATTGGGCACAGTTTGCGTAGATTTTTTTGCTCTTTCTGCTCTTGTATTTGGTATGATTTTTAGGGCTTTGCATCAAAAGATATTAGGCCAAACCACAAAATGTGGACCTCTGTCATGAACGGGTTAAAAAGTCTTTTAGGGGATAATGGGTAGATAGGAGAAAATGTAGTTTCCCATTCATTTGGTACATAAAACAGAAATTCTTTGTTTAGGGCTGACATGAGGTTACTAAAGGTCACAGCAGTCAATAAACTTTACAAAGGATTCCCATGAACGTGATGTCAATAGATGTGCATTTCATTTGGTATTTCATATTCAGGTCGTTCATAAAGTCATTTGTAAGTTTCTGAACAGCTTTATGAAACATCCCCCAAGCTTCCCAGGGGAGCGTTTATCAAGTGTCTTGGCAGTGACTTCTACTAACAAATTTGTTCTCGGCCAATTAGATGCAAGGATTTTACTAGCATAAAACTGTTAAAACAGTAAAAATCACAGACAAGACTATTTATGAAACGCTTGCCCTGGTTTTAGACCACAGAAGAGAGAATTTGAGAGAATAATGAAACATACAGATATACCATCAGTGGGCGAAAGATGGGAATTGGGAGTAAAAGTGGGACAGGTGGATACAGGAGAGATGGAGAAATAATGAAAGAAGAGAGATTAGGAGAATAAATAGAGTGACGTAGAATGGGCAGGGGGTGGGTGGGAGAATAAGAGAGAGAGAGAGAGAGGAGGGATTGATGGAGGTAAAGGAAAGAGATACTGAATGAGAAGAATAGTAGACAGAGGAGACTGAGAAGAGGAAACATCAAGAGATATAAAAATGAAGGTGAAGAAGGAGCAGAGGCATTGCTAGAGGGATGGGCTGATGATACCCTGAAAATTGAACGTTGTTTTTTTTAGTGTTCAAATTTCTTTTGATGGAGGGAATGGGGTAGGCCTGTGATCTGTCGGTTATTTTGAAAATCTCGGGGACCCCACCCCAGAGTCGCCTCCTTTTTTATTCCACACTTTTGCTTTGGATTTTTTTTTTGACTAGTTATCTACATGTATTTTATTTCACTATGTATCAATTGTACACTGTTGAAAAAAAAAAAAATGTTACATAAGAATGCAACCTTGACATCAATGTGCTCCCATTGAATGAAGAAGAAAAAAGAGAATGAACAGCCAAAGTTTGGGGAAAATCAGTTTAAGTGTTATGAACTTTGAAAGTTAAAGTAAATCCTTATTATGGGATCCTTGAATTGGCAACTTAGCCCGGATCTGTGATGTCATCGTGGACAACTCTCCATTCATTTTGTAAACAGAATTCATTATTTTCTTTATTTTCAAGAAAAATAAAAATTCTTTTTGATTTATAGTTTTAGAATGATGTGACTATATCAATTCTGCAAGCATTATGGGAAGAATTATATTGATTCGTGAATTGAAATTTCATATTTGAAATCATTTTTTGGGGGAAAAAATATGTACAAAATGAATTGAGAGTTGAGCAGGATGACATCACAGATGCTGGCACAGTTGCCAACTCAAGGACCCCCATCACAGAGATTTACTGTAACTTTCAAAATTCATAGCTCTTGAACAGATTGCTCAATTTTGCTCTAACTTTCACCGTTTACTCTTCTTGATCATGATGCCTGGGTTGAATTCTCCTTTAGTCAAGTGGAAGAAAATAAACGTTTCTTTGACTTTGAAAAAAAGTTTCTCTTGAAATAAAGTCATTTCACCCATCACTCTACCACTTTGTCACATACAGTATTCTAAAAATCTGTGCTTTAGCTCAGCCATCTCTGATTCTGACCCCCTTCCCCACTTTTTTCTTCACTTCATTTACTGATCACCCATTTCTTTGTCTTTGCTTTCTCTTCCAATCATCCTTGGGCAGTCATCCTTCAATTATCCCTTTCTCATGCTTTATCTCCCTTTATTTACTTTTTATAAGGGCTCTTTTTAGGCTCTTTATCCCATCTCCTTTACTTGCTCTTGGATTTTTTTCTTAGTTTCTACCTTCTCTGACTTCTCAATCATTCCTGTATTTTCTTTTACTGCCAAGTTATCTCTTACTCATATTCCTTTTTCTCAAGCTCCCTCTCAAATCTGTGTCATCTGTTGCTTTCTCTCTCTAGTTCCATTCTTTCAAGTTGTCATTCACTCAACCAGGATTCAGTAAAAGAGGGGCACAATATTCAGAAAATATTTACCTGGTAAAGAGAGGGGGGGGGGGGATCCAATTGGGTTGTGTACTCAACTCGTATGCAGAACACTTTGCTTGGGGGGAGGAGCAAACTCCCCCCCCCCCCCCCCCTTCGTGCCCTTACCATCTGGAATCTTTTTCATAATGTTGCTTTCTCTTCTCTTTTATCTCCTCTTTACACAGTGGAACCCATGGCCGTACACAGCAGGGGGAGGAGGGCTTTGCTGCCCCCCAGGAATTTTGTGAACTTATATTTTTTTACTGAAAATTTACCAAAAGTATGCACCAAATCCTTCAATTTCACTTTAAAAAATGCAAAAGTGTCATCATGACAGTGGCGGCACTCAGAAGCTTTGCCCCCCAGATGCCCCCCCCCCAGAAATTTTGAGGACTAAAAAGAAAAATTATACAGTAATTTGTAAATAAGTTGATGTTGTCATAAGCATCATATTCAAGCTGTGAAGTGCTCTACAGTGCTCTAAATTACCATTTTCTGCTGTTCATATCTTCAATTGAAAACAAAAAAAGTGATTATCTTTGGCTCGCTCGCTTGGCTCGCTCGTCATATTTTAAAATTTCTCTTCTATTTCCCTCCATTTGCCCCCCCCCAGTTTAACAATCCTTTTGCCGCCACTGCATCATGACCAGCTTGGTCACTTCGCTCCCTTGCTTTCGAGTTTCTTAAAAATTTTAATGTGTAATGTGTCTTGCCCCCCCCCCCCCCGAAAAAATTTCTGTGTACGGCCCTGATGGAACCTTGTTATAAAAACATTGCTATATACAAACTCTTGTTATGACAAGTAATTCTGGCAGTCCAAATTCTCTGTGTATTTTATTGTTTTCTTAGCCCTTGATAACAAGGATTTGATACAAAGGGGTAATTTTCATAGTCCCAAGGAGTTTGTTATAGTAACGTTCTCAGCTTCTCTAATTTCATAATGCCATAAAATTCTAGTGAGGGTCCAAGATTATGCTGGCATACTCCATGATTGGTTGTGAAAGGGTATTGGAGCACAGTGAAGATCGGAAGCCAGTGGAGACAACAAATACATGTACCGGTACTGAGAGATGATGTGAACACTGAGCAGCTCTGAACCCATCCATTTCAAGGATCAATACTTGACGCACAGAGGTCTGTGTAGGAAGTGTAGACAATGATAGCCTGTTTCAAAGCAAATGAAATAAAAAAAATGTTTAGATTGTCAAATTCTTGAAAAAACAGTATTACTGTGATTAGGTGAAGTTAAAGAAAAAAAACTTATTAGTTTCTAGTCCTAACTTTTTGAAAAAAGGAGGATGAGGGCACCTTTTTTGTTCTGCCTTTCCACTACACAACGCTATTCAGGTAGTCTAATTTCCTGTCATTTTTCAAGTACAGTACGATATGTAAGCTGTGCATGTGCGAGGTTCAACAGCTGGAAACGGCGAAAATCAATCAAAATTTCATCAGAATAAAAATCATTTTTGATGTGGCGGCAAAAACAGTGCAGGCGGGGACAAGAAACTAATATTTTTTTTTACTTGGCCTTAGCAAAAATATTACTCAACATATAGTGAAGCAAGTCCCCATCATACAAAACATTGTGTATGATGTAACAGATGACGAAACCAATAAAAATTGATTAGGCCAAAGGCTTCAGATTTTAGAAAAGCCTAGATACCAGCACATGCCTTTTTGCTGTTGGTGCATGTGCATGTCTTCCCCCGAAATAATTCTTGAAATTCGGATGCAGATCTATGTTACTGTATATATATACATGTAGTTGATCTGCAAATTTCGCAACGGACCGACCGCTCAAACGACTGTATGTTGATTCGTATGTATACCAGGCCAGTCTAATCATCAGCGATAAACTAGCGAAAAACTGAGCAAATGCAACCCCTTCTATAGTTCCCATAATAATGCCCCCCCCCCCCAAACAAACGAAATGAACTGCAGAGGCTGACCAACAAGGCCTCATAGACAGTGCTAAAAAAGGTATCTCCCCTCCCCCCCCCCCACCTCCCCTGGAAAAAAAGTGGATTGAAAAACATAACAGAGTATTCTATTATAAGACTGTCTGGGAAATAGTGATTGTACAGTACCCACAATGCTCTGTGGAGCGTTTCATGGAAGGACTTGTCGGATGTTTTATCCGACAGGTGCCATAGTAACGATGCTTCTCAGCCAATCAAAATCAAGGAAAGATGTCAGATCAGACAACAAATGTTGATGAAATGCTCCCCTGATCCACAAAATAACATGGGCCATGGAACCGCAGGGGCTGCAGACCCCCCCCCCTCCCCCTTTTTAGAAGACACGTTTGCCTATGTACAAAAACCTGGAAATGATTATTGTGGTTTATACGCACACCCCCGGCTTATGTCGAAAGGGTACATGCGCGGAGCGGGATGGGAGTGGGAAGGGAACGGGGATGGCCACACCCTTTCGAGAGAAGCCCCCCCGGTTGTCTCGAAAGGGTGGGTTGCGTGGGTAGTGAAATTAACACACCCATTCGTGGAAGCCGGGGGGGGGGGGGGGGGGCTTGTCTCGAAAGGTTTCCACGAATGGGTGCGTTAATTTCACTACCCACGCACAGCCCACCCTTTCGAGACAACCGAGGGGGCTTCTCTCGAAAGGGTGCGGCCATCCCCGTTCCCTCCCCGCTCCCATCCCGCTCCGCGCACACACCCTTTCGACATAAGCCCACCCCCCCACTTTCAGAAACGTTTTGTGGCTTCTGACTTGGTACAATAATTTTCAACAAAATTGTATTCAACTGTGGTAAAGTGGAAAATTTCAACTAAAGAGCTGCTTCTTGTAAAGTGCCACTGCACTGCCACGACTGTCATCAACATAACAACGGTGCATTTCATCATGATCAGGATGATCAGACCAAGACATAAGTCTCAAGTAAAGTTACTGTAGTGTTAGAGTCTAACAGTACACTAACACTACAGTTAGACACTCTTGATCATGTTGATCATCATTTTTTTTTTCTCTCTCTCCACTTGTGATAAGTGGCTATATCGTGGTTTAGGAAACCACTCATTCATTTCACGCACGTACTTGTGTACAAAGAGAATGGAGGTGGAAACAGGAAACCAATGCGTGTGACTGAATAAAGCACTGCTGAGTACTGTGCAAAGTGAACGGTGGTTTCCTATTTCACGATAACGCCTCATAAGTTCATAACCATACTACTATCAAAGGTTTTACTTTCATTTCAGTCATCAAAAACAGAAATGCACCGTGAATGTACGACTGACGGGTCACACAGCACAAATTACGGCTAGATCCAGCTAGCCGTCAATCACCCAAGGCTGAGGCCAAAGCCGACGAGTACGGCAGCGCTCCGTAGCGAGTTTAGCCCTCACTGTGTGTGGCGGGGCTGTGTCGACAGTGCGGAGTCACATACTGGCATAAATTGGAGTTGAACGAATGATCTCCGACCCCGACCCCCCAATAAAAAGAAAGAAAGAAAAAAAACCCGATGAGGCTGTGTAATGATGCTGAATTTATGGAGATATTACAACTTCGATTTTTCAAGCATGTTTTCTGGGTGCTACCTACCGCACAATACCTAATCCTGGTTCAACAGCAAAGTCGAAGGTGATGGTACTCGTACTCGTAGTCGTACTTGTAGGATAGCTAGCTGTATAAAATGTACTTACAATTTCCGCAATATATCAAGGCAAAGTACGGACGACTGGGCGGGCGGACGTCGTGATTGTTGCTAAGCGCTTATACGTGCGCAGGTAGCGGCCGCGGCGCGGCCATATTTCCTCGCACAGAATTTTGCTACATATAGTTTGATAGAGATCGATGGTGCAGGACACTCACGCCATCAATATCTTTGAATGAACGCATGAGGACGCTCGTTCAAATAGTATTTTAAACATCGAACGGCAGTTAATTCTGACCAAATTTTCTGTTCGAAACGTAATTTATTTTCTCTTTTTTTGAGAGTAAATGAAATCTGTTTTTTCTGATACTTTCAGATTTTGCTAATTACATATAATGAAAGAGATTTACATACAATTCACCCATTTTCAAGCTCTTTTTCGACAATTTTGCAAAGCTACCAAATACCTTTAATATCCTTTATGATAAGAAAATAAAGGGTATTAAACATATGAGCCTGTAATTAGGCTTTTTACAGAATTGAATGGCTGCTCGATTCGTAAACACCTTAATTCTTTGAATGCTTTCAGCAATATATGGACTGCCTAGATAAGATGTTTCAAAAACTTATGAGACTTAACTTTGTGCAGAAGTTGACTGTTTTGATCTTTAGTAATTATGATACACCACTTTGTCTTTCAAGCACTGGTCAGTTGTCTGAAAGTGAAGCAGAGATGGATGGAGAGCATAACGAAGTGACCCTACCTCAGAGGTTAGCCAGCCGAGGAAACCTGGACAATCAGAAGAGTGCTATCAGACTAGTGGAGGTAAGACATTGATGTCAAGCATTTGTGTTTGTTGTCTACTTCACTTCTCATGATGGAAAATGAAGGCTTATATTAGGCAGCATATGGATTGGGTCAAATGGCAAATTGATTTAGTCATGAATTATATACCATTATCATGATTTTTGTTCCCATTTTATTGCCTTATCTTGAAGTGGTGACAACCTGGAATAGAAGCTAGGGATTCTCTCTCCCCAATCAATTATTGGAGGCGAGTTGGCTCAGTCGGTAAAGCGTCTGCCTGTCGAACCAAAGATCGTGGGTTCAAGTCCACCCCGGGCAGATTACTGAAGCCTGCATTGTGTGTTAACATGCCCTTCCCCTGTTTTATAAACGCTGGCTATGTTTCAGTGGAAAACACTCCGTCCCTCAGATAGGATGTTAAACGGAGGCCCCATGTAGAGGAAAGTCATAACCTTGCACATTAAGAACCCACTGCACTAATTGAAGAAGATTAGGGGAAACCTCAGTGTAGTGGTACACCTGCACATCCCAAAAAATTGTATTGGGAGGAGAGACCTAAAAGGGTCACAGTGATTAATTTCGCTTTTCCTCTCCCAGGCCCAGGTGATGCCAAATACTTGATTAACAGAAAGTGTTTTGAATTCCAGGATTTTCAGATTTTAGCATCATGTTGACCTAAAAAATATGTAAGGAACAATCTGATAAATGTTTGAAAGGTGGAAAGGCAGAGAATTCTTTTCAATAATATCTCACATTCATATATGATAATAAATAGTTGACCTGTTGGGAATCGTGAGTAATAAAGACAATGTGGTGTATCATAATTACTAAAGATTGAAATAGTCAACTTCTGCACAAAGTTATGGCTCATAAGTTTCACATTCGTTATCCAACTTAAAGTTTGTATTTCTTATTTCTTTCAGATTGGTCCAAGGCTACAGCTAGGACTCATCAAGATAGAAGAAGGTCTTTGTGAAGGGGAGGTACTATATCATGCATCAAGTGAGTTGAATGATTTATTTTTTCATTTTTTTGTAATGATAATAATGTTCACTCCTTAAATGATAATGATGATGATGATAATGATAATATAGAATATCTGGAGGTGCTAAAAACAGTCAGTTCCATAGTGTGTACGAATTCAAATATATGAAGAGAGAACTGAAAATCACAGTCTTACAGGAACTAGATCGCATAGATCACTGGGGAAAAGTTGAGTATTCAGGGTTCTTTTGAAGGGGCAAGACAGATAATTTCCCTATCGAAAGTGGGATGTGGTTCAAAGTGTTTGATGCAGAAACTGCTAAATGTGTTTCAGTTGCTGAGAGTCTAGATATGGGGATGAATTTTTACATTTACGAGCTATATGCAAAATATAAGATAAATTATCAATGTGAGATTCAATTTTGGTGAGTTTTAAATTAAGTTTTTGTAATTGGAGAATATTTGCGTAGGTAGACTACGGTGGGTATTGACTGTTCAGTTATTCTAAAGAAAAGAGAAAACTTGTATATTGTGATGCAGGAATATAACCAGGGGAGCGTTTCATGAAGTGTCTTGTCAGTGATTTTTACTGACAACTGTTATAAGCTACTGAAATCCTTGCATCTGATTGGCTGAGAGCTAATTTGTCAGTAAAAATCACTGACAAGACACTTAATGAAACACCCCCCCCCCCCTCCCTGAGCTCCTTGAAGTGACATTTTACAGGTTGACATGAAATTCAAATCTGCCTTTATTTAAGAATTTCATCATCTTCAACTCTTCTTTTTGTCATTTAGTTTAACTCATTCGTGACAGAGGGTGCAAAATGTTTGTTTTGACCCAATTTGATTCAGAGCTCTAATTAACAAATCATATAAATGAGCCGAAGAGGAAAAGTTCTGCACATGCCGTGCTCATTTTGATTGCATCAGTATTTGTCATAGAGGATGTTGAAAAAATTTTTAAAAGGGAAATAAGCACTATAATCCTTAAATTGGCAATGCAATTGAAAGTTCAGAATCACTGCTTTCCTTTCAAATTGGCAACTTTTTAACGTCTCAGCTTATTTCTGTCAATTTGTATATATACATATGATTATATTTCATATTAATAACTTTTTATAAGAAAAATGTAGCAACAACAACAACTAAAATGCTGGTGTTGTCAATTGGAAGAAGGAAAACTGATTAAATAAGGCTTTAAATCATTGCTTTCACAAATTGGTTAATATCTGTTATACTATTCCTGTAGAAGTTATTCCCTTTTAGTCATTGTTCACATTTTTCTCTTGCATTTCATTTTGCAGTTACAAAATCAAAGGAGGAAATCGCAGCAGCTAGAGAGGTGAAATTTAGGAAGAAGTAAGTTGTTTTTTTTTCTTGGAAAAAAATGAATCAGAAACACAAAGAAGTTCATAGTAATTTTAAGATGGTATTTGAAAAATATTGTACTTTTTTTGTGATAAGATGCTAACAATAATCATGAAGTTCTGTTTAAAAGGTGAAATGAGTACATGTGTTAGTACATCAATGCCTAAATGATGATCATGTGAAGATGAATTTGCTGACTTTGTACAGTTTTTCAAGGAAGGAGCAAAGAGACAGTATCTTGAACAAGGGCATACTGCAGCTTTTTATCTGACATTCATCAGAATTAAAACAGGAGAATTAACCCTATAAAGCCAAGCAGATAACTGATTCAAAGTAACAAATCATTTGTGGATGGAAGTTACACTAACAAACTTAATGTTGATTGATATTATGATACTCTTTGTTGTTGTTGTTGTTTCTTTTGTTTCCTACTTCAACTTTCTGCTTTTATTTTTATTTTTTAAAAATATTTTGTTTCATTCTAACTTTCTCCATATATCCTTCTCCTTTCTTGTGCTCTTTCCTCTTTTCTTCCTCTTTTTTTTTTTGGTACTCCTTAAATTTCTCTCTCTCTCTCTCTGCTCATTCCTAGGATTGAAAAGATCAAGAGGAAAAAGCAACAAGAAGCGAATGTAGCAAAGAAGAAGAGGGCAAATGAAGAAAACAAGTGAGTGTGATACCAGAATACATGAAGACACATTTCGCTGCAATATTTTTAGTGAATATATAGTTTGGGCTCATTTATCCAGCCAAGTCAGGACTGGTACACATCCAGATAAGTGATTTGGCTGGATATGAGAGATCTGCTCAAATACAGGTTTTCAGTGAGCTCTGTGCATGTGATCACTTTATATTTACAGTATTATAAATATGTTTTGTGCATGTGATAGGCACGTTTGCTAGTGCCAGTGGCAGAAGGGGCGGAACGTTGGGCTCAGACATTGGAAATGGAGGAGCACCTTTTGTCCACCAAACAAAAGGGTTCCCCTCACTTTTATTGTCTGAGCCCCAGGTTCCGCCGCCTCTGGCACATGGCACAATAAACATTGGTTTTGTGTGAGCTTAGAGCAAGTTTTTAGCAGGATTTTAGTGAATTTTGCATGGTATTTCCAGGTGGGACTAAGTTTAAACAACGAAAAAAAACCAAGATACATACATTATGTACACTGAGTCATGTAAGTGGGGTGCTGTATAAACTTTATAGCAGCAGTTGCATTAGTGACATTATGTTTCTTTGAAAGCTTAAACACCAGGTAAGAAAGTTTAAAGAAAAATGGGATCAGTGAGTTTACAAGAAAACATTAACCTTGGTTTTTGTTTTCTTTTTTGACTGATGCCTTTTGAAAATAACACTTCAAAGTAGGCTGTAATTATCTTTAAAAAGGGGGCATTTCTTAGAGAGAATTATTGCTCTTGATATTTGATTTTCTTAAGTATGTAGATTATTCCCCTCACCATTTAACCCATTTGTGACAGGAATTATTTAAAGCCTAATTTGATCAGCTTTTATTCTTCAAATTGGCAACACCAACATTGTTATTTTATTGCTACATTTTCTTATAAATCATCATGTATCTGAAATGAATGCAAATTGACAGAAATTATGATGAGAAGTCAAAAAGTTGCCAATTTGCCGGGGGAAACGGTGATTTTAAACCTTCTATCACATTGCCAATTTAAGGATTTAAGTGCATATTTTCCTTTAAAAAAATTTCAGCATCAAACAGCGAATATTGACGCAACCAAAATGGGCACAGTTTGTGTAGAATTTTTTGCTCTTTCTGCTCATGTATTTGGTATGATTTTTAGGGCTTTGCATCAAAAGATATTAGGCCAAACCACAAAATGTGGACCTCTGTCACGAATGGGTTAAATCAAAGCTGAAAATAAATGAAACAGTGCAGTGGAAACTCAGTATAAAGAGATCTGATGTAACAATATTCCTGATATATCAAGGTAATATTCCAGTCCCAGCTTTTATATGTATATATATTTTTCAACCTGATAGAACATGATTCCTGTTATAACAATGTAACTTTGATTGTCTCAAGGACCAACACTGAGTTTCCATCTTACCTCCAATATTTTATTTACCCTGAAAACCAAGATGCTGTAATGTTAGATCACCGACTTTTCTCCTATGTACAAACAGAACACGTTCCATCGAAGGCATGAAGAGAAAGTATGGGAAAGATACAGAGGATAGACAGAATGTAGGAGGAGAAGAGGAAGAGAAAGTGAAGGAGGAGGAAGAAGAAGAAGAGGAAGATGATGATAGGGAGTACTACAGAGAAGCCGTAGGAGAGGAACCAGATGCAGGTAGTGTATGAAGACAGTTTTGGTATACCTGATGGTAAATTGTCACTTGGTCTACTTCCACTTTGTCTAATCCCATTTCATCTACAACCAGTTTGTCTAATAACCATTTGGTCTAATTGCCACTTAGTCCATTTACCATTTCGTTTAATTTCCAGTTAGGCTATGTCCATTTTGTCCAATACCTACATGGTATACCACTTAGTCTATCTGGTTGGACGAACTGGTAATAGACCAAATAGTCATTAGACGAAATGAGGAAAACGAAGTAGATGAAGTGGCAATTAGTCCATTTGATCATTAGACAAAATGATAATTAGCCCAAGTGGGTATTAGACTAAGTGATGATTGGACCAAACGTCAATTAGACCAAAATGATAGTAGGCCAAATAGTTTAGCCACGGTGGTGTTAAATGATGCATTACTGTATTATGACCACCAAACAGTGTTTCATTTGCAAAGTCATTAGCCTGAAAAATATGAGAATGTCTATTTTTCCAACATAGAATTGTCATAAATTTTGGATGTTTTCATTGTATGTATTAAACTTTTCATTCTACAGGTCTGTTTCCAAGGAAGAGATCAAAATCTTCTCAGGATAACAGAGGCAGGGCCACCAACAAGAGGCAGAAGTTTGGATCCCAAGATCGGAGTAGAGGAAGATCAGGGGAACGAGGGAAAAGAGGAGGAAGAGGAGGAGATAGAGGAGGCAGGAGAGGTGGGGGAGGAAGAGGAGGAGGAAGAGGGGGAGGAAGAAGAGACCACCAAGAGAATGGAAGCAGTGATGGAAGCAAATCATTTAAACCAAAATTCAGTTTCAGAACTCAAGCTAGTAGATCACAAGGAAGAGGAAGAGCAGGAGGAGGAGGAAGAAGAGGAGGAGGAGGGAAGAAATTTGCCCCAAAGAAGTCTTTCTCTAAGAAATGAAATGGAAACGAAGTTGACTGAGATATTGCGGAATAGGAACTCTTCCCTTTTGACAAGGTTATGCTTAGGACCAAAGTGCCAATGTCTTCCCAAAGCGCATCTAAGGATGAAATTATATTGGCCAACATTTGCTTTCATAAAGACTCAAGCAGTGACCTTATTTTCAGAAGAACTTGGTTATCTTTAGGACAAATCTATGTGAGAAGAAGTAGACATTCTAATTCTAACCACCTTTAAGACTTGTTCACATATGTACCCCCCAAGGTAATCATCTGCTTTTTCTTCTTCTTTTTTTGTGCACGTAATTGAATGGGTTATGAGGGGGCAAAAACAAGGCCAAGGGAGAAAGAATTTTTTTTTTTTTTTTGCCTCCTGGCTGCTTGGTATGAACCAATCAAATTCACAAGTTTGCGTAACTTTTGGAAACACTCTCTTGTATTTGAACGTGAACTATATTGACATGTTATGTACGTCTCATTTTCATGATTGGTGCGGTAAAACAAAATGCAGGGGGTTGCCGATGCATATCTGAATGAGCCTATATAGTTCGCTAAGCAATGGATAGTTCATGAAAACTTTCATCAGAGCAATCACAAGGTATCATCTTGCCATATTGATCAGTAATTTCTTGGAGTGATTCATTACTTGGAAGTTGGAAGTGAAGAAAATTAAAAATTTGGTTTGTGCACAGTACAGCCGATTCACATGTACTTTTATCATGATTTAAAAGAAACAAAATAATTTGTCAATAAAAATAATCGGTAGGCTAAAAATACCTTACCGATAGGTGAGCCTGTATGTAACTATTGAGAAACTGTTTGACAAAAGCGCTGTCAATTACTGATCATGCTGGCTTAGAACACTTTAATTGTCCTTTTTTATAATTTTAAGTGATATTCATTGGATGCTTCATAAATTCGTTAATTTTTATATTATCTAATTATATCGATACTTTTTATCTGTCAGTATCATTCCCAAAGTATATAAATCAATCATTTATTGATTAAAAGATTTACTTCACAGCTATCTGAGTTATTGACATAAGAACCGAGTCAATTTTAACATTAAACTGTACATTGAATATAATAAATTTCCTGTGATTGCCACATATAATATCTGTCAATTTCAGTAAAGTGCCTACTGTTGACCGTTTGAACAATAACAATCAGTCTGCATTGTTTTCTGCCTTTGCTGTATGAGTAAATAAGATTAACCTATGGAAGAATCCCTCTCATGAAACTTAAATATAAGATTTGTTAATGGTGTGACACTTTCAAAGGATTGTTTGATCAGTGTCTTTGGCCTTTGGTGGTGGTAGTAGTGGTGGTAGTAGTGGTGGTGGTGGTGAAGATAGAGGTGTTAGAAGAATAGCAGCAGGGGTGGTGGAGGTAGAGGTGGTAGTAGAATGGTAGGTGGTAGTGGTGGTGAAGGTACAGGTGGTAGTAGAATAGCAGCAGTGCTGGTGGAAGAGGTGGTAGTAGAATGGTAGCATTGGTAGTGGTGGTGATGGTTGTGGCGGTGAAGATGGAGGTGGTAGTAGAATAGCAGCAGTGGTGGTGGTTGGGGTGAAGATTGGCATTGGTAGTAGAATAGCAGCAGTGGTAGTGGTGGTGGTGGTAGTAGAGGTGGTAGTAGAATGGTAGCAGTGGTAGTGGTGTGATGGTAATGAAGGTAGAGGTGGTAGTAGAATAGCAGCAGTAGTAGAATAGCAGCAGTAGTACTGTTGGTAGTGGTAGCAGTGGTAGAAGAATCATGTCTGGTAGTGGTGGTGGTGGTGATAATAAAGTTGGTAGAATAGTGGCAGTGGTAGTGGTGGTGGTGGTGATGTCGATGGTAACTGAGATAGTAATATAGTAGCAGTGGTGATAGTGATGATGATGGAGATAGTAGCAGTAATGGTGATAGTGATGGACATAGTAGTATAGTAGCAGTGGTAGTAATGGTGATGGTGATGGTGAAGATGATGATGATGATGATGATGATGATGATGATGATGATGATGATGATGGTGATGAGGACGACGCGACGATGGAAATAGTTGAATGATAGCAGTGGTAGTGGTGGTGATGATGGTGTTTATTTCTAGTGGAGAAGGTGGTGGTAGTCGGTTGATAGCTGCAGTGTTAGTAGGCCTATAGAACTAGTGATGGCGCTGTTGTGTCGATCTTCATAGAGTACCTACATAAAGAGAGTAGCGACAACTTGCGCATTGACGCCATTTTGTTTCACTCGCCCGGTCTACCGCACGCGCGCGCAGTGCATGCATAAACTTTGAAGTGCATATACTGTGTTGTGTCGGCCACATTTCAAACACAACTGTGCGAGCCAGAAAGCAACTCACGCTATTGTTTATATTGTATCTCAACACCCCCCCCCCCCTATAGGGAAAAGTGGGAGGGGGCTGTATGTCCATATACAAGCTAACCTTGCAGCCCTAAAACCAAAGTTTTGCTGCTCATAAGAGGGGTGGGGTGCCGGGGGGGGGGGGGGGTTAATCAGCATGCAACCATAACCCACATTATAAAATAAAGACATCACTGGCAAAAACAATCCAACCCATCCCCCCCCCCCTCCCTTTCCATAGACAATGCCCAGCTTGCTCATAAAAATGAGGGGAAAAAATAAAAAAATAAAAAAAATCCATGCACATCAATACCTTTACAAACATTATAAACATATCCTCTCATACATCTGTTTACTCACAATTCCAGACACAGAAGTATACCACCCCCCCCCCCTCCCCTCGACACACACACACCCCCCCCCCCCCACACACACACACACACATAGAGCTCCGAGTATAAATTTCACACAAAGTAACTTTGAAATTCGGCAATTCATTTGTTTGTTGCTTTTTTTCTTTCAATTTATTTCATGTCACAATACATATATATTTTTCTTCTCGAAAAGACATCCTTTTTGACAATACATAATGGGTATGGTATTAAGATATGTAAGAAAAAAAAGGGGAGCAATGTAGACAATGATATACGTATTTCCCCATGAAAATCATGTCATATTATCCTTGCCCAGTGTCACAACTTTACCTGAACATTAATGTACTTTAGTTTTATCTACACGTAGTGATTCATTTTAAACTTAGAATAGAAAATCTGAATACCATTGCACATCTTCTTCAATTCCAGATACTGCACAACTTCTCCCATATCATTCCAGTATAGACATACATTGTGCCCTTTTTAAAAAAGTGGTATAAAAATATGCTCGCCCTGCATCAACTTGATTTTCTCCAGGCAAGCTCCAAACTCAGGTCTACATGTATATCCCTGACATGACAAAACAACTTAAAAATTTGGAAATTCAGACATTACACAATGGGACTGTCAGGATCATCAATTACTAAAATTTTTACCAAACATAACAAACTGGAATGTGATGGGTATCATTATTTATCTGAAATGTACAATTCAACTTTGCTTAAACAAGCAAATATACATAATCATGAATTATGCAACAAAACACATGGGCCTAGTGCAATTTGCAAGCAGACTGTCAGCTCGAGCTCGTTTGATATCACAATCGCGGTATGCTGCGGAGTGAAACAAAATGGCGCCTGGAGTCACGTGACCATCAAATTCCGGTCCCCCTATGTCGCTACTCTCTTTATGTAGGTACTCTAGATCTTCACAGAGCCCTTGATATCAAGGGCCCTGGGTCTTGGTCTTCACAGTGCGTATCTCTATACGGCACTGGTCCTTCATAGCTGATCAAGAAGGGGCGATTCCCCCCCCCCCCCCCGTTATGGCCCCAAAAGACCAAAAAGGACAGAAGGCAGAGGAGACAGAAAGAGAGAGAGAGACAGAAAAAGAGAAAAAGAGAGAATACAAAGTGTATTGAACGATGCTTTTATATTCAAGTATTCCGTTTTAAAGTTAAAAATGATCTAAGAGTCATCGAGGTCATCTTTTTTTTAAATGCTCTTTTTTCCACAGAAATACAGTGTGTATTGTTAAGAAAACATTTTAGACTTCGGTAGCGTAGTCAGGTAGTCGGTTGTTTGACTTGGGACATTATTCTGAAAACTTAAATCTTAAATGTTAATCCATAGCAGTACAAAGGTTTTACTCCTCAAATTGGCATCTCTTATCTATGTTTTCTACTCTTACATAGTTTTACAAAGTAAAAATGCATATAGCATTATATAACATTAGCCAATTTAAATTTTAAAAAATGCAAAAGTTAACAGAAAGATTGCCACTTCGCACATGAATATAGTGATTCGATCATCAGAGGATTATGCAATCTTATCCTGCGTTGCCGATTTAGAGTGCTTAATGGTTCTACAATCAAATCGATCTCACTGGGCGTTGTGGCGTGCGCCTGTAATCCAGCTAGCACTGGAAGTTATAAACTGATTCAGCGGACCCAGCTTCGAGTCTGAGTCACGTCTTTCGGATGGTGACGTAAAAGGTCGGTCCCAGACGTAAATAATCATATCTGATTGATACACGTCTGTAAAAACCCAATTCAACAGCAATGACTATACACTGTATTGTATTATATCCAAAAAAAAAAACAAAAAAACAAAAATGAAAACGCACACAGTAAACACTGGTACCGGTGCTTGTGAATGAACGTAATGAACTTTGCGCCGATATATCAACAAATGCCTTGTCCTAATTTTGATTTGTTGTGACATAATAACTCCATTACAAACCCGGATTACAAACAATCAAGATAACATCGTTTTCGGATGTTTTGAAGTAAGCTAGGCCTTTTGGCTCTTTGCCAAAAATGAATTCCAATTGGTAAGAATCATCTTACATACCCAGAAAGACTCCTTAAAAAGATTCTTAAGACAAAGAGCGGACCAAATTCAAGCGTTTAAGATCTTGACTGGACGAGAAGATGTAAAGAATGCTTAGTTTCTATGAATAAAGAAAGCAGAGGTCACACTGGCCGCAGCTCAAAGTTGCCAAACCACATTGTTAGACAGATGTCAGGCAGAAGTCCCTTTCTTTTTGATCCTTAACAATAATTTTGGAATGGGCTACCACAATCGGCAGCTCAATCATCATTTAATAGCTTCATATCTGAAGTTTGAAAAAGCTTTGGCATCGTCATCTTCTCAAATATACCCCTTACCAATGTTTAATATAAAAGTGTTGCTATTGTCAAGACGGGGTCATAAGCTGATGCTTCATTAAGCCTCGATAACCAAGTAAACCAAGCATGCCAAGTGATCCAAGTAAAAATTCATCTTAAAACGCTGACGGGGAAGCACAGTCGAAACAACGCATGCCGTTTCCCTTAAGCCAGTTTATCATTGATCATCAAAATGTATCAAACTGTTTGCTGTGACATTTATTGTTGTTCTCGAATCTACCAATGCACTTTAAATCCAGCATATCGCACGAATACAAAGTTGAACCAAGCTAAACTGACGTGCACGCACTGCAAGGTCTGCCGCTTTTCAATAAACAGTTTTGTTCTTACTGTTGTTGTATAGTCTACGTTCATTTGTCCTCATTCAGAATACACCACCTGAATTGTGATTCATAAAATTCTTTTCAATAAGCTTTGCAGACGATACAAAAACACAAAACAAAATAATTCAAACAATTTTGTATCGACGTCATCTCACCGGTTTATCGCGGATGGGGAACGCAGAATACGTGCAGAATCTGCCGTAGCCGCTTGCATCAGTTGGAAACTCTTTCAAAGAGTGTACTTTATGTTTCAATGACTAGGCTATATTTCGGTTGCAATGAATTGCAATTTAATGACACTCGTGGCCGAAAAGGGCATTTGAACTTAGGTATTTGTGAATCAACCCACCCAGAGGTCGGAGAGGCAATAAGACATAATTTGGTCTAGTTGTTAAGTTATGGAGTTATTCTCAAAGCTGACACGATTCGAATCCAACTTCTTCTTGTTTGGTTCTCGGTGTGGAAATCACATTACCATCCCCTACCTTACTGAAATACTTAAAGAATTAACCATAGGGCGTCTGGACGTGATTTGGTCCTAGCCTGTGGCATGTAAGAACTCGAGTTGTAGTTCAAAGCCTCCCAAGTTAGAACCCACTCACTTGAATGGTGGATCGCATAGTGGACTGATGAGAACTACTAATAAGTAGTAGTAGTAGTAGTAGTAGTAGTAGTAGTAGTAGTAGTAGTAGTAGTAGTAGTAGTAGTAGTAGTAGTAGCAGCAGCAGCAGCAGCAGCAGCAGCAGTAGTAGTAGTAGCAGTAGTAGCAGCAGCAGCAGCAGCAGTAGTAGTAGTAGTAGCAGCAGTAGTAGCAGCAGCAGTAGTAGCAGTAGTAGTAGTAGTAGTAGTAGTAGCAGCAGCAGTAGTAGTAGGCCTAGTAGTAGTAGTAGCAGTAGTAGCAGTATAGTAGCAGTAGTAGCAATAGCAGCAGCAGCAGCAGCAGCAGCAGCAGCAGCAGCAGCAGCAGCAGCAGTAGTAGTAGTAGTAGTAGCAGCAGCAGTAGTGGTGGTGGTGGTGGTTGTGGCGGTGGCGGTGGCGGTGGCGGTGGCGGTGGTAGTAGTAGTAGTAGTAGTAGTAGTAGTAGTAGTAGTAGTAGTAGTAGTAGTAGTAGCAGCAGCAGCAGCAGCAGCAGCAGTAGTAGTAGTAGCAGTAGTAGCAGCAGCAGCAGCAGCAGCAGTAGTAGTAGTAGCAGCAGTAGTAGCAGCAGTAGTAGCAGTAGTAGTAGTAGTAGTAGCAGCAGCAGCAGTAGTAGTAGGCCTAGTAGTAGTAGTAGCAGTAGTAGCAGTATAGTAGCAGTAGTAGCAATAGCAGCAGCAGCAGCAGCAGCAGCAGCAGTAGTAGTAGTAGTAGTAGCAGCAGCAGTAGTGGTGGTGGTGGTGGTTGTGGCGGTGGCGGTGGCGGTGGCGGTGGCGGTGGCGGTGGTAGTAGTAGTAGTAGTAGTAGTAGTAGTAGTAGTAGTAGTAGTAGTAGTAGTAGTAGTAGTAGTAGTAACAGCAGCAGCAGTAGTAATAGTAGTAGTAGTGTTATTTTTCCTCTTCTTTTATCTTATTTGTATTTTTGGCCGAAAAAATTTTGTCCTGAAAACTTCCCCCTGTTTTATGACGATGATGATTTTGATGAGACGAAGATGATGATGATGATGATGATGATGATGATGATAATGATGATAATGATGATGATTATTATGATAATGATTAATTTCAGCTGACCTATGAGAAAGCAAGTAGGTAAGCAATTAGTGAACTGATGGCTTCAAGTCATTTCCGAAGGACTTGGTAATGGGGACTAATGCTTATGCGTTGTACCAGAGGGCACCCTTCCACTATGTGATACAGAGCCGGTTTCAGTAGGTTGCAACATGACGGAATTTCTTTTGTATTGTGCTTGCCTAACAAAGCAACATACGCCATGTTGTGCCCTACTAGAGCCGAGTTGGCCAAACTCTGTAATAAAGGGCCCTGATGTGATAGAAATCAATCAAAGAAACATGTCATGACCCATCCGTTAAAAATTTCAAGCCTAGCTTTGCATCTGACAATCAAAACGCCCCATGCACCTAGGTTACATACAGCATCTGATTAATAAAATTACTGATAATGAAAAACAAAATAAGAATGGCAGGATGATTGCTATTACAGCATTGATTTACTCGTGTTCAGTGTTCTGGTTTACTTACCAATACACACAGATTTCAGAACTTTGACGGGATGAAAATGAAAAGCCAATGAAAGAAAATTCAAATAACTGTTTTACGAATATTCACGAAAATTAAGGTCATGCCGCTAATATAGTCAGAAAAATATCTCTACCATTTGTGGAAATTTCGGTTCGATGATAACTGTAGATTTTAAGTTATCGTTAATCAAATGTGTACAACTTTTTGCTTTTGATTCTTCTTGAAAATGTAATTAGGTATACTGTTGTGTAGGGAGTCAAATATTCTACTTGTTCTTTTCTCGAGTAGAAAGAGAAAGAGAAGCAATAATGAGAGTAATAATAACAAGGTCTTATCTACCCCGGGTAGTCACATCGGTATTAATTCCTGCGGGTTCTGCTGTTATCATTACCCCAGCATTGCTGGGTGCACATATAGACCTGGGTAGAGAAGGATATATGTGGAAAAAACACCTTGGCCAAGAAAGTAATCATCGAGCGAGGATTGAACTCAAGACCTCCTGTATGACCGTGACGGTCTAGAGCCTTTATCAAGACGAATCGTGACGCAAAGTTTAAAAATTGATACCCGACTGATACCCGATTGATACAATGACGTGAAATCTGGGGCAAGTATGATGGGGACTCTGAATGATCCCTCGAATCCTGAAGTGATTCCTACTTACAATGGGTATGTTGGTTGGTCACCCTCGAGTTCTTACGTACGTCACGATAATTTACTCATTGTCAGGGAATGGATCTACTAAAATGCCAGGAGTGGTGCATTTTTTATGGAAGGAAATAAAGCATCGAGTGAGGATTGAACCCAAGACCTCTTGTATGACGGTCTAGAGCCTTCATCAAAACGAATCGTGACGCAAAGTTTAAAAGTTGATACAATGACTTGAAATCTGGGGCAAGTATGATGGGGACTCTGAATGATCCCTCGAATCCTGGTGTGATTCCTACTTACAATGGTATGTTGGTTGGTCACCCTCGAGTTCTTACGTACGTCACGATATTCACTCATTGTCAGGGAATGGATCTACTGTAATGCCAGGAGTGGTGTATTTTTAATAGAATAACATTTAATGTATAATGCCCAATACGTCATGGGACTTTTACATGGGAGTATGAACCATGAGTTTGAAAAAATGAAGTTTGTTTGTAAACATTATGGAATTCCCATATTAAAAGTGGTGAATAATCCCAAATGCTGTGTAATACGTCATAATGAGGGTAAAGTTGAACCAAAGTGTAGGTCTATCGCATTGCACACAGAGAAATAATAATTCTTTTGTCGTTCATGTCTGCCTTTAGTTATTTCGAAATGCAATGCTTCAAATCGCAGGTACAATGATGTTATAGAATTTTTTTCCCCAAGAGTGTCTCGAACAATACAAAGAGATTTTTTTTTTTTTTTTTTTTTTTTTGGGGGGGGGGGGGGGTGTCACCATGAGTTTTATCTCACGCGACACGTGAAACGTGCCAAACAGGATGTAGCCCATGTATCTGTTTGAAACTCATAACTGATAAAGTAATGTGTTTGTATTTCTACGCTTGGTCTGTATTGAAAAGGCCTTTTTTCCTTGACTTGGTCTATTTTGCAAAGACCTCTTCGAGTTGAAAACAAGCACTTAAATGATGTAAAGCTACCGCAAGTAATGATGTGTGCTTTGGTTTTAACTCATTTTACCTAGTTGTCTGGTTTTCTTATTTATTTGTTGCTCCTGTTTCTTCGTGTCCTTTATTTCGAATTCTTTGATTCCTCTACCGTTTTATCCCTTTATCTCTATCTTTTCTTTCTTTTACCCACCCTTTTCTTCTCTCTCTCTCTCTCTCTCTCTCTCTTGATCAATATACTGAATATTCGGAACCGACCCAGTTTCGAGCAGGGGTCATATTTTTCGGATGACAGGTCCTGAAGGAGATTTAAAATGAAAAAAAGATAACCATCCATCCGCTGCTAATACCACTGTGCCTTCAACCACCCCACCATATAACCCCAGCACCATCACCTCACACCATCACCACCACCACCACCACCACCATCTACACCACCACTATACCATCACCATCCCACCACTACCATCACCACCACCTCCATCACCACCACCAATACCATCGATGCCGCCATCAACACCACCACTAAATTATCACCATTCCACTAGCACCATCACCACAACCACCATCACCACCACAATCATCAACACCACCGACACCACCACCGATACCGCCACCAACACCACCATTTAAACCATCACCACCATTAATACCACCCCAACCACGCCAACCCCAACACCAACACCACCATCAGCACCTCTAAGTGATCACATCTTGAATTTACAGAACGGCCACTAACTACATGCAGGGCTATCATCACAGGACAACTACTCCGGACAACCAGTCTCCAGTATGATAGTCCTACCCGGACAAGTATTCCAGGCATCCTAGAGGACAGTTACCTCGGTCAATCACCGCCGGTTACTACCTGAAATCAATATTCGCCCCCTTCTCTCTTTCTCTCTTTCTCTCTCTGTCTGTCTTCTACCACTCCCCCATTCTCCTCATCATGTCTTTCTTTCTTTCTTTCTTTGTCTTCCCTGTATATAAACATTCCGTAGTGGAAACCCACTCCTGAATTCATTTCCCAAAGAGTAATTGAAACGAGGTGGATTCCTCTCTAAGTTAAAGAGGATACCACTATTTTGAGGTTGTGTTTCCACTGAAAAAATGAAGTGGCATCTATTGTGTCCCATCCAAGAATGGATTTCTTCTCCTGTAAGTTATGATGTAAAAATTGTTTAGGCCCCAGGCTCGAAAAGAAAATTACTTAGAAAATAACGAATTTTGGTAGGTGCAAAATTCATTTTCTTATCGAATTTGAGATTTAAAAAACCCCAAACAAACAAAAAACTTTACCTTCTTTACATAATCTATCATGTATTTGTATTTTATTTGAAAATGGTAAATGAATATTTTGTTTTACAATACAATACATTTCTTCATGAAATTTTAACACAGGACATAGCAGTTTGATTAATCCCCATCATGGAGATCTCAATTTTATCAAATATGATAATAATTTAGAGTAGCAAGGGCCAAAATGGAAGAGGCATTCTAACTGGTTATGACTCATTGAGTATGCAGAGCCTGTCCAGGTCATGCATGCGATCATGCATACGAGTTGGATGAAAGGAGCCCCCTTTCGTGGACCAGCATGCAGGCTGATCGTGTTAAGACTTTCTAGTAGTTTGATAGTTTTCGGATAGTGGTGATTATTTCATACGAAGACCTGGAAGGAACATGATGAAAAAAAAAAAAAAATTAAGTGATGTTTATCATTACGTGATAATCACCCGTACGGTCGTGACAATTAACATGTAGGTACGTGCTATTATCACGTACGTAGGTACGTAATAATATCACTTGATTTTTTTTTGTTTAACATGTCCCTTCCGGGGTCTTCGTGAAGTCGGGAGACAATTTACAGGAGAATAGATGTCCTAACAAGCAGAGGTGGCGGAACGTCTTTCAAAGATGAGGGCACCAGTAAAAAGGGGCACCTTTTAAAGGGGGAATTTACAAAGGGTGAACACAAGAAGGGAAAATAGCGTTTTGAGGCGTGGGTATACCCTTACATTCTATTCATAAATGGTACTATTGGACAACAAAAGGGGCACTTATCAGAAATCAAACTGATGTGTATCAAATTTTAAAAGAGCCATAATGGAAAAGGGGCACTATGGCTTTTATACACGTTAACAAAAGGAGAAATAAACCATACTAGAAAGGAAAATGGGCATTTATCAGAAGTAAATTGGGGCATGCATCAGATTACAAATAGGGAACTCGCCAAGTGAAAATTGGGAATTTATCTGAGGTGAAAGGGGGCACTCAGCAGAAGGGGAATCGCACTATCAGGATCGAAAATTGACAGTCAAAAGGGGCACTACATTGCATTTCGATAGGGACATCATTTATTTTGCCGATTTTATTGAAGAGCATAAATTTTGTTATTAAACCGAGTCCAGTTTTCACTATATTCACTGTCCGAGGCTTCATTAAAACATTTTGAAATGGTGAAAAAAAAAACAAATGGGGGAAATTCTTGGAAGAAAAGGGTTATTCCTTTAAAAGGTTTTTTAAAAAAGTTGCCCGGAAACATTTTTAATGTCTTTAGGATCGCATTTGATACTCAGCACAAACTTTAGAGGAAAAAGGGGCATCAAACTCTACCCCTCCCCTCTTTCTATCCTACTCCTTAATCCTCCTCTTTCATGAGGGATCAAAGTTTTGTCACATGATCCCCTTTCCTGGAAATGTCTGCGCTGAATCCAACCCATGTTCTGAAATTCTCCTTATACTTCATATCTTCTACATACCTCGATGATGGAAGATGTTACGGATCCTGCGCTGGCAGGCTTATCGGGATACGCCGGATTCTCCCAAAGGATCTCAAACATGTGACCAAAAATGCGAAAATATGGTATCCCCGTTCCGGAATCTATGCTACACGATGGTTCGCAGATTGCATTTCATGCAGTGCGACTGGGACAAATTTCCCAATAATGAACTCATTATTGTCAGTATTTTATCAGTTTATAGTTAAAGTTACTCCTCTCCAACTAAGCCTTATCCCTCATTTCTTTCGACACCCTCTTTATGCCACATGAAGTTTCCACCTTTTTTCAGGTACAGTATACTCTACATCTGTGCAAAAATCTTAAGTCGTATATCACAATATGAGAAGGTGAAGTTGGTGAATGTAGCATGTCTACGTCTACTATTCAATAGTTTGGGGCTATGACGAATAACGGGAAAGTTTAAAACTTACCGGGGATGGGGGCTGCAGACCCTATATATATATTCATCAAACCATTATGTGGCCATGCAACTGATTTTTTTTTAAATAAATACAAATGAGTAGGCTCTATTCCATGGCAAAAAGTACATTTCAATATGACGAAATGCCTTAACTTCAGTTTGCCTTAAAAATCAGAATTAGAAAATGCTGGAAAGTTGATTTTGGGGCAAGTGCTTTCTCACCCTGGCGAATAATGTGATCCCATAAGAAGAAATATGAGATAACAAGGAACCCCTCCTCCTCATTTAAAAAAAAATGCCGACGATGCACAGTCAAAGAATCAGTTTAGTTGGTATAACTAGGAAAGTTTTCAGAGATCTTACACCTTTCTCGTATGACATCTTTAAGGCTCGTTTAGATATCCAGCGAAAAAATCCCTGCGGCAAACTACCGCGGCGTTTTTTAGTGTTCACATATCATGACGAGGTAAATCGTGCTACCTATGATAATGAAGGCGTATCAATTAACGCTCAGAACTAAAAGAGACTTTTACCAAAACTTGGGCAAACTCATGATATGATACTTTTAGCTAGCTTTTTAAGAATTTGATCGGTCCGCAGCTTTTTTTCCAGCTTGGAGGCAAAAATATGGCTCTTGGCTCGATGGTTTGGGGGAATTTCTTGCCGCCTCATCATTCATATCCCATTCATTCTACGCTTCATATCTGAACAAGTCTTTAATCGTTGTGTCCCCTCCTTGTTTTTCTTACACTAAGGGTCGCTAAATACACTATCGACTCGATTGTTGATCTAGCTGTCGAGCGTATAAATAAACCAGCCCAATAAACCTCACGCCTAAACTGGCATTATTGAAGGTTTCATTGCAGAAATACAACATGTAATAATGATTGGAGAGAAAAAAAAAACTCACAAGATTTTGCAGGTATGATACTTCCGGTCGGCTTCACTTGATGCGGATAGTGTTAATATTCCGAGGAATACACTCCCGGACTCAGCCCACTCCTCGAAGTGGGTTAAGAAGTCAGGACCAAGAGTGGATCAAGACTGATGCCGATGCTGATGCCGATAGCGTTCATCTAACGGTAAAAGCGTGCTAAAATGTTATTAAGCCCAAGTGATAACTGACCACATAGCTGTAAGGCCAAATGGTTATAGACCAAATGGCTATTAGACGTTTATGGACGAAATAGCTTTTGGCCCCAGGGCTGACGGTCGGGGGTGGGGGGTCAAGGGGGAGGCCGCCCTATCATTTTTTTCAAGTGATCAACAACAAAGAGAGAGAGAGAGAGAGAGAGAAGAATAAGGAAGAAGAATAAGGGGAAAGAGAGGGCAGGGTCATGCAACCCGACTAGGTAACTCACCTGAGGGCCAAGGTTAAAAAAGCACGACGTGCGACGTTGCCATTAACTCGGCATCTTGTTTCCCATCCCTTCCCCCTATGAAAATGGACATGCGCCCCCCCCCCCCCCTGATTGGCCTTATTGGTTAGTGGACAAAACATTGATTTCATGATATTCTAATTGAACTATATAATTATGAACAATATAATGGGAAAAATTGTGACCGAATGATTTTAGACCATATGACAACTGCATTAGCAGTTTAGTACTCGACCAAATATCAAAATAAATCTCTGACGTAAGATACAGTCTATGGTGAGGATACCCCCACCTTTATGCGTGCATCTGGTTTATTATGTTTTTAGGAAATTGGGAGCATTTTAGGGAGGAGCAGGTGTGATACTGTTTGGTTGTTTCTTTAGCATGTTTAGTCTGATTATAAAATGATTCAACATTGCTTATAGAACGGGTGTTCCTTTTCCCCAATGTCAATGATTATGGTAGACGGATCGGCACGTACAGTTCTCACTTGCACAAGGCTGAACATATGGTTGCTGAGCATTGTTCAGAGGTGACTGTAGATTTCGATTTTAGGGATTTGAAAAATTATTTACTCAACAACCAACCGTCGGAAATTATGATAAAAAATAACAGAATATCAGGCAGACAAGTGCAACACAGACAGGCACTGTTGCTAGATCTCCCCCAATCAGAGAGCAACTGCATTTGAATATGCGCTGTGATTGCTTATAGATTTGCATCACGTGACGTGCGTAAATTTTGTTATAGTTATTCTGTTTTCATGAAGGTTGGAGTTGCATAACACGGACAATTTTCCCACCAGCTGAGCTTATGTAATAACTTACTCTCCTTTCAAGTACTAAAAGACATTATTTTAGTATGTTGATTCCCCATGTAAAACCCCCGAAACGTTTCAAACAATCATTGTCCGAGTCAAATCTAACAACTTGTTTTTAACTCTTTTCGAACCGATTAAAACTCGTTTCAAAGATGTGACATAATAGGTGGCAGCGGTGGGATTCGAAACCGTATCTTATCCTTATAGTCTCTTACTCTTTTCAACATACTGGGCAAAAAATGCTTAGCAGTTGATTCACTGAATTATGAGCTTTAATCGGGGAGGGGAACAAAGGGACACGTCTCCCCCCCCCAAAAAAAAAAAATGTTAAGGGTGGCGGACACAATATAGGTAGGCTATGTGCGCCTAAAATTATATAAGTCTTTTATTTCGTATGACAGCTTGTCAGCGATTCTTTCGGGTAAAAAGAGACACCTCAAAAAGTCGAAGACCTGTTTGTTTTTGTTTTGTTTCTTTTTTTTTTTTTTTGGTTTTTGATTGCAAAGCGCAAAGTTTCTGTGTTCTCCACCCCCACCCCACCCCAAAAGAGAGAGGATAAAACGGATTGACGCCCCTGCCCTGAACCATATAGTAAATTTAAACTTGGACCAACCAACCCTAAACCTTAAGCTGACTCGAAACCGAAATCTAAAGAAGCCTCAACCTTACGTACATAATAGCCCAGTTGCATCCTTCACGCTTTTTATAACTCTGACGAAATATTGCCTCGAGGAAATATCGGCCGGGTCATCCTACGTGATATCAGGGCACCACGCTGAAAACACCGTCTATGGAAGTTCATAGCCAACTGCATTAATCAATGTTAGTTCGTTGATATTTAATAATACCCTTTTAAATTGGTTGGAAAGTTGCCAAGGATGAGATGAAATTGTTCTTATTGTGCCTTTTATTTCACGCTGTCTGCCTCTACTCGAACGGCACGTAGTGCGTGACGTCATGCAAAATGCCACTCACAGCTCTGGAAAATTCCGTTCAGGGACTCTCCGTGTAGACTAATTTGACCCAGATAGAGTACGGGTACGAGGTATCGTGCCCTTTCCGTTCACATCGTTTACATGTTCACGGACAAACTCCACTTCTACACACACATACTGTCTTTATCCAAGGAGGTAATTAGATGTCTTTACATTCTCTCAACATATTTGTCCTCTCTCTCTCTCTCTCTCTCTCTCTCTCTCTCTCTCTCTCTCTCTTTCTCATCATTCTGTTTCTCTCTCTTCTATCTTCTATCTCTCTCTCACTCACCTGCTCTCGCTCTCTCTCTCTCTCTCTCTCTTTCCTACTCTTTCTGAAATCCGCTTTTGTCAGCATCTCATTATTCCTAGTGCTGTCAATGTGTAATACAATAATTAATTATTACCCACTTTGTATTGCTCATTCTTTTTTCTTCTTTCAAGTTTGAGTTTATCTTAGGTATTTTATGACCTGTTCTTTTTCATTTCATAGTGATCAACGTTTAGTTTTAAACGAAAAAAAAAACTTGCATGACTTGACGGTCTCAAGATTTTTGTCGATCCTAATGTTAAAATCTGTTTGACTTGTGTAGAAGGAAAATTTCTTATATATGGAAGAAGGATAATGTAATTGTGATTAAAGAAGGGACTGGAGTCCAAATCACTGATTTAATTTACGTTACCTATGACTGCAAAAAATAG
Organism: Echinometra lucunter; assembly: GCA_029962745.1. Lineage (NCBI taxonomy): Eukaryota > Metazoa > Echinodermata > Echinoidea > Camarodonta > Echinometridae > Echinometra > Echinometra lucunter. Next base: position 13,056,184 of record CM057165.1, on the reverse strand, counting down.
TGTCTAAAAAAAACACCCCAAAATCAAACAAACAAACAAAAACAAAACAAAACCAAAAAAAACCGTGTAATTCATTCTTTTCCCCGAACTGGAATGACAATATTTGGAACACATACAAAAAGGTATATTATCAAGCAAGCCTTGTTTTGTTGTGTTTTTTGTGATAAACCGTGTGATAATGAACCACTGGACGGTCTCTAGTTCAAATTTCAATTTTTTATGCACAAATAATTAAATAATATTACTCATTATGCCTTTGTATCAATAAATACTTTCTCAATATGGCAATATTATGTATATATATATATATATATATATATATAACAGAACAGACGTGTTTTTTCGTCTGTTTTAGAAAAGGATTTGTTTTACATCTTTTTGTCACACCGTGGGCACTGACGAAGAGTGTGACTTCGCTTTTCATTTTTGAGAGCTATGCTCCGTTTTCTTTTAAAATCTATGATTTTATTTTTTTAATGGCATTCTACTACCAACTCTGATTCTTATATATATATATATATATATATATATATATATATATGCAAATATATTTTTTCATGGTGTACTCCAAATTTAATGTTGATATATCATAATGAATGACAATAATAATATTAATAATTATAACAATGATAATGATAATGTAATGATGTTGATAATGATTACAATAATAATATTGATAATAATAATATTAATGATATTAATAATAATAATAATAATGATAGTAATAATGATGATAGTAATAATAATAATGATAAGGATAAATAAACAAATATACCGGATGTCAGGTACATCCTGACTATGTAACCCTGTTCCCCCTTTTTTTTCACACATTCCGGCTATTACCTTGTCTTTTTTACCCGATTTACATGTACTGATATTCTTATTGTAACTTTTAGTTTATGTATGTCATTTATCTCTGTTCCTTATAACATGTCCATTATTGACAATTATTTTGTTCCTTAAAGTGTTTCTTTAATACTGTGTAGTGTATTTTCTGTTTTATCTTATTTTTATCATTGTAAAGCAAACGCAATTCAGCCACTGGGCTGCGAAGTTTGTTGATAAATAAATCCGTTTCAATTCAATTATTTATTTTTTTCTTTTTTTAATTCTTTGATTATTATTTTTCTTCTATGCTGTGCAAAATTATAGATTTCATCATTCGGGCTGCAATTGTCTTTTAGTGAAACATTATCATTACCATTATACTCTCTTTAAAAAAAAAAAAGAGTGAACGCATTCACTATGTGAGGGGTGAATTTCAGGGTCTATCCTTAGTGTAAGCGCGCACGAAATTTACAAAATAATCACGTCTGAGAAGTTCAGACTGGAAATGAATCCGGATATGAAATGAATCCGGGTATAAATGAATAAAGTGCACCGTCAACTTCGTCAACTGCTCGTGGCGCAGTGGTTAAAACCATTGCCAGAGCTCGATATATTACTAGTCAACGGTTCGAATCCCCATGACGCTGGTAATTTTTTTGTCGTTATGAAATTGATGACAATGGCGTTTATTCCGTTGACGAAATAGTTAAAGTATAACAGATGTTCTTCAATCAAGTGCCTACCATTCCGTGCCTGCTTACACTAAGGATCGACCAATTTCAGAAGAGAGAGTGCATTTAGAGTGACTTAAGAGTGAATTAGGAGTAAAAATTGTGATATTCACTTCACTCCTGTAGGGGTGACCCCAGTGATCAATCAAAATTTTATAGTGAGCGATCATTAAGGTCACCCCTCAAAGAGTGAATATCACATTTTTTACACTTAATTCACTCTAAATGCACTCTTCTGAAATTCACCCCTAACAGAGTGAATGCGTTCACAATTTTTTTAAAGAGAGCACCCGTGAGAGACGTCTGGAATTCCCATGGGCATGCCTTGCTGAAACCAAACGATACATTCTTGTTTGTCTCGGGACAGATGAACTTGGTTTGCTTATAAGGGAAAAAGGTTTGCTTATAAGGGGAAAAACCAATAGCCAATAAGAATGAAGAATGAAAAAAATGTATAGGCACTCCCAGCTCATGATATGAACAAATGTGGGTTCTCCAATTACCGTATTTAGTTATATCCTCAATAAAGGGGAGATTTCCGATAGATGATAAACTTCTTTTTTTTTTCTTTTTTTTTTTTTTTGCACCTCACAGGGTTAACTGATGGGTAACACGGACAATATGGATAACTATGATCTTAAAGTTAAACTAAAAATACCCTGAATCGATACTGGAACGGACACTTTGACCACGAATTTTCCCATTATCTACATGTATATTATGTTTAATATACCGATAGGCCTTCAATGTAATATTTGATGTGTTTAATGTATTTATAATGTGATGTTTACAAGTTCTGGGGGGTGTAACATAAAACATATAATCAATCTTACGATTGATATCAATCGTAAGTCTATGGCAAACCATGTACTAAAGAGATACAATTGATTGTAAGATTGATTGTATCTCTTTATGTTACACCCCCCTGGTAATGCACTTTCACAAACGAATTCAACATTTTCTCTAATCTGTGTAATCCTTTTGGGAGAAAATTGAATTCACAGATTAAGGTTCAAAGTCAAATAATGTCATGCTTTGTACATTACCTTGAGGTATCGGTCACAACGCTAAAACAACTCCACACCGCCACAAACCATTTAACTATTAGGGACAATGTAATGATTTTTTGTGCGGTATGTTCTCGGTCCGTTTGTGTGATTGAGGTAGCGTTGTGGATGTGCCCTTTGCAGAGATCTGGGTCGTGAAAGGGCGCTTACCCTTATCGCTGAAGATAGTGTGAGTGCACATTTTGTCTACAGTATCAGGCGTGGAGTGTACTGCAGGAATGAGGGAACATTGAGCTCCGGGAAGGGGGTGCGTTCCATTTTACGAGGTGGATTAAAAGAATGGTATACCGAGTCTAAGAGGAGTCGAAATTTCTTATTTCATAGTCTCCACCCCCCACCCCTCTCACTCTCTCCTATCTCTCCTTCTCTCTTTCTTTTTCAATTTTCGATGGGAGGGGAGATGGCGGCACTTGCCCCTGTAGCTCCGCTGCCGAGTACCTGAACCCTATACTGTCTTGAAGTCATCAACAAATAAATGTAATTAGCCCCTAGCTCTTGTACTGGGGTTTTTGGAAAGAGCCAAAGAAAGTGTAAGAGTGCCAAGAAAATATAAGAAAGTAAAATTTTGGTTGAGAAAAAATTAAGCAAGGCGGGGTATCAACTACAAGGTATAGTGGCACACCTTCATAAAACTTCATAGAACAGTTATGCCTGTTATTCCCTTGAACTATAGAAGGGTGCATGGCAATAACTGGCTGCTCATTTTACCAATTATGACGGGGGACCATAGTTCGCGCACATTTTAATTTTTTAATGAAGGCAATTTTTGATTCATAATTTCTCAATTTTTACCAAAAATTATTCTGATTTAAATGACACCAAAGGCAAAGCAAAGCTTTACATTTCAAATGGGCGGAAGAAGAACATGTTATTTACGAAGAATTCCCGAGATATCGCGATCGCAAAATTCGATGTCGTATCGCACCGCTTTGGACCTGGAAAAGTGTTACAAAAATAACGAGACCTAACTTCGCGCACGCCAATTTTCAAGTGATTAATACAAAATAGAGATCCATAAAAGGTAAGATAATTGCATTACTAGGAAGACGAAATGCCTCTGAATAATTTGATACCACATTTTACTTACAATTTTGATGAGATCGTCTCTCGAAAAGAGGAATTCTAGACTCTTGTCGACAAGTCCAGTTTTTGTTAGAACGAACGCAAAACGCTGCCAAATTTGCCGATTTTTCATTCATAATTTCAAAATTCCTTCTCTCATTTCAAAAGGAAAGTAACTACAGGGTAATTTTAGGGTGCTCTTTCCGTTGGTGCTACCAGTTTTTCACAATCTTTTCTAGTTTTTGAGATATGGCCCTGTGCGCGAAGTTTGGAGCTGCGCGAAGTTAGGTCACTCTGCCATACAATGATTCATAGGGAGTAAACAGCATGCAGAGCAAAATCAAAGAGAGTACATCTCTTAAGTCGCAATTCAAGTTAGAATATAAGTCAAACTGACCGATGTCAAAGGTCAAGAGGTCAATGAACTTTCTGCAAAAAGCACTGTAATCACAATAATTTTCTATCGATTTGAGGTTGAATCATTAAATTCATACCAGAGGTACGTCTCTTAAAGGCACAAGTCAGGTATGAAAATGGGCCGAATCTGACAAAGGTCAAAGGTCAGTGCACTATCGATGAAAATCACCAAATCGAATCACAAGTATAGCTTTTGAAGGTAGGGCTACATGTCGATCATGTTTGTTAATGGGTCAGTATCAAAGGTCATAATGTCAATGAACTTTCAGTGCAAATCACTTTACATGTAGGCTACACGTAATTACTTTTTTGTATATCTTTGAGGTATGATCACCAGGTTCACAGCACAGTGACATCCCTTGTAGGCGCAGGTCAAGTTTGTAAAATAAATCTGACGAAGGTCAAAGGTCAGAAGGTCACTAAACCTCTTCGAAAGCCACTGAACACATAATATCTTTCTGTATAGTATCACCAAATTCAAAACTGTGTTTATTGCTTTAAGATGCACATTATGGCTGTAAATTTGGTCAAGGACAAAGTTTGTCATTTTTTGTGGCTTCTTCTTTGTTAATTTTAAATTCATGTTAAGCTGTTTATTAACAATGATTAAGACTGAACCTTTCAGTAGCTTGCCACCATTCATGTTATACACAGTCATTTAACAGAAAAGCTGCTGACACTCTCCGGCATGTTTTTTAGGTCGTTTGTCCATTCGCAATTCCTATCGTCCATTCTTTCAGTGATGTTGTCTGTTTATTTTCTTTTATTTTGAACTGCATTGGTTTTGTCACCGGCGTACGAGTAAAGTTTCTGCGAAAGAAGTATCAACAGCATGCACCAGCAGCATTGCCTCAACTTCCGGAATTAATATAAATGTAGCATCATCTCTATTGCTTAGTATGATGAAGCCTCCAAGACCAAAGTTCACATACACTTTGGAGGTGCCGTGGTCCAGTGGTTTAAGGCGCTTGACTGGAGAAGCGAGGGTCGGGGGTTCGATCCCCAGCTTGGCACTTATGCCCTTGAGCAAGGCATTTCATCTACATTGCTCTTTTATTGTACATCAAATAAACAAAGTGCTATAGGCATATTGATACCAATGTGTGAGTGTGTGGTTTTAAAAAAAAGTTAACATACACTTAGCGAGATGCAGGCGAGACAACGCTTGGCGTTTGCCTTGTTAGCTTTGATGTGGATCAGCTGGTAAATAAATCATTTTTAATAATAATAGTTAATGATAGTAATGATACCATTAATGATGATGGTAATGATGATGATACTGATGATGATGATAATAATAATAACAACAACAATAATAATAATAATTATAATAAAAATAATAATAATAATAATAATAATAATAATAACCACAATAATAACAATAATGATGATGATAATAAAAATAATACTAATAATAATCACGATGATAATAATAATGATGATAACAATTTTGTTTAATAACACAAGGAACTCTCATCACCTTCAGTGCCGTTCTTCTTAAAGGCTCTGCAAATAACTATTTCAGCAACAGCTGCCAGGTCCCCATTTACCCTAGCTGGGTCGAGAGGGACATTTTGTGAAAATCTTATCCAATGATGTAAGCACCCAGCGAGGATTGAACACATCACCTCACATGTTCAAGTTATCCCATTAAATAAGTAATCATAATCCTAAAATTTATTAAGTATTTCTTTTTTCTTTTTCTTCTCCCCCCCCCCCCCCCCTCCGAAAATCACATGATATCATCGTGAATTACACGCACCCATTTCTCTGGCATATCTCTTCCGAAAAGGTGTCTGTACATGCAAACTAAATTGACCTAGATAGAGTACGCGGCATCCTCCTTTCCTACGTGACAATAGCCACTCACGCAGTCTCTCCGAAAGGGTCTGCTCAGACAGACTAATTTGGCCTGGAAAAGTACGTGGTATATTCCCCTTTCTTACGTGCCAGTAGCCGCTTTCATGGTCTCCCGAATGTAAGTCATATTATTCCAATGACGAATAGTGCATGCCTCAGGTATTTCGCTGTTCCCTTTCGGCACAAAATTTAGACAAGAAAATACGGTGGGTACGTGGTAATCGAACAGAACACCTGGTAACCTATATAAAGAGAGAAATTGATCCTACGTTGTATCGTGGAAAGACTACATCCCGCACGATGTGTTTATATCCCTGCCCTTCTTTGACGGCCATTTAAGAAGAAGAAAAAGAAAAAAAAAAAGGTCACGCGACCGGCAACCAGAGCAGGCAAGAACGTCTAGAGACAGGAAAGGAGCGAGCGGAGGAGCATTACCAAATGCCGACAATTGAGAAGCTTACAGAAATGCTTGGCGGATGATTTCATGAGGTGAGTCCATTAATTCCTCCATCACTATGTAATATTGTCTGTGAGATAGTAATAGATAACATTCAAATGTCGTGTTTTGGCATGGATGAGTTTAGTCGGAGCTTAGGCTTTACTACACGTATACATCAATCACGTGGCATCGATGTTGCCGTGATCCGACCCGCGGATGAAATTGGTGATGCCTGATCGGCATCAGTGACCTGTAATCCGTTTGGAACTTCACTATTTTGGACAGATGTCTGCACAGTGTACATAATTTGTACACATTTGGGATGAATGCTATGAAATATGCCGACGTAACTTTATCATGATAAAAAAATGCACCGTCTAGAAGTAATCATAGAGGTTGCATGCTCTGATATAATTGGCTTTAAGACAGGTCCTCATTAATAAAGGGGAGAGGGGTGATTATACGCATTATACGCCCACTTCAAAAAGTACTGAGGAGGGGGAATGCATAACCCCCCCCCCCCCCCCTCGCGCGCGCTACGTACATCCCTGTCGGATATACATATGCGCGAAACATTCGTTGTTGGAAACAGTGTAGAAAAACAAAGATAACTGAAAAAGTGCCGGGGGTTTAAATTATAGGACAACTCCTGCTTTCACCTTCTTGACCCATATTCCCTAAGCTACTGGACCGGGACTGGACCACTGGTTCGTATGAAGCTATGGACGTTAATCAGGGGAAAACGGGGAGGGGGGGGGGGGGGGCACTTGGTCTGATACCAGTTGGTCTAATTCCTAGATGATCTAACACTACTATGGCTTAACCCACTTGATCTACTATCAGTTTGGTCTAATTGCCGTTTGGTCCAATCATCACTTGGCCTAATAACCACTTGGGCTAATTTTCATTTTGTCTAATGATCAAATGGTCCAATTACCACTTCCTCTACTTAATTTTCCTCATTACGTCTAATGACCATTTGGTCTATTACCAGTTCGTCTAATCAGATAGACTAAATGGTGTTAGACCAAGTGGGTATTAGACGAAATAGCCTAACTGGAAATTAGACGAAATGGTAAATGGGCTCAGTGGTAATTAGACCAAATGGTTATTAGACGAAATGGTTGTAGACGAAATCGGATTGGACCATGCGGGATGAGACCAAACGGGCATTAGACAAAGTGGGATTAGACCAAGTGGCACGTCCCCCCACTACAGCGCCAACTGATTGATCAACTATAGCAAGAGAGAGTTTTTTTGGCATATCAAAGTTGTTTATTAAATCCTGTAAGGGATAAATTTTTTGAATTTCTTTTGTTGTGTTTGACCATGCGATACCTGTGGGCGTGTGTGAGGGAGAGGGTGGGTGAGGGTGTGCATGTGTGTAATTGGCTTTTTACAGACGTGCATCGATCAGAAATGATTATTTACGTCTGGGATTGACCTGTAACGTCCTCGTCCAAACGACGCGACTCGATTTCGAACCTGAGTCTGATTGGAGTCAGTTTGCTGGCGAAGACAGAGCTGACCGCGGACGCTACTGCTCGACTCATTGCTGGATGAGATGGAGGATGATGGAATCATTACAACAAAACCAATCTTGGTCCGTAACAGAACATCTTTAAGGAAGCATGGGGGTCTTGCAAGATGCCACATAGATAAAAAAATTTTCCAGCAAGAATCTCCTAGAGAAAAAGAAGTTTAGGTCCGAATCACTCGAAATTGATACAACCCCGGGTTCAAGGGATTGATCGATTCTCGAATGATCTCTGGGACAAGCGTAAACCGGATCTCCGTGAAAGTTCGTGTTTACATTACTGGAATTATAATCTGGGAAATACTGGTGTGGAGTTGATTCAAGTGGTTTTTGACCCAGTTACGATTCCTGTACAGAGGAGGGGCCGTGGTCCAGTGGTATAATGACTTGACTGGAGGCGCGAGGATCGGGGGTTCGATTCCCGGCATGGTACTTATGCCCTTGATCAAGTCATTTTATCTAAATTGCTCTCCTTTCTTACATCAAGTAAATGAAGTGCTATAGGCATATTGATACCAACCTGTGCATGTGTAAATTTTAAAAAGGAATAAAAAAATAAATAAAAAGTAAACATGAAACATCGTCCGACAAATATTTCATCTGAAGAAGCATGGGTAAATGCTCTACAAATAAATATCAAATACTGTAAGTCCACATTTACAACCAACTCTTTGAACTATCGGTAATTAATACATTTCAAGATGTTTTCTTACTCACACTGTGGTAGGGATAGTTGAATAAGCATCCAAGAATCAAAGAGAAAAGAATGTAATTCTGATATACATCTAGTCAACTAATATTCACGAACTCCTGAAAAATATCGTGAAATATGCAAGGAAGGAAAGATGAAACATCAAAAGTTCGGAACTGTAAAGTTAGGATGTAGAAGAGAAAGAGAGAGATTTTGTTTCCTTTGTGCAAATATGCTTTAGCAACCATCTTTTATTTCTTAATTTTCCTTTTGTTTGAAATCGAAATAAATATACTTATAGTACTCGGTGAAGCTCGTGTACTGATAAGTGCTATAAGGAAAAATAGGGGGATGTGATATGGGTAACGATGATAATAATGGTGGTTCCTTCTTAGATAGCGCTCAGGTCAGTCGTGACATGGCGCTGACGGCGCCTCAACATTAGAACAAGGGCTTCACTATAAGGGGAACGTACGGCTTCCCCGTGATTTTCATAATTATAGAAAATTTCGCTATAAAAGTAAACAGTACTCGATGTGTTCGTGTGTTGTTTTTTTTTCTTTCTGTAATTGATGTCTGTAAATCATTTCTGGAAAGCTTCCATTCTTCTTTTCATTCAATTTTTTTAATGTCTCATTACTCTTCCAGGCTGCGTTTATTACTTGCAGCTCTGTTTTTGTTTTTGTTTTTTGTTTTTTGTTTTGTATATAGATTTGATTTGTTTAATTGGTATAATTTGTAACGACATTTTCTGTGAAATAATTATATCATGTCTTCCTCTAATTCATCATGTTAGTTCTTCTATGGTTGTTTTTAGACATCACCTACAAGCAAAAGAAATAGAAAAGATATTAAATATCCGTGCATTCTTGGACGAAATGCATAAACGAATGAAGTAAAGAAATGTAATGAAAAGTAGTAGAATTCTTTATATGTTCTTGGATGAAAAGTCCCTTGGGGCAATTCCACGGTAACTCGCGTTACAAATAACAGGGTTTTCTTTTGTTGTCAGTGATAGCATTCTGGTAATAAAAGAACCTGAAAGTTGACTTCAACCCTGGTCATACTTGGGTATTCATGTTATCAATCAGTCAAAGAAAGAATGCAAAACATCTTTTCATCTAAGTTTGACAGCACTTTGAAGATCGGTAACTCGCGTTACGAAAAAAAGACATGACCTTAAAGACTAGTGTAGATTATTTGGAATTTTCCTCATACTAGCATACAAGAACCTGAAGGAAACAGATGTTTTTAGTCTGTGAGTATGCTAGTGACAACATCAGAACCAAATTTTGAATAGTCTTCGATCTTAAGATTATAGTGAGCAAAAGAGATGGTAACTCGCGTTACATTTTGTCCATGAAATAGTGGCCACTCTAATTTCATTGTAGCTTGCAGGGCTTAGGTATTTCTTAAGATTTTCTTAATGAAAAACAATCAATGGACCTTCGAGATTTAATCTTAATATAAATCCTGGAAATTTTGTGGATACTTTATCTCCAGATCAGCAATCCAAAAATGCATGATTTATAGGCCAAATATCTCAGAAATGTACGTAAATACATGATTTTTTCCATTTTCCAAAATTTGCTCATTACTAGGTAGCAAACCATTTGTAACCAGTTTCCCAATGTTTGCACAGGCTTCTGCAAGTTATATAGCACAGATGATAGTTGTTGAAATACCAAATTTATATTTTACGGGCCATGTCCACCAACTCGTGGAATTGCCCCTTGTTTCTTGTCAAATATGTTGTATTTAGGGCACCAAGATAAACAGATGCAAAGATGATTCTAGTGATTTACTACAAAGAAAAAGCAAAGGAATGAATAGTTTCTCTTTATTTTAAATTAAAAGCATTAAGCTATTCCCCAGCATAAAATTTTGATGCAGAAAAACTGTTTATGTGTTGTTTTATAATAAAAACATGAATTTAAAAAATGTAGACGAGTATACTTTCTGTCGGTTCTTTTGGAATGCTGCCAACTTCACTTACCGTCTTCAACACATTACTCACCGTTCATGTGGATGGGTCCGGTTCCAACTTCCGAGTAAAAACATATCAAACATATAAAATAAAGTTAATATTGCCCTTGACGTCAAAAGTGGGGCGAGTATAACGAGAGAGAGAGAGAGAGAGAGAGAGAGAGGGGGGGGGGGAGGGTCACTGACAGAGACGAAACTATGAATACAACTTAATTCATTGAGTTCTTCTGTCCTGCATTGTGTTGTTTTGTGTTGTGTTGTATTGTCTTTTCTGTTTACATTACATTTCAAGTGGCTTTTTTGAGTGTTTTGTTCTTTTATTGAAGTCGTTGATATGTCTTATGTTTTTCCTTTGTAAATATGTTGTCTTATCGTTTCAATAAAACATAGATAAAAAAAACAACTTTATTCCTTCAGAATGTTTAGGGTCATAATTTCTGGGTCACGTTCGGGTCTAGCGTCATCGCCGAGCAAACAATTGTCGCGTTTAGATTGCGTGTGCCCCCCAATCCCCTCTGCTCCCCATGGAAGTTTGTTTCTGGTGGAAAACACCGATCCCTCAGATTACACATAAATGGAGATCTCCTGTGGAGGACAGTCCCATCTCTATGCACTTCAGGATATTCCATTTTCCTTGAAGACTTGATTTCAGAGGAGTGTTTCATGAAGTGTCCTGTCAGTGATTTTTACTGACAACTATTATAAGCTACTGAAATCCTTGCATCTGTTTGGCTGAGAGCAAATTTGTAAGTAAAAATCAGTGACAAGACATTATTGTTATTATTATATTATTATCATCATCATCATCATTACTATTATTATTATTTCCTTTATGCACAACTTGATGTTCTGTTGGTATATTATTATTATTATTATTGTTGTTGTTGTTGTTATTATTAATTTATTTTTTTGACCATTAAAAAGGAATACAAGATATACATACAAAGCCTTTGACAAAAGATAGCAAAAGATGAGACGGAATGGCATGTGGATAAGGGTTCACAAAAGAGAAATTATTCTCTGTTGCCCTTAGGCATGTAAACCCACACACGCTATTCCAAAATACAATAGGTATTGCACAAAATAATTTTACAACCAAAGGCAGTAATTATAAAAAGAATTAAAAAACATAATTAATATTGCCTAAATGTACATGAAAACTGTCAAGGAAATGTAAATGAGAATCTAATTTACATTCCAATGCAAGTCATGTTATCACTAAAAGTAAAACAGAAGGAAAGAAGGAAAGCAGAGAGTCAGTAAAGAAAAGGAGAAGAAGAGGATGAAGAAGAAGAAGAAGAAGAGAAGAAAAAGAAGAGAAAGAGAGGAAGAAGAGAAAGAGAAGAAGAAAAAGGAGAAAAGAACAACAAGAAAAGGAAAATTATTCAAGTGTATATTGTTCCTTTAAAGTTGACAAGGCAGGTACTACATGTATCACGATTTAAAACTGAATTGCAGTGGATTAAAAAGTACAAGGTGAGTAATAAAAAAGTATGAAAACTGAGCATGATGCTGCATCTAAAATTGGTATTCCCAGGAAATTTACATTATTGTGATACATAGCAGAATTGTGCAAAATGCAGTTATGAATTATTTCTGTAAATGCTAGGATAACGAACAGTTTCTTACATTATCTGAATAAATAAATTAGTTGTTCGAATGTATATTATGAGCATTGTGATTTTTGTAAAATTGCAATCCAAGTATTATGGTGAAGTAAAAGTTGAATTACCATAGGATTAAAGAATACTGGTACAGGATGGATGGTAGGCGTAAGTAAATGGACCAGTATTGCATCTAGACATGGTACATGATCAATGTAACTGTCAAAAGATTTTGTGTGCGTTTGAAAATAAATATATGAATAATATGAATAATATTACATTGCATTATGCGATGCATAATGCTGTACTTCATTAAACATTCCCCAGGTCATGTGATTACAATGTGAAAAACTGTTTCAAAGCAATTGGTGGTGTATACCTAGAGGTTTGAAATCATCAAAAAGGCATCAATTCAAGTTTGTTGAAAAGCAGATGCAAAATTGGTATATCAGCCTACACACAAGTTTTCCAGCCAAAAACTTAAAACTGTTTCTTATATTTTGAATGCGATGGCATTTGAAGGGCAATACTTTCCAAGGAATTTTTCATATTTGTATGATTTATTAATTAAGTCAAAACAAAAAATCAAGATAAAATCACAATATTTTGCAATTACTAGTAATTATGAAAGATCAGAAAATCATGACAAACAAAACAAAATGATAATAAGAAGAAAATAAATGAATTAAGTGGCAGAAGAATTTTAAACAATAAAATATCGTTGCGTTCGAAATCAAACAGAATAGATTACAGAATTGGCCAAAAATGATAAACCAGATACTAGCCTGGGGAGCCTGCCCACCAAACGTCCCCGACAACGACACCAGCACCAGCACAGGAATGATTTTATGATGATATTCTTTCAAACTGACATAAAAAATAATTAGACAGCTCACAGACTTATCAGTCAATTCCCCAAACTCAAGCTTCTCTTAAAAGATATGAATAAACTGGTTTAAACCGGTTGATTATTACCTTAACCTACCATCACAAATTCATAGGATCATGTTTAGTGAACAGTGGGCTTTATTGTAACTTGCAGTGAGTATGTTAAATGTGCCTGCCGGAAGCGGGAATATCCATTTAATGTGTATGTATTTTTTGCACTTTCACTTTTCATGATAGCTTTCCATAGGATGCATAATTTTTTATTTTTTATTTATCCTCTTTCGAGGGATCTTTTTTTTTGTTCGTATAAACTAACAACTATTTACAATGATATCTTTATGCAAAATTCATGCAGTAGTAATTTGATTAATGGTAGGAAACTAAAATGACATGAATCATGAACTTAAGTATTGATATTTTTTTTACTTCGCTTACATCGAATTTCTTTTGATTACATTTCGCATTGAAATATGTGCAAAATTAATTCTTTTACCACATATACAACATGTATTCTGTGCTTCTCACTTACAAACTTTCTGTAATATAGTTTCTATGAATGATAAACTGAGAAAAATGTTATATTGTACACAATCGCCGTGTCATTGTATACGGATCTCAAAACAACCGAAGGATGCATTGATGGATCCAGAAATTTGAGTGGAAAGGACTTGAAGTTGGTTCCTGCTGCACTCCCACCCCACCCCGCCCTTGATGTGCCCCTCCTAGACTGTTGAATAGTTTATCTTAAAAACTGCCAGGAAGTAAAGTGAAAATTGATGTAGGAACTTGTAAAAATAAATCAGTTGCTCATAGGAAGATCACCACGATTTTTTTTTTTTTTTTGTCTGAAAATTAATCTTGATTCATATTGGTCGCCAGAAAGAGGGAAGAGATACATAAAACAGAGATTTTGTTTTCTAACAAATTCATATTGTCTCAATTCGATACTTTTGTGAATCGATTACACTTGGTTCGTGTTTTCTTTTTTTTTCTCATGGTTTGGAACATGATACTAGAAATCCCTTTCACATGATCAGATCCTCAGATAAAACCAAATTTATTCTAATCTCATAGTGCACTCATTCCGACGTTGAAAATCATGTAATCGGTCATCCTAGGTGCAAACCACGAATATGTTATTTTTCGGAGAATTGGTTGCATGAAATTGATTTGATCTCCTCTTCTTTTCAACCACAGTATTTATTGGGGAATCAGCTTTGGGAATATTTTATTTAAAGGAAATAGTTTTGCTTTGGTTGAGATACACAAACGATTATGAGCCTCTTAATAATTTATTCATATATTATCTAGCAATGAAGTGGTGCAGCAATATAGAAGTAGACGTATTATTCATTGACGTGGTCTCATGATTATTTCAAATATGACCAGGAAATAGTTTACAATTTAGAACCACACATTCGTATGCCATATGTTTGTGTAGTACGTTTACACTGTAAAAATATTGGGTAAATTTTTAACCAGCACGTATTATAATTATGTCCAGCTAACTTTGGGCAATATTTTCATCCAATGCGGGAAGCATATTGTCCGGTAAGGGTAAAAATAAGCAGTAATTACTTTAGAATGGGCAAAATTTCCATCAAATTGGATAAAAAGAAATGCCCAAAGAAATGTCCAAAGTTGGTTGGACGCATAATTACCCTCATGGCACATTTTTACCTAATATTTTTTAGAGGGTCCGGGGTTTTGTTTTGTTTTGTTTTGTTTTGTTTTGTTTTACATCATTTTGGTTTGGGGATGGTTTTTTTATTTCTTTTCGATTTTCTTTTTTTTTAACAAGATTAAAGTAAACTTCTGTTTAATTTGGTAGGTCTTAAACTTCATTAGCTACCTATTCAAGCTGAATTCCGAATTATTTCTGTCTCATTCGAATGTCAAAGTTTCTAGTACTCATCAATATCTTTACAATATTCAGAAGTGCAACAACTCATTTCACTTGTTTCCTTACAATATATTGCCGAGACGATATTTTTCAATCACGTGGTTTTGGTTGGTTTTTTTTTTTCTTCTTCTATAAAGCCAAGTTACTGATCAAATCTATATGTGGAGTATAAGTACTACAATATGCGTCTATTTCCATTTTACATCTATTATAATTATGTTGCAATACTGATTTTTAGTAATGACGCTAAAAAAGGGTAAATTATTGATTTGTTTGTTTATGAATAGAAAAATAACGTTTTCAAGCCTCTTACATTGAAAACTTAAGAGGAAATAATGTGTTAAAAGACCCACAAAAATAAATATCGGTTTATTTTTAACTTAAAGCTTGTATATTAAAATACATGTAGAAACATACTGTGCTCAAGTTGCACAGGGATAGAAAAAAATTTAGCATGTTTAACAGTATCTGCAGATATTGGTAGCATTTTTTCTTTTACTATATTTTTATGGAATGATTTTCAACTATTATCTGCTCATGAAACCGGATATAACCAGTTCTCAAAATCAAGTTTTTGAAGATGAACTAGAGCTCTGGTCATGCGGTCATTATATGAAAGAAAAATTTTCCAAAGCAACTAGGAGAAATATGTGTAGTGTAAGATTGAGAGATTATCGACTTGATAAGAAATTCACTTACTTTCCCCAAAGGTACTTGCACGGCACAAAGAAATGAGTATATGGGACCACACACAAATCTGGTATGAATGTTACCCACGTACGCCAGTGCTTTCTAGGGGATATTTTTACTATGATATTCTTCCTAACTTATAAAAGGAATAATAAAGCTCACATATTATTTTTCCCCTTTCCCAGAACTCTCTTATCTTAAAAAAAAATGATTATCGCTTTCGAGAGAAGATATTAGTTGCAAATTAGTCTTATATAAGAAAAAAACTGAATAGGAAAACTTGTTGAATGAAGCATGTTGTCGTTGCACTCCTAACATACTGAAATCTTATGTAGGCTTTGTGTATCAAGGATAATTACGTCAGTTAAGGTTAATAACGTGAAATTCTATTATCTTATTCCATCATTCGATTAAGAAAGTCTTAGAATATAATTTGCTTGATTCTTTTCCAGCTTTTCATTTTTTAAGATTTTAAGTCATAAGGAGGTATACATTCATACTAAAAAAAAAATAAAAAAAAAAAAAAAAGGAGTGAACGCGTTCATTCTGTGAGGGGTGAATTTCAGAAGAGAGTGCATTTAGAGTGAATTTAGAGGTCACCCCTCAAAGAGTGAATAAAGAGTGAATATCACAATTTTTACTCTTAATTCACTCGTAATTCACTCTAAATGCACTCTCTTCTGAAATTCACCCCTAACAGAGTGAACGCCTTTACTCTTTTTTTTTTATAGTATACCACAGGGTAATAATATAAGGGGGGGGGTCAAAAATTTTCAATTCCCTGTGCTCGATATTGGTTGAAATTCCATGCAAATTTTGTCCTGGTATTATGAATCATACTTTTATGTAAGTTGGCAAGATGACCCGTTTCTTACCTGATAAGGTTCAACTTTGCACGATCGGTAATATCGACTTAAGACCCAATGAGCGTTCGCTGCGATATCACGTGCGAAGGAATGAAGCTCTATCTCCAAAAACTGCAACAAGAGGTATTCCATAAGCACGAGAGTTGAGTCCACGCTTAGCATTTCGTTGGTCCGTGCACTTTCGGGTCATATAGTTTCGTGTGTTGAAAGATGAAGGCTTAGTGGAGTTTTTGCACATCTCATGATTATTCAAAGTGTTGGAAAAAACAGGTTTTATCTGTGATTTCGCAATTAAGGTAATGTGATAATTATCGTATTCTTTTCATTTGATGAATTCACCTTTGAACGATTTTAATAGCGTAGCCTATTATGTGCACAATATATACGGATAATATAGTAACAGGAACGATGTTTTGCTAATTAATTTGAAATTTTAGCTTTAGATGCCCACATATCGACACGTTTCTTAAGAATTACTTACTCATACTCAAATGCGTTTATAGCATGTCACTCATACTCAGATGCGTGCATGCAGTGTGTTGAAGGCGATTTTCATTTTCATGGAGAGTAATCTTTCTCGTCTAAAAGGTAGGCCTACGCCATTTTGAATCGTGACTTATTTATGTTTTGATACAAAATAGAGAGATGTATGACCTGTTGAACTACTAATCATGCTGATAGACTAATGCTTCAACCATCACAATGTATAAGACGGAAAATAAGAATAGCATTTATAACATCAATTTTTCATAAATTAAAATAATTAATCAAAATTATGACGTGGCTCTTCTCTACAGCATCACCCCGACCTTTCCGCGTCTTTTCTATGTCAGGGACCGTACAAATTGTCACGCTGTATATTTCCAGCAGCGACACAATCGGCAGTTTAGAATTCGAATATACGAATTTGGAACTCAAAACACACTTCCATCGTCAACCATTAAGGAAACACAAATCAGTCTATACGTGCTGATTTGAATAAATAATTTGTTTGAGCTGCAGCTACAATGCATTTTAGTTAGAACCAGTCACCATAATTTTAAGGTTGATTCACGTCCAACGTGTACTCCCCGGCAGACCTTGGGCTTCGACGCCTTGGGTTTCGGGTAATATTTGATAGTCAACAGGCATGACAGGGGGTATGTGATAGAACCACGTAAAAGACTTTGTTACAAATGCAAGTCAGTTCTTTTATGATCACCCACCACGCACATACACACACTTTTTGATGAAATGTAACTTATACCCATGCATAGGTTTCTATATGCACCCTGCGACTGTTGTGTATTCTGAAATTAATGCAGGCACTGATTGTTATTAATTACTACTATTTAATTATCAAAATTTCTTTCTTCAGCATAAGTTTGCTTTTAATTAATCGAGAGAAAGCATTTACTACAGATAATTTAGGAACCAATCGTTCTTTTGTATTAATTCATTGTTCCGGCGTTTCGTAATATTGACACTCTTGATAAATCAAAGAAGGGTATTTGGTACTGAGAAAATATTTACTTTTATAGTACATCACTATCAACTTCCTGTATTTCAAAAAAAAAAGTTTCTCTTTCAGTGATTATGAACATAGCTTCGAAACTAAATATTGTTTGCTGTTGTCATCAATTTTTATCAAATAAAATTCTACCTTTGCCTTACATTAACTATCAGTGAACCAGCAATGAAATAATTACGAAAATGGATGACAAAAATCATCATCATGAACAATAATAGAAATCTAGAATTGATAATTGATAATCAATTCTTTTATTTCTATATGTCAAACATACATATTCATATCCAATTACATTCATGTGATATCATACATTTTTTATTATTCGTTACATAATTCATTTTCATTTTACAGTAAGATAAATTGTAAAGAAGTCAGAAAAGGTATTGCAAGAAATTTACTCCTCGCACTTGATGCATAAATAATAATCATATGTGAATATAATGTGGGAGCTACAGCGTGAGCATAAATGTATTGTAAAACAGAATATTCATGTACATATGTGAATGAAGTTTTTCAAATAAATACAAACACATGAAGCTTGATATGCTTGCAGCTCTGAGTTAAATACATAAAAATGCATGATAGGATATGGTGACTTGCTGCATTAGAAAGTAGGAAGGAGGGTAGAATGCTGGTTGCCTGAGAATAAATTTATAAAATTATACTTTTTACAAGTTTTTTTTTTCGTCATCAGAGATGTTTTGTATTCAATATATATGGCTCTGATTGCTCCGAATAGTCCTACTGCTGTCCGTCCATATCATTTGGGATAAAGAATTCATAGTTGTTTTGTGAAAACATGCGATTTCCACAGATTTTTGTCACTGTGTGTCGCCTGGACGTTCCCTCGCGACAATGGGGTAGTACAGCAGGGCTGCCGAAGTTTCGGCAAAGGCATGGAAATTTGTTGCAGTTGTTCTCGCGGTAGATTACTTAATTCTTACTTCAGTTGAAGTCCAGCTACATGCATTTCTAACTTTCAATCCATGCTTAAAGTTTACTAAGAATTAGGAACAAACTAGTCATTAGAAAATGCACGTTATTGCCATATACTCTGTCTAGGAGAATTCTATTTTGTCTTTTTTTATCATGTTTGACTAATTAATGTATTTTTCTCTAAGTGCCATAAGCGCCGAAAGGCGGACGTAGTTGCGTAATACAAGTAAGCACTATTATTATTATCATCATTTAATTTAATACATTTGCTTTAATCGTTGTCTCTTATACATAAAGTAGACATATTTGCTGCCTTTACCTAAAGTTTACTTTGATTACAATAAAACATTTACTGACTCATTCAAGAAACTTGGTGGGTTTTTCCCCCTAAAATATATCTATCTTAGCTTTGAGTTTACTTTGGATTTAAAAAGGCCATTTTCACCAGAAATTAGTAGGTAGGTGAAGTTTTTGCATTGACACCTCCATATTAAGCTACTTTTTGATACATAGTTAGGTCCCTACAGCAATTTATATCTCGTGTGAAATAGCGGCAGTAATGTGTGTATAAGATGGAATGAAGTTTCACGTGGTGAGAAGAAATTATATATGCACTGTAAAAAGTATTGGGTAAAAATGTGCCATGAGGGTAATTATTTGTCTAACCAAGTTTGAGCATTTCTTTGGGCATTTCTTTTTATCCAATTTGATGGAAATTTTGCCCATTCTAAAGTAATTACTGCTTATTTTTACCATTAATGGACAATATGCTTCCCGCATTGGGTGAAAATATTGCCCAAAGTTGGTTGGACATATAATTACCTTCTTGCTGGTTAAAATTTTATCCAATATTTTTACATTGTAGATTTCAACCGTCATTGTGCTTTGCACCATTTATTTGACAGTAGATGAGATAAAAAAAACAACAATGAAATAGAAATGAAAATAAGATACTGTGATATCTGTGGAAACGCTTATGTTTAATCACGTTTATTACATTTCTGCATGGACTTTGGTGATAGCAGTCTAAAATTTAGAGTTACGTAGGAATAAAAACACAGTGTATTGAATAACATAATAATTGTATTTAATTGGTTTTATTTTAGGTAAAATATTTGGTTTAAAGGTAAATACATGTTTGTTGTGTATAATTTTACGATGGGGTAAATGCATTTTTCGGTACGTTTTCACCAAACATTTGCATGTAATAATATTTTACCCATCCTATTTTAGAGTGTAACTAAAGAGAAATTTATCCAGTTTCGTTAGCATTGACGCAAGTCCCTCCGGGTATTATCCTTCATAATATATTCCACATAGAAAATATTTTATTTTGCAAATTATTTACGTAAATGATGATGTCATTATGATATTAATGTACATTATTGTCTCTGATTTTGTACATCTATCCACTGATTTGGCTGTTTGTTTGTTTTATTTTCCGTTAAAAGCGACATAACATACAAATACGGGCATGTTGGCTCAATGTTGGCTCATGATTGGGAGGTAGTGGGTTCAATCCCCGGCCGAGTCATACCAAAGACTTTAGAATTGGGACCTTTTGCCTTCTAGCCAGGCGCTCGGCATACAAGAATGGAGAAGGGTAATAATAACATTATGTAATTAAGGGCCCGCTGGAAGAGCAGTTGATAAAACTGAAGTGGCTACCCTGGGTAAATAAGGCGTTTTCATTATTATTATCTGTATTATTATGGCGGATAGCCCATTTCAGTTGAATTAACAAAATACGACTGTTCTCCCATGGGGTCCGAATCTTCCACGATGTCCTTTGATGTCCGTTTCCTCCACCATACCCCTATAGGACTGTAGCATGATTATACTTATTTTATTTCCTTCAGTGCGTTGATTATTTAATACTGCAAATGGTATGAAAAACGTTCCGGTCAATTTTGATAAAATAATGTGAAAGAAGGAAAGTAGCATATATTTTATTACCCAAATATTATGCTGCAGGAATCCACTGCTGTTTTACACGATGAGCAGTTGTCTTCAAAATCTAAGAAGATTTGATTGATGTAAATTAGAAGCAAAAATGTTCCAAGTAGATCCATGTCTATAGTAGATCCAGAAGGAAAAACGTCCAAACTAGATCCATGTAAACAGGTAAAGTAGAAGAAAAAAATATATCCAAAGTAATTTTCAACGTCCAGCAAAAATTAGTATACTGATGGCCTGAGCAAAGTTGTTTTCAGAAAATTTAAAACGAGACTACCGGACTCTCTAAGAGCCATATCCAAAGTACCCAAAGTGTAATGGGGAGCCCTGTCGATTTCCTCGACGGTGCCCGGATAAAGGGGTCACTCTTTCTAGAGCACTTCACTGTAATGATGATGATTATCTCTCAGAAGTAGTTTCTCAGGTTTTTCTTGACTGTCTGGTAATTTGAAATGTAATTGCACTTGCCTAGTTCGAGTGAACCTGATTTGTTTTGGCACTCCTCCAGCTTTTGGAAACTACGTGTGTTTTCCTTTTTCCGGAATATCCTGAAGATCTGGTCTAGAACCTTCCTACATAATTTTGTTTTGATTATAAAATTTTTCGTGATGACGTCAACAAGATGTTATCATTCCTTATTTGTTAGTCATGGAAGTATAGATTGTTTACATACAAATCGCACGTGCTATGTCATGAAAATGGTTCCAGGGGCAGTGTCGACGTTTCGAGAGCAGTACGTATACCGGTTTAATCTAGAATCCTCTTCCATCAGACAGTACGTAGTGCAGGTAAACAAAAGCTGGAGTACCGACGTGATATCAAATACCCAGGCCGCCAGCTCTGATGTTCGCTGGTGGTGGCTATATAATGAGCTAACCAGGGAACACCAAGGTTACAGCTCAGTTTCACTATGAACCTGCCAGAGAGAGGTTCATGCTTTTAATACGTGCTCCATCTCGGCATCAGATTTTTAATCAATTAATCTCAAAGAGAGTGATTTCTTTCGTTTTAGTTGTGGATATCATCCTGGACGGACTCTGTTGCTTTTGGTGGGATTTTTTGATCTGAGGGATTTGCCTAATATTCATTTATTGTGTGAACAATTGGATATCAAGCAAACCTTCAATTTGAATTTATTACTGAAGGAGTCAATCAGTAGTCAACTTTCCAAGCCTTTGATAGTTGGATTCAGAATTACTAAGGAGTGCTGTTGACAATTTTTCTTGTGGACTACAATTCCGTATAACAGTGGACTATATTTCTCACAACACTCAAACTTCAGTGGATGTCATGTAAGTCTATGTTAATGATTTCCAATTTCCATTTTAAAAAGTCACAGTACAATATTCACACGTATTCGCACAAAAAGGGAGCAGATGCACTCTTGTTTCAGTTCATATAGTGTAGATTTTCGCTGGTAAAAAAACCAAAAACCCAACATGCTTCTGCTCGAGCACTTTCCATATGAAAAGTTCTTCATTTTGCATATATGCTATATCGATACATCAGTTCTCTCATGTCGGCTATAGATTTAATGTGAATGATGTAAGTGGTATCAAACGCGCGCGCACTTGACACAAACACACACACACACACACACACACACACACACACACAAGAAAAAAAAAACCCTCCTTATACATCATCATTAAGCGTAAAGATTTTGAGTGAATCTTTCCCTGAGAGTACATAATATACACCATCTAGGATGATGTTTGAATAATATACATGCATGTACGCGACTGCACGAAAAAACCCACTGTTATGTTTGATTTTGAAAGCTGAGAGCAGGGGGAAATCCCGGTGCGGTATTACACGTGCACATCTCGAGCAGTTATGCCTGGAGAGTCTCGAGGGTTACCATGATTTCAGTTCGCTTTTTCCACTCTGCAGCAAAGTGTTGCCGTTTACACTAAAAGTTATAATGATGATAATGATGGCAATAATGATTATGATGGTAATTATTATGCCATTAATATTATTATCATTATTTTTATCAGTGGTAGCATTATTATATCCTTATGATTATTATCCTGAATCATTTTATCATTAATACTACTATCACTATGATAATTATCATAATATTACTACTATGATTCTCATAACTGTTATCATCATAATGATAATGATAATAAAAGTAATAAAAGCAATAATAGTAGTTGTAATAATAATAGTAATAATGATAATAATAAAAATAATGATAAAATTTAAAAATAAAAATGATTACCATTATCATTATTGTTATTTTTTTTATTATCATTATTATTATTATTAATATTATCATTATTATTATTATTATATCATATTGACAAAAAATTATAAGAAGAAGAAAGAGAGCTGTAACGATTGCAGTAATAACCATTAATACAGCATTAAGTTATTTGCATAATATGCCAATGTAGAAAAAATGACATATGATTGATAACCCGGGTTTGATAGATCTCTGAAGCTCACAATTCTGCACAGAATTGCCCCAGTCTATTATTTTACATTTAGATGCATGATATAGCTTTGGTATTTACTTTATTTCGCAAGCTTATTCTTTTTTTTTCTGTTGATATTAAGTTGTCTGATATTTTTTCATGATTTATTTTTTTTGTAAAGAGATGGATCAATTTTGCACGAGACAAAGTCGCCCAGGTGGTCATGATTTCGCAAAACAACGTATGTCATTTTAATATATTTTTCAGGTTTTGTGCATTTTGGAAATATAAAGAGCTTTTTTTATCTGTCAAAATTTCATTTTTCAAATTGATTCAAATTTCAAAAAATTGAATCTAAGTTTGAACAACATTCCCATTTTGAACCAAATAACCTCGAAGAACATCGAATTTTGACTTATGGTTTGCCAACATTTACGTCTTATTTAGAGATAATGTTTTGCCAGATCACATCGCAAGTGCAGCGCGGAGCTTACATAATGACATACGTTGTTTTGCCAAATCAAAGAGCATAATATGCAAAAGGACATACATGTATATACATTGTTTTGCCATATCACAGTGAAGCTGCCCGGAGCTTGCATAAGGACATACGTTGATTTGGCAAATCACAGAGCATGATATGCAAAGGGACATACGTTGCATTGCCGGGTCACACTCAGAGCGCGGCAGCTGCGCGGAGCGTGCACACCAGAGATACAGGGTAAGCCGTGTGCCAAGTATTGTGTCTCTACAAAAGCATTGATTTCATAAAAATAGTTTTTATTAAATAATTTTACCCTAAATAGTAGAAGAATGTTATCAGCTACATTTATACTTTCAAAACATTTGGTTAAAAATCATTAGGTTGATGAACATACATATGAACCTACTAACACGTGGTTGAAAAACTCCCCATAATTATGGGGATTCGTTAATCAGCAGTTGGTAGGTTGAGAGTGTAGACAACATAGTTCGGAAAATGATTCAAATTGAGAGAAATCCGAACACGTTGTAATACTTTAAACTATAAAATCGAGCATTTATGATATTTACTCTGTAAAGCAGAGAGGGAATTTAATCAGCAGTCTCTATAAACATCACTTTATTTTTATAATCATTATTTAATGCTACTATTACTCTATAAAGCACAGAGGGAAGATAATCAGCAGACTTTGTAGAAATCACCTTATTCTTAGTTTACTATGACATTTACAGTGTTATTGAAGATTGTACATTTCCAAAATTTATCGTTATCTACAAAAACCACTGATTTTACTAAATACTGCCCATTGAAATCTGTGATGATAATTATAATGGTAATAATGGTAATAATAATAACGACAATATTACTATTACTATAACAAGTAACAGCAGTAATTTGTAGCAATATTCTATGATATCAATTGAATTATGATAAGAATTATAATGATCAAAACTATAACGAGAATAATGTTAACTTTGATAATGGTTGCAACAATGGCAGTAATAATACCATTAAATAATGATTATGAAAATAAAGTGATATTATAGAGACTGCTGATTGGCTTCCCTCTCTGTTTTGCAGAGTAAAAACACCATGAATAATAATTCATTGGACCATAATTATTTATTGATCATTTACATTGTTATTGAAGATTATACGTTTTCAAAATTAATCTATATCACTACAAAAAACCACATTGATTTTACTTGATACTGCCCATCGAAATCTATGATAATGATAATAATAGTTATAATAATAATGACGATGATAATGATATTATTGTTGTTGTACTGTTATAAGCAATAGCAGTAACTGTAGTAATAATCTGTGATATTAATTGAATTATGATAGTAAAAATTATAATGTTAAAAATTATAATGAGAATAATGTTAACTATGATAATGGTTGTGGCAGTGCCATTAAATAATGATTATAAAAATAAAGTGATTTTTATAGAGACTGCTGATTAGCTTCCCTCTGTGCTTTACAGAGTAAAAACACGATGAATAATTCATTAGACAATAATTGTTTACTGATCATTTACAGTATTACTGAAGATTGAACATTTCCAATATTTATCTATATCTCTAAAATAAAAAAAATTTTAAAAATTAAAAACACTGATTTTACTTTATATTCCCCATCCCCTCTGACAATCATATAAAGGAATGTCACTGTTATGGATAGAGCATGGAACTTAGGACCTGCAGATTTAATGGCAGCTAATAAGTTTGGAAGTGTTATTATTGTTTCATTCGTGTTTGGATTCAAGTGCTTTGAATGTTGTCACTGTATGCCCAACCAACCTCCATATTTTCACAAAGTAAAACGTATTTTTTTACGTGATATCACTGCCTATCTGATACTTCTCACATATTCCTTTTAACATGAGATGAGAATAGCCTGCGTATATATTTAGTATTTCATTGTGCGATTTGCATTTGAATGTGTCCATAGATATGATTGATAAACCAAACGAAGAGAACAGTTTAAAATTCAACCTCAAAATTTGGTCGATTGAAAAAAAAAAAGGTGAGCAGTAAAAAAAAACCGTGATGCTAAACAGACTGGTGATATGGGTAAATGGCAAACATATACCTCTTCTATAATTCATATAAATAGCCTTTTGATTTTCGTTGTGTTTGATAAAACCATGAAACCTTTCATCTACTAAAATCTAAGTAAGTTAGTTTTAGCGTAATATAAATATCATAATTAGGAAAATCGCTATAAATGGGGAACATCAACTGATTTCATGTTTGAGTACATGTAACTACAACCGTTGACAACTCTATTGATCCACATGTCAGAATTTTACAAAATGCTATTTATTTTCTTAACCCAGTAGCAAGTATAATTTTCTTCACCAGATTCCAATTGCGTTGGGAAGAAAAAGGCTTATAGATACTAAATAATATGAAATTATAATCATGTATACATTAAAGAGTCATCTAGTAATCTGTCTTACAGTCACATGAAACTAAATAGCATGTGGAGAAGTGTAAGGTTTGTGTAGTCCGTCGTATACCAGAGCGATTGCATTTTCAAAAAGTGTTGTTAACATGTATAATAATGACTTATTTCCTCACAAAAATTATGTGCGCGATAAACTTCTCATTTTATCTGCAGATCTATGCCCTTGTTTGACTGAAATATTTTCATGAAGTACATGTACTTGTAGTTGTTTGTAATGAGAGAGATAATTGGACTGACCAGCTGTTGACCATGTCTTCTTTGATACACTGCTGCACTAGGGGTATCCGAGAGAGAGAGAGAGAGAGGGGGGGGGGGGTACCCTCCCCCTTTAACCCCCCCCCCCCCCCCTCTACTACCTCTACTACAAAAGGATTGCTCTTCAGATTCCTTCACAATGATAATATGACAAAATGCAGCTGAAATGTTCGGGCTGAACATTTGTGTGTAGTCCCACATACGCATTTCTGTGTGCAGTGCATGTGTTTCTCAACAGAACTGAGAAAATTTCTCATCATTTTTGTGATTCTAAAACCTTACAACATTCTTAGATGCATTATAATCAACCTTTCCTAATCACTTTTAGACAGTTTCTTCCATTTTTCAATCTCACGACCAGCACTAATCTTTATGTTTAATTTCCAAGGATAAAAAAGCTTGAGTTCTGTTCATGCGGTTACAATAATAAGGAACCGTTTTAAAGCAGTTCGAAAAGTTTGATTAAGTAGTCAGTGAATATTGCTGTATACTATGAGGACTTAAGAATCATCGAAATGGCAGGGATTCGAACCCTGTACCTTGCGGTTAATAGTCCGGAGACTTTTCCATTGAACCACTACACGTCTGCATGATACTATGACAACAATTTTAGTAAAATCAAATTTCCCCTGGAAAGGATTTCTGTCATGTCTGTCATTGTTATGGAGATGTTTCAGTTGAAACCAGAGTTCCAAACTTTTCGTGGAAATCTTGACAATTATCATAATCATAGTGGGTTCCACTTTTACGGATTTGCTTGTCATGTATCCCAGGCAGAAACGGTGTCATCTGATAGAATTCTGAAATCTTTCAAAGAAAGAAAATCGGATTTATGGTGATGCAATTCATCTTGAAAAACAATTAAAGTATTCTGAATGGTTAGATATATATGTACTGAATAAGAAGCGTCATGCAATTTGCTGTCATTGTTTAAAAGTTATGTACAGCTTTGGGAAGCCATAAAAAAATCAGATTTAATAGTTTTTAGCTGCTCAGTGGCAAGGTAAAAGCAAAACTAAGATGATGTGTGTTTTTTCCCCCGGAAATTGAATATCAAGCAAATGAGAGGCGAAAAATATTTTTGATCGCTGGGCCAGGCAATTGAAAAATCAACATTTACACAAAAATTCACCGTGCATTACATTGCGCAATAAGCACTGCGAAGCGCTATGAATGTTGTGCGGGGAGCCATCGGTGCAGGGGTCATAGGCAGAGTGTAACCGATCTACTGCATTCCGTTCAGACATTTACACGAAAAAATTCACCGGAAATCATGAATGGAATATCACACGATCTCACACTATGTTAAGCAGACAAGTGTGATACTACTATACTTAAAGACATTGGTTAGCATTGTTGTGATTTTAAAAAAATCTTGTTTTGTTACTTGAAAATGGGATGAATATGGGTTATAGTGTAAAAATACCAGTCTGAAAGTTTCAAAGTATAATATCCACAGGAAGTATTTTTAAATATAAAAAATGTGAACCAATGTTTGAAAAATGTACGAGGGTCGGTTGCAAGGGAATAGACATAAGGAGTGCGCATGCGCGTATGACTCGCCTTACCGTACTGTGTGTATTGGCGTATCACGCGGCGGGAGGCACATAACGGCATTTTCAAATTCTAGCAAAGTGGTCCTCTTAGTGATTGTCTCGTGAGACGAAGGATAATAAAATCGCCGTTTGCGTTTAACTTACACTTTTTCATTCCAAATTATGGTTGGTTTCAGGGTTTTTTGAGTACAAATACAAGTACTCATACACATGTTTCATCTTAGTTTGAGAATTTTTTAAATCAGCTACTCACAAAGTTAGCCAATGCCTTTAATCAGTTTCATGTCAATTCTCCTTTGCTACCAAAACTGTAAGTGAGCTTTAAAGTTGCCCGGACTTCTTTTATAGATGGCGCTTCACGCAATGCTTGCGAAAATCCCAATGTGAAGTGCCATGGCAGTTTCCGAGCCTTTTTGGTGTGAGCGAAGAATTTTGTTGTTTTGTTTTGTTTGTTTGTTGTTGTTGTTGTTGTTTTTTTTTTTTACATAGCACATGGTCTCTCTCCCACTCACTCTCGTGTGTGATGCGATGCGGCGCAGTGATGCATAACACACACCATAGAGATGTATACTTAAGAAGGCAGTATTTTTTTTCTTTAAATTAGCACGTGCACACGTTGGTTTCCATAATGCCTATAGCATTTTTGTTTATTTGATGTACGATAAAAGAGCAATGTAGATAAAATGCCTTGCTCAAGGGCATAAGTACCGTGGATCGAACCCCCGACTTTCGCCTCTCCAGTCAAGCGCCTTAGACCACTCAACCACGGCACCTCCACAGTACTGGCACACTATGACTCACGCACACGCACGCACGCACGCACACACACACACACACACACACACGTACACCCACATTCTCGCACACACCAATGGGAAAGTCGCTGTTGCAGTGTTGTTGTTGTTGTTGTTGGTTGTATTTTTGGCGCTTCAGTCAGAATTGACTATTTACGCCTAGTCTCGTTGTCAAGGATAAAGGTCTAGTCAGTCGTTTATTAATAATTCTTAGTTGGGAAACTGGTGCGCCTGTGCTTTCGCTGGTTCACTGCTTGGGGATGTATCGTCCCGGCCAACCCTGCTGCGTACGTTGAGCGGGCTTCTCAGTTGCAGTGCAGCGTCGGATCGAATATATAGTGAGGCCAGTGTTCGGCATTGGTGTTCGGCCAGTGCATGCAGTGATTTTTCGTACGTGATGCTCGATCTCAATAACACATAGGCAAACGTGTATCTCGCGCAGAATTTTGCAAGCATTGCGTGAAGCGCCATCTATACACCAAGTCCGGGTAACTTTAAAGGAAACATGGTCTCCTTGCTTAAAATATAAAATATCAAGCATACTGAACAGAGACTGGGATAGGTTTGACGACATAGACATGGCTACAGCCTATACGAACCCGACGAATCTACAGACAAACAAATAGGTCTCTTTGGTAATAGCAAAGATATCGAATTAATCGAATTTATTAAATCATCTGTTTTGTGTTAATTGAAAAGATTTTTGTATGGTAATGATGTGAGTAATTGAGTTGGATTTCTATATTTAGTATGAGCATGAATGAATATCATTATCCTTATGGCATTTAGTACTGGTGTTGCCCTGACACTTATTATGTATACTGGACATAATTCATAGATTCCGAAATTCTTATTCTTATTTCAATGCACGAGGCTAACGTATATATCTTAATGGATTGCTTACGGGAATCATGTTGGGATTAGGTGTTTTAGATTGCAAAAGCAGTATAAGTTCTGTTGTAAACTGCAATCTTTAGTGTAAATCATGGCCAAAACATCTCAATCGAAATCTAAGTATCCTCATTCCTATTTCCCAATTTTTAATTGAATTCAAATGTAATTTTCAACAAAATTTATCTACAGCTATATATAGTCTCAAAGCGCAAGTAGGGCGAGGTCACTAGTTGAACGAGGAAAGGGAAACAGCGGTTGAAAACATATCAATGGAACTTGAAAAATTTGATTAATCAATATTATAGACACTGCGTGCAAACGAGATACACGAATGATTAATTAAGGCATGTTATATGGCGTATTCTGAGTGTTCCTTCTAACAAAGCACACTGTCTCTATTATGGAATATTTTTTTTAAATGGGAAAACCCCTATTTATGTTTTCCGTTCCTCCCCCCCCCCCCCCCCCCCACTTTTTATGGGCACAAAGCAACTTGTTATCGAGAGGCACTGGCTTTTGAATGTCATCTTTAATGTCAGATGACTCAACTTGGATACATCTAAATCACGTACGAATACTCATAAAACGCCTTAGGATGGCCCATGGTACATTGTACATATTGTAGGATGAAATATAATAAATTACGTGACGATATGTTCATTGATCGTGTTCATATTAATGCTCTTCTTCCATTTGGTAACGTTTGGTTTATCATGTTTAAAAAAAATTGGCTCAAGGAAATCAAGTACTTTTATTTTTTTCATTAATCAGAGTAGATATCACCTTAATTTTTGTGAAATTATATTCCTTTTTTCTTCTTCTTCTTCTTCAATGTCTATGCTTTCATACAAAGGTAAGGTTTGTAGGAGGTTGTTTGTATGGTTGAAATATTTTTGTTTGACCTTGCTGAACGAAGGTGCTCTGAAGTCACCCTGTCGATCAATCTATGCAGTATTTTTCTGTACACATTTGAATTGATTGGATATTACATTCATGCCTAATAGTAGAATACAATACCTTTAAAAGAGATTTTTAAAACTTATATACATGATGTGCTTTATTATGCAAATAAGCGTCCTGTTTGTGAAAATGAAATTTCTGCATATACCCCATTCGCCTTTTTGTGCAAAGGCAGTGCAAAGGTGAATGCGCATTGTCAGGGTATTGGTCCAGAGCATCACGAAAATGAATTCACATTTGGCAAGGACGTTGCTCGCATGATAAGAATTATCTCAGGCAGTAATATTTTTTGATCTATGATTTATTAAATCTTTCATTGAAGGTAAGGCTATACTTCACACAGGCATATGCGGTATTATTAAATTTTTTTGTACACAAGACAAGACGTGATAGAAAGCGTATCATGTGACAGAAATCAGGCTCAGTCAGTGACTCAGGATAATTGCAGACATTTGTCCATCCTAATGGCTCAGTCACATAGTGCTCGGCATCCGGCGTTACGTCTAATAGCGAAAAATTATGCTGTATACAAATGAATGCAAAATGGACGGAGGCGACAGACGTAACTCAACGTAAGTGACTTTATGTTTCTGAGGCATTAGTGACTCGAGATATTTTGTATACGTGCACACTCGTGACTTGGCTGTGAAGTGTTTCACTATAATAATGGAGTCGTCTTTTTAGTTACATTTCGTTATTCCGAAGGTTCGTTAGTCCGAAAATGAAAAAAAGGTTCGTTATTCCGAAGGTTCGTTAGTCCGAATATGAAATAAGCTTTGTTCGTGTAGTTATTTTCGGGCTAACGAACCTTATTTCATTTTAGTGGGAAAAGTATGAAGGCTGCTGTTTGATATGAGATTGTTAATGAACTGCATGTGTGAATGTTACCAATCATGACATGAGAGAAAAGGAAGGCCGAAGATTATGTCAATAGGAGGCGTATTTTTCAAGTATACATATTATTTAACTTATTGCAACAATATAGAGGCTTTTTCAAAGTTTACTTTCCAACATATTTAATGTAGTGGATACACCCCCCCCCCTCCAACATTTGGCAACAGGCCAGCAAAAAAAAAAACCTTATCTGACCCTTAAACTCACCATTTTCTATGCATCTAGCGGTAATTTCAGTGGGGGTTATTTTTGAAACGTTGTCTATATGTTAACCAAAATTGATTTATTATATATATATATATATATATATATATATATATATACAATTACTAAGAGGCGGTCGTAGCTTCTGTTTATCTCCCGTTATTGGCCAAGCTTTCGATCTACTGCCGCCTCTTAGTAATTTCTCTCGATGTATTTCATTTCACCACCTATGATTGACCGCCACACAGTGGGCCAGGGCGAAACCAAAGTGCGCCAAAAGTCATTTTGGGCAATTTAATTTTTTCAATTTTTGTCATGCCCCATTGAAAGACAATACTTTGAAGAATACTTCAGTAAAATATCTAACTCCGGTATGTACATTAAGGGTGTGAATTTCCTACTTCAAACCGGAAAACTCGACATATTGTGCGTTTCAGTGCAAATAGTGACCAATTTGATAAATAAGTTATTTAAACATGTATTTTTAAACTTATCGATCTAAAATTGCTCCCACATATTCCTGATAGTTCATTTGACTGTATGAATGGGTTAAAATGAATAGAAACACAATCTTCGTGAATATAATAGGGTAATTATCGTACAAAATAGACTGATTTTCCGTATTTTTCATAAATCCATAAGAAACGTTTAGATTTCCACGGATTTCCAAATCAATTTTATCATCAACGTTTTCCCTGATGTCTCAGCTTTAAGTTGATACCAAATTTGGCTGCCACCTTCTGCCACTTTTTATGTTAGAGCCGATTTTCCCTGGCACATTACCCGGAAAATCAGGTCATTTCGGGCCGCGAGGCTGCTGAAGGATTCTCCGTCATTATACAGCGGCGCATGGGGGCGCGCATGACTTTTTCCTCTGCTCTTTACACACGATGCCGTACAGTTAACAACATGGCGCGTTTTGTTTGTACGTTGGGCAAGCACAATATGAAACCGAGTTGGCCAGACGCTCTCTATAGTGGTACTGTTTACACGGCAAGGTCCCGTAAACTCAATAAGAAGTAAACAAGATTTATAAATATTATTATAGGACTTGATTTAGTTGCTGAAAAACCCCCTCTTCCAAAGGTTAACGTGTACTAACTACAAGCTAAAACTTTCCCCTGCGATATATGTATGGTACATGATTTTGATTCTACACTTCACAGCTAAAAGGTGACGATTCACACCATGCACACGGTATGAATTCCTAAAACTTATTCATTAATTCTTTTATAATATTTATTTCATGCAATTTTTCATACAACTGAAACCCTTTCTTAGTTGCTTAATTATTTACCTTCATTTTCCTTTTTCCCAATCTGTTATCATTCCAGTAGCATTTAAAAGAAAACACATGGTTCAAGGTGTTGAGCTCATGACTGATCCATTCGATCGATTTATCTTTTCATCTACCTATCTATCTACACGTATCCTTCTCTATCTATCCATCCATCCATATCCGTATAGTATTCCTCTATCTATCTATATCCTATTCACCCACATATCTATAGGTATCTTTCTGTTTATCCATCCATCTGTCTCATATTCATCAATCTATTTACTCCTGTGATTTACACACATTCATATCTTTCTGTCTGTCTGTCTATCTATCCATCTATCCATCTATCTATCTGCATATATTCCTCTTCTAGGTAATTCTTCGGAAATAATTTCGAAGACTCTTCGAAATAATGCATTCTTCTAACGTTATGAACAATAGGCCTACGAAAAATGGACTAAAAGAATGCATGGACTTCATCAGTCAATATCATGTGTTCGTTAACTCCATGATACCTGAAGAATTACTTTGTACATTCATACCTTTAAAAGACTTTCTGTACATTATACTGAGATATGTAGAGGGGGAAAAAGCAATGGCATAATGTACAAACTTTATTGAGAAGAACTTCGAATGGCTCATAGAGACATAAGCTCTCACTGATTTCGGCAGCCAATCAGAAATCAGTGTTTTAATGACGTCACATGTGTTTGAAATTGTTTTCATTGGATTCTACGTGTCTTATTACCCTTAAACCCATCATTTAACCATAATATTAGAGTAAAACTGAGTGAATATGAATTTTGGCGCACTTTGGAGCTATCCTGGCCCACTGTGCGCCAGTGTTTTGTTCTTGGGAAATTTCTTCCATATATACTTTTAGTGTTATGCAACAGAAATTACTGGGAAATGAACTTGGCTTACGAAACTGCTGACCTGTTTCGGGTACGGGGTAAACACAGTTAAGAGGAGAGAAAAAAAAAACTGAATGCGTGAGTGATGCAACCACATTACGAGAGGATAATGCAGATGCACGCTGTGTATACGTGTTGCTTTTCAAAAATAGATTCCCCTAAAGCTAGTCTCGGAGTGATTCCCGGTAGTCCCAGTTTTGATTTTGTTGCGAGGGTGGTCGTAGTTCTAGTTTCCTATCAATATGATCATCTTCAGTGGACATTATCTTGTCAGTTTTACCATCAATGAATTGATTGGCTTTCAATACTCCTTGATCAAACCCTCTATTTGCAGGACATCGCATTAGCAGGGGATCAAGGGGGGGGGGTGCTTCTTGATTTTGTTTCTCATTTCATTTCATTTATTTATTGTGTCCATGAAGGATAATGTTTATATTTACATTGACATACTTGCTTCACAATAATTTCACAAATACAACGTAAAATTGAGAATTCTAAGTACTTAATTAAATGCACGTAAATTGTATTCATTTCACGATGGTCTCATACAATGTACTTTATGTTTGTCTGAATTTTGTTCAATTTTCTAAACTCACGGCCTTGTTTAGAGTATGCATCCATTATGATCATAATGATACAACGACATTAGACCTTTCTTTCTTCTTCTTCTTCTTCTTCTTCTTCTTCGTCTTCTTTCTTCTTCTTCTTCTTCTTCTTCTCCAGTATAACAGTTTAGAAGCAATAATGGTAAGGCAGTGAAACAGTATAGAAGTAAATGTACATGTACTAAGTAATAATAATTGTCGTGTGACATGTCTATAAGAGTAGGAATGAGCAGGAATTGTTTTACCCCCATTGTTATATTGAGTATTTGGCTTCACCTACTCCTGGGAGTGAAAAGCGAACTTAATCACCAAGACATTCGTATCTGATCTCCTTTCGGCAGCTGAGATATGCAGATGTGCTACTACATTGGGTTTTCCCCCAAGGTACTCTTACTTCGAATAGTGCAGTGCGTTAACGTGTAAAGGTGGTGACTCTCCTATACATGGAGTCTCCGTCCTATTAGAGAGACAGGGTGTTTTCCACTGTACCATTGCCTTCGCCTAGGAAACAGGGGAGGGGCATGTTAACACACAACGCAGGCCTCAATTCGCCCGGTGTGGATTCAAACTCACGATCTTTGGTTCGACATGCAGTCGCTTTTATACCGACTGAGTCAGTTAGCCTCCTTTATTTTGTTCATAATGTATCATAATGTATCATATCCGGTTTTGCATTAAAATTTTAAAATACATTTGTATTTTAAAATTTTAATGCAAAATTGTTCATAATTTGAAATTATTGTTTGCAACTCTTGCCGGTACCTACGCGAAATACCTCATGAAGACGTTTTAAGATAGCAATCTTTTATTTTGTGTTCGTGACCAACATAAATCTTAAAATAGATTTTTTTTAAACCCTTTTATTTACGGCTTTGACATAAATTTTTTACCTTTTGACAAGACAAAGGATTAAGAAATTTCCATTGCCTTGAAACTCCTTAATATACTCGGTATATGACTTTTATAGTTCGAGATTTAGTGTAAATATTTCTCATGGACTTATTGCATTGGTCAGAGAGAGCAACAGGAATATAATCTGATGAAATATTTGTGATGTATGTAGTCCTAAGTATCTCAATGCAGAATATTGATTTTTCAACGATAAATAAGAAATAGTTGTAATATTGGTGACCTTTTGTATAGCGCGCAGGTCCGTCACGCCATGACGCTTGTGGCCATCCTGTGACGCTCCATTGATGCCCCGATCATAGCCGACCTGCCTAAAAAGACCACATTATTTTTGTGTGTATCGTGAGCATTGAAAGAAAGGCTCAAATGAAATATTACAGACGGAATTCTAAACACTGAAACATTTTTATAAACACTTTAAACTTTAAGAAAGTAACACGGTCCACAATTATTACGAGGTGGCTCCTGGGGTGTAGACCGGGGGTGTTTCACAAAGATTTAAGTTTGACTAAAGTCGTGCTTAAGCGCCAATGCGCATCCGGTATTTAACGCGTAATCTCATTGGTAGACTTTTCAATAGCGCGCGTCCCCTGCTATGATTCTGACCAATGTGGTGATGCGTAATATGCAGCACATTAATAGGAATTTAAGTGCGACTTTAGTCAAACTTCAATCTTTGTGAAACACCCCCAGTATACTAATGTTATTCAAATTTATGCACGTTTCTCTCCTTGGTTACAAACTATTCAGTTCACCTGTTATGCATGCATGATGCATCTGAATAGATTCTAACGCTTTTGCTTAAAATCGAAGGAATTTCAGTACAAATTGCTACAATTGCTGTCAAGATTTGTTAAAAATGACCAGTGGTTTTTGTTGACATGGTTGACAAGCGACAGAGTCATATTCACATTTATTTTGGGATTGTGTACATGTATATGCTAAGCCTTTGTGGCAGGAAGCTCTAGACCTTTTTCTCTCTCTCTCTCTCTCTTCTTCTTCTTCTTCGTCTTCTTCTTTTTTTTTTTTTTCTTTCCGTTTTTATGAAAGTAATTTGACATAACAACAATCAATAACATCTAGATATGATTAAAACAAATAAAAATCAACAAAAATTATACAGAATCACAGAGATATTAAGGGAGCAGCGTACATGGCTGCACATACATTGTTACACAAAATACATGGGATAGGCAGGCAGACAGGCACAACAACCGCTACAGACTTGTTAACTATGTTCATATCAAATGCTATAACAGAATTTTCCAAAATCGGATCGCAGACAGATCGTACAGTGTGTATTTCAATATATGTGCATGTTTCCAGAAGCCTTATAGTTACCAATTATTTAGTAAACCTATTATGCATAATGGCATCTCTACGGTAGGAATCCATTTTGCATACGTTAGTTGTTGGTATGTCGGGAAAGCCTCTGGCAAGCTTTTGAGTCGTCAAGAGAAACTTTAGTTCAAGAAGGTATGCGTTAAGTAAGCAGGTCTCTTGAAAGAATTGGGTTCGTAGAAAACTATTCATGTTGGCATAATGGAAATACATTCAGAATTAATTGCTGCAGTACAATAATTTTTTAGAAAAGTAAATATCATATTGCGGTCACCTTTATAGAGTGCCATTCCAAAACTATACAAATTGCTTCTTATGATATTTGAATATAGGGATGAGGAAAAGGGGTTTGCTGTAAAAAGGAAAAGGTTATGTTACATCTACAAAAAAGGGAAAGCATTGAACTACAACCAGTGTCAATGCATTTCCCGTCCGAGTTATTTCATCAAGACTGATGGCAGTCGGTGTAGGTGGATAAGTGTGTGTGTATACGTGCATGGGTGTACTCTTGGGTGCGTGCGTGTGTGTGCGTGTGTGTGTACAGTCTTAGGAGATTAAACATACACACGAAATGAGCTGAACTGAACATAATTATACTTTCACTACAAAATATGTATTACGTGATTATTGAAGACGAAGCACATTTTCCCCTTGAATATAACAAATTTTTATTTTACCCCACCACCAAAAGACACACCACAAAATGTTGCTCTCCAAAGGAAAACAAAAAGAATGTCCTCACGTCCTCCACTGCGACACCTCTAAAAACAAGTGAAAAATAGACAGTCACAGATTATAAAGACGAAGGATTCTTTAGCACATTTTTTTCGTACTTTACGCCTGGCCAAAATGTATGACAATATCATACTTAGTATTATTTTGTATTGTGTTTTGCCATAATAACAAAACACAATACAAAATATCTCCTTTTCAATGAAACCACTCCCTGATTGCGTTACCTCTAAAAATAGAAAACCGAACATGATAAAACATCGACTGGTTCTTTGTCATAATTCACTGATTTGTTTCCGATTTTCCACCTAGTTTGCTTGTAGTACTGCGACATACACTTCTTAATTATGTATCTCTGTAGAATTGTTCGTTTTTAGTTCTGCAGGAATTTCAAAAGAGTTTGAAATTTCTTGCAAATGTGTCCAGCATCCCGCGAACCCCCGTGCATGTTTGATGATGTTTTGGAGCCTGAATAGAATGTTGGACTTTGCCATTTCTTCGACATTTGCATCCATTGCGAATCGTTCGCGTGCCCCTTGAAAACTAGCCTTCAACCATGGTTTGACACATGTTTAAAGGGCAAGTCCACGGCAAGATGAAGTTCATTTCAATAAAGAGAACAAAACATTCCGAACAGTGAAAATTTGATGAAAATCGGATGAAAAGTAAGAAAGTTATGAATTTTTAAATTTTCTTTTTTCTTCGCAAAACAGTTCTTGAACAGTCGATATGAATACGAATGAGTTGATGATGTCATACCCTCCCTATTCTCGGTATAATGTATACCAAAAAATTCAAAAAAAAATTTTCACTAAAACTGAAAAGTCATCATGTCTATACATATTAGACTCAATACCATTTTGTAAGTATGTAAGGAGAATTTGGACAACTTTGACATTTTTGCAGCTAAAATATGAAAATGTTGTCATTTCTGTGCACATAATGTGTGGAGTTTTCTGAGAATATGACATCAACTCAATCACTGCATATTCATATCGACTGTTCAAGAATATTTTGCACAAAAAAGCAACAGCAAAAAATTGAAAAAATCATAACTCCCTTATTTTTCATCCAATTTTCATCCAATTTTCATCTGAGTTGCACTATTTTGTTAGGAAATTTTTTACACATTTTATTGAAACGAATTTCATCTAGTTGTGACTTGCCTTTTGAACCCCCATTTTAGCTTAAAGTACGCGCACGTCCTCTTTTGTAATCGGATGACTGTAATGCGCTTTTCACGGCGTAAGTTTTTAGGTTTAGACCATGGTTTTCAATAAAACGTCTTTCGTGAATTCTGGCCGTCAAGTCTACAATAAAGCATTATCACGTCTCGTCCAAGTAGTTCAAGCTTTTTAGGTTTAGACCATGGTTTTCAATAAAACGTCTTTCGTGAATTCTGGCCGTCAAATCTACAATAAAGCATTATCACGTCTCGTCCAAGTAGTTCAAGTTTTGTAGGTTTAGACCATGGTTTTCAATAAAACGTCTTTCGTGAATTCTGGCCGTCAAGTCTACAATAAAGCATTATCACGTCTCGTCCAAGTAGTTCAAGTTTTTTAGGTTTAGACCATGGTTTTCAATAAAACGTCTTTCGTGAATTCTGGCCGTCAAGTCTACAATAAAGCATTATCACGTCTCGTCCAAGTAGTTCAAGTTTTTTAGGTTTAGACCATGGTTTTCAATAAAACGTCTTTCGTGAGTTCTGGCCGTCAAGTCTACAATAAAGCATTATCACGTCTCGTCCAAGTAGTTAAAGCAGGGACCTACTTGCTACAAGATTCAGTGCGTTTCCCGTCCCATGTAGGCTCATGATTTTTCTTTGTCTCATGCTGGCGTCGTGTGCATGCATG
The DNA here is from genome assembly GCA_029962745.1 of Echinometra lucunter. Classification (NCBI taxonomy): domain Eukaryota; kingdom Metazoa; phylum Echinodermata; class Echinoidea; order Camarodonta; family Echinometridae; genus Echinometra; species Echinometra lucunter. The sequence continues at coordinate 13,016,641 of CM057165.1, read as the reverse complement.
GGAAGCTGCTGGGTCAGGCAACCTTTTAACTGAACGAGATACCGATATTCGATCATGTGGCTAGTTTGCCTATTCAGACCGTGTTTGTGTATATTGGGTTCAAAGGAGATCACCATATAGTACAGTTCAGCTTCTTTTTTTTTCCATTCTCTCTTTCCTCCCTCTCAATCCTGATGCAATCCAGTCTCTGAGCAAGGTGACTGAAACACGTTATTGAGTGGTTCATCTTCTTTACTCGCGATCAAGAGGATGGTGGTTCAAATCCCTGCCTGGTACTACCTTGTCGTGATGGTTTTATCTACGGTTGTCTGTTTAGGTATGAATGGGCCCTTGATTTCAATGCACTAGACAGGGAAACTCCCTAATTAACGGTAGATGAGGCTATGAAGCCAGGGTGATAATTTTCCGAGCATTTTGGAATTGTATAGGCCTTTCCCTTGACCCTTAGAGACGTCTGATATCTACACAAAGAACGAGGCATTATTATGATCATTAGTAGGAGACACTTAGTATGATTACGATAGTGCTTTGTAACCTCCCTGCTGTCTCTAACTAAAATCGGGTGCTTACTTGCGATAACACATTATGTTCATTAGTTTGCCGAAAGACTGTGTGTACAAAGGTTCAATCCGGCTACGATGATGTCCGAGTCATGCAACCTTTTCAAGCCCACTTTCAGACCATCTAAATTCATTTGATCACTATACAGCAACCGTCTAAATACACGAAAGGTACTAGACTTTATAATATGAATCTGAATGTCGAATAACGAAACAGGAACTCCACATGACAGACAGCATCCAGCATGCAGCTTGCGAAACCCGTATAAATGGAATCCTTCTGGATTTATATTTTGTACACTCTGATATGACCAATCACCTATAATTTTGTACACTCCGGCGCCCCCCCCCCCCCCCCCCTTGATGTAGCTGATACGAAACATTACGGCATCCGCCGACCTCTTCCAAACTAGCATTTTTATGCGATGCTTTAATTATACAGGTTTTTTTGTTTTTTTTAACAAGTGTTGACACTTGTACATTGTTTCTCTGAACGAGTTTCGTATAAATTTACTCTAGTCTGAATGAGGCCGTGAGGCAATATATGGCCAGACTTTGCACCAGCGACTAGTTTGCAAATGTAGTCTCTTTATGCACATTGGGTCAGAAATATCATGGTAATGTCATGCAACCTTTTGTCGTCAGGTACATGAATACGTTGAACTGGCAGCTAGTTTAATAATTCAGGCTGTTTTTCTATATCATATATATATATATATATATATATATATATATATATATATATGTATATATAAACAAAGTAGAAAGTGTTCTGCTCGGAGTTGGTGATATCAAAAACTCAAAAACGAATAAAAAAAAACCCTCCGTAAACCAAAGAAATTTCACGAATTTTCGCCCTTAGGGCTTTATCAAGTTTTTAATGTAAATTTGAAAATGCGTCGTTTATATATATATATATATATATAAATATATATATATATATACTGTCATACATATATGACAGGGTATCTTGTGTTGTGAAGATTGGGAGGTTCTCCCAACCCACAACAGTTACTAAGCAAGAAATTATTCAAACTATATAAAACTTTACATTGGTTAGTATTCCATTAAGTTACATATCATTCATTACATTTCTTGTGTCTTTCACCTTTTATATATGATTGTCGTTCTCTGATCGTTTCCTTGTGCAGTCTCGAGTCGAAAAGGCTATTTAAGCTAAAAGCTGTGGCAAGAAAAAAGGTGTCCAGCTACGTCAAAATGTCTTTAAAGTTTTTCTTTTCCGCTTACAATATTCACTTTACAATATTATAGATATGTTTACTTATATAATTATGATATATCTATATCTCTCTATATATATATACACACACACGAATGATTCGTGTAAACCCTGAACACGTGTTTTCGTCGAAAATTTGGTGTATGAATAAACATCATTGTTGGACATGAAAATGCATTACTTCTATACTTCGTCGTCTCTTCGTATCGGAACCAACACGCGGAATATATGTATCGTTTAATATACATACATACATATATAGCGATGAACAGAATCTTCTTTACAAATGGCTGTATGAGTTTTTTAAAGAACCTTCTCGACGTTTGCCACTTTTTAGGACCTATTATGGTGTTTGCAAACACCCCTTCATTGCACTTTATGAATGATTCGGCAAAGGCGTTTGCAGACACATCGTATGTTCTTTTCATATTTGGCACCTATCCAGATTTTTTTTTCTGCCAATGTTTGTCGCTTACACGCGAATTTATGACAGATTTCTATTTATTTTTGTTTTGTGGGCGGATTAAGTAAGCTAATTTTGATTGTTTTGTAACTCTTTTTTGTACTTTTGCGAGACAGCTAGGCTTTCTCGTTCAAACTGTATTTTTCGGTTGACCAAGAAAAGGAAGAGCGAAACAAATATAGCGCCTTGCGATATGAAGGTAATACGCGATTATTTAGGCTGGAGAAGTGAGTGCCACCCCGCATTGAAAGAAAAACAAACCAAAGCAAAATTTCTAGAATAATGCTATTAAACAAAATTAAAGGAAAATACATTGCCTGTAATGGAACAGGTCCTTAAATAAATGTAAGTCCAGTTTCATATAGATTAGAAACGTAAAAATTTAAATATGTTGCCTACTTTTAAAGTTTTACGGAGGTGTGTTTTGAAATAATTTTATATTCCTTGTTTCAAGATACTTTACTTGTTTTCTGTTCACATCGATATACAAAAGGCCGTGGCGCCTTGCAATAAAAATGTTTGTTTTTTATTACCGATATAATTTCAGTTCAGGTAAGATATTAATTTAACAAGGGGTGTCATAAAATACAATATTCCGAAGGCGAACAGTAACCCATAAAAATGATCATTTCAATTGCCTTTCAGATATCTGATGCTACGATAAAGGAGGGGAGGATACAGAACTTAGCAGACCTCAAATCAGCACTGTTTGGTGACATTTTCTAGGCAACCCTTGCGAATCTGTTTCTACATTGTTTTGCAGAGAGGAGCGACAAAGACAGGATACCTGAACGAAATTTCAACTATTACCATGAGGTTCATTGACAACAGGGATCTGCGCCAGTGGGTCCAGGAAAACCTGCAGCGAAAGCTGGTGCAGCAGGTGGGTAATCACGACATTTTTAATGTGCATGTGAGCATGGCACTGGAAACAGACGTAATGAAGCTTTTATTCATGAACTCATCAAAGTATACCTTTTGATTGTGAAAATGTGATTAATTGAAAAAAAACAAGTTTTGCACTGTCTTTTTCTCTCCAGCTCCCGACAACTTTCCTCGTCATCCTATCGCTCCTCGCCTCCTCCCCCCCCCCCCCCTCTCTCTCTCTCTCTCTCTCTCTCTCTCTCTCTCGGAAAGAATAAGGCATGCATGGGGTAGAATACAGCAGAGAATCTACACAAAACTGATATTTAAATTGCGCAAGGGGCAATCCCCCCCCCCCCCCTCACGCCTGGAGCGGGCGTCGATCCACCACTTTGGAGGTCCGCAGTACATATATAATGTTTATCTTACTAACCACATCCTACCTGCACATTGAATCTGAAGCGAAATTGATATAGCGGCAGAAAGTGAAGAACAGAGAAAGGGTTTGGCGGCAAGTGAAATTCATGTACCACTTGCGGTTTGTCGTACTTGATAGAAATACACATCCTTGCAGCCGTTTGGAAGATCATGGCTTACGAGTTTGTTATCAACATTATTTTCATGCAAATAATGCTTTCAATTTTTTTAAATTTTGTTTTTGTTGTTTTCTTGAAACAGGCACATGAGCTAGCTGTACAGACAGGATGCGAAGTGCTACTCCGCCTTCAAGATGGAAGGGAGTCTCCGCATTGTAAATACTACGTCACAGATGGGATGAAGCACGATTACGTCAACTACGGTGTCCGGGCTGACCCTGGTGACCTACCCATGTCAGGTGAATCAGGATTACCGAAGAAGTATGTTCATGACTTCACTTGCCAGGTGGCATGCGAACCCACTGGACCTGCTCCCTACACTCCGGAGCAAGGTGAGCCACACGAGGCTGAAATCATCCGGGTTCAACATCATCACCAAATCTCTGAGGAACATGTACGTTCTAGTGAGGAATGGAAGAGACTGTACGGGGACAGGTTGTGGGCCCAGCAGACCTCTCCGGCATCTATATCAAAACTAGAAGCAGCCATTCACCCAGAGCTTCAAAGGCGATGGCAAGGTGCCAACGGACAACGACCGTATACATATCCAGCCAACTCTTTGATTCAGGCGGATTCGTCCGTTCCTGCAGGCACGGAGGGTCATATCGTGTCTCAGCTTGAGAGCAATGATGTCGCTCTACGAAATCTGAAGCAGTTACACTTTAAGAGAATCCTAAGGCATGGTTTCGAACAGGAGCAACGTATGAATGAATTGCTTCAGGAGTCAAAGCCAGCGAATGACAGAGAATGTTTTCAGAGTCGTGCACTTGTGGAAGATCACGCGGTCGAACCACCCGATGAAGTTGTATTTGCATCTCAGCTAGAAAACCAATCCATTCCACTCCCACCGCCACCCCCGCCGCCACGGACACCCCAAACACAACAATCCCCGCAACCAAGGGCTCTCCTGGAAAACAATATCCGGGCAGGTATGCGAAATGGTTCAGTCTTTGATCCCAAGCCATTAACACCCGTACTTGTTGGAAGCACTCAACAGCGATATCTATGTCGCATATGCGAACGCACGTTTTGCGATCTCTACAACTTGGTCTCGCATGCGAAGATGTTTCACTCAAGCTTACCCGACTTGATTTTTGCCTGCAATTCTTGTAAATCATCATTTGAGGACGCTACATCACTTCATGAACACCTTCAGACGCACGGTGATTTAGGGTTCTTTGCAGGGGCTGCTTGCCAGTTGAAGAGTCACAGTCAAGATCGACAGAACGTCGTGCAGCAACGTCGTTTCCCATGTCCAGACTGCGGGAAGATTTTCTCCCGGTTTGGCTTCATGCAAAGTCACATTGAGCGTGTTCATGGTGGCACCAGGATCGCAGCAGCACTGGACACCACGGCTCTTTCAAAGGACACTACAGCTCCCTCGAAAGACTCCTTGGCGGGTCATACAGGACCAAACAATGGTAACCAAGTTGAAGATGTCGCTAAAAATTCATCTCATCATCTGTATCGATGTATGGACTGTGAGGAGAGTTTTGACAGTGCTGAATATCTCCACCAACATATCAAGGAGTCACATCTTGGTCTGGAGACTCGGTCGGCACCCCCCTCCTTCACAGGAGATGCGGAGACACCAGTCCAGCGGATGAGGTCAAAGTCAGAGGATGTCACATTTGTCGGAAAAGAAATCTACACGTGTCAAGAATGCGGGAAGCAGTTCCCACGAGGAAAGCTGCTGCAGAATCACGTCAACACGTATCACATTCCAGGCAATCCCACTGTAGCAAGCCACCATGGGGAGCAACCTCAAACCAATCGGGCAGAGATGGTCCAACCCGAACAGTACAGCAATACGGCTGATGCCTCCCAGCTCGTTGTGAAGAAAGAACCCGATCAAGAAATCTTAGATTTAAGGACTAGGAATTTTGTCAGGAACTCCAGCCTGCCTTTATCAGATGACTCGAATGATGTGCCACCGGACTACCTTAATAGCAGCCCCAGTACACCAGGAAATGAGGGCAAACAGGTAGAGGATCAAGAGATGAACGATGGATGTGATCAAGCAGTTAGGCGAAGGCGATTCGCTTGCGACGTCTGCGGAAAGACCTATAAGTATGGTTTTCACATGAAAGAACATCGCTTGACCCATGCTGCAGTGTGTCCATTCGTCTGCCGCCTCTGTGGGATGGGGTTCTTCAGGCAGAGACAGCTGAGGGACCATGAACTGAGGCACACAGGAGCCTACCCATGTCGCTGCGACATCTGTGGCAAAGGGTTCCCTCGGACATCGGAACTCAAGAGACATTTAGCATTCCGACACCGTCGGCTAGATACGTTTGGTAGACGGAAATCAACGCCTTCGCTAAGTGAGGAACAAACTTAAGAATAACTTACATAAAGGTGTGTCTTATGTTGAACCTGTTTTTTTCTATATAACATGTATTTTGTTTGTTTTTTAAGAAAGAAATATATGAATTTGTTGGCAAAGTCTAAAAGTTGCGACAAGCCCTAAATGTGGTGGAAATCTATGTCATATACATTTATATACCTTAATTTTAAAGAAGTGTTGTCTTTGAACTCTTAGAGATAATGGAGAGTTCTGGTCGTATTACATCGCAAAATAAAGACTGGTGTACGGTGAGAGGTTTTGAAGTCATCAAATGAGAAACAAAACCAAAAAAAAAAAAAAAAATGAGTCAACCTCACAAACACGTCTACTGCACACAGAAATAAGTATATGGTACCACACATGTTGCATGAACATTTGGACCGAACACTTAATTTCTCGTCATACTTTGAATGTGAATGGATTTGAAGAGCTATTCTTTTCGGGGGACATTTCTGCAAATATTTTCTTCTTTATTGATAAAAAAAACAACAACAAGAAAATTTTCACAAATCATTTTTCATTCTTCCCCAACCTCAACCTTCTCTTTAATCTTGTGAACAGAATGAGAGCGGTGTTGAATCTTGTAATTGGATGCGTACAATGAGATGACAATTTGTCTCGCGATTACGGAAAACAAAATTTCAGTCATGGCGCTTTTTTTTCTTCAAATGTTTGCATAGTGAAAGTTTTATCCGTCCTTCACATTTGAGCTTGCATTTCAACAATCATTTGCTTGCAAAAAGAAACAAACCGTTGCTTTTAGTTGCCTGCAATTGCTTGGTCGCATATCTTATAATGGAAGCAAAGCCTTGAAAAAGAAAAGAATTGGTAAGTTTTATGAGCATGAGGCTAATTAAATATTTTGTGTTGATGAAATATATGTACATGGATGTACAGTATCTATTATAGATACTGTTGAAGAGTGGAGAAGATATATATGTTTTATACGTGGTGTGGGTATTGGGGGTATATTTTTCTCGGAAATCGTACTAACGGGTTTACCTGTTAGTGATGGATGCCATTTATATGCCTTCTTTTTAGATTAGATGTATTATTGTTTCATAGAATTCAAGAGTTTTAGCATCTTTAGCTTATGAGATATTTATTAATGATTTTATTTTAGATGTGAGTAAGAATATATCATTCCATTCCATGTAGGCATAGATTTGGGCTTTGATATATACATTATATGAGATTCATTAGCTGTTTCATTATAGATGAGTTGTCTAATAAGGAGAAGTCAGAAGTCATTTAAAGTTATGAAAGTATATCAGAATACTCTCAATGATTATTTGACATAAAATATTATGATTGAGGATTGATATGGTTATAGGTATGTAGTTGTGGTTGTGCTATATTACATTTGAGAACTAATTTATATACGTATATATTTTTTTATATTTTGTGTTAAGCTATGAATCTGTTGTGCATAATTGTATCTTGACGATGCAACCATGACAACTGTTCAAATAAACAACTCACGTAATTATAGAACAGGACATGGTACGAGCACATTTTTATCAGGGCAAGTTCTTGTTAGACATTGTAGCATAAGTTTTATGCAGAGTCTGGAAAAACCGTGGCTATAGACCATCATTTACATCTATATTGTGTAAAGGCTTTGTACACTGCCATGCTTGGATCTTGCATAATTTACTTTAGATGTCACGGGTGTCTTAAAGTGCCTTGCCAGGATCTGTTGGCGACCATTCGTTTAAAATAAAGTTCATCCCCAGCCAGCCTCCCCCTTAAAAATATCCATCAGCGTAAAACCAGCTGCTTGTGAAAGGTTTTCCATGAAAATCAGTCTTTGAAGTCCTCTTTCTCACTTTCCATCCACACGCCATTTTGAGATCTATTGTCAGATAAATGTCATATATTTGTCCTTCAACTTGGCCTTGTAAAACGCTTTTTGTCGTAATTGTATTCGACCAGTATTTTCGATTGATGGATGTAGTTATTGTCGACATTTAGTGAAGCTGTTGATTAATCGTGATAGCTGTAACCATTGAATGAACTATAACTCGAGAGATGTAGTTGACATACGACATAATTATTGTTTAGAACATTGCAGATAGGAATTATAGCGACGTATCGCCATGATTATGTACTGTTACGCTTGAAATAAACCGATTATATCTTGCAAGACACAATGAAAGTACAAATTTGCCCAAAAATTACTTTAAGTCATTTTGATACCAATCTGTGACATATGTAATCAGTAATCGTCTTTTTATGGCAAGTACAAACTTTTTCTCTATTCTCTTTCTTCTGAGGAGTTGTTATGTACTTTATATCATTTTTCTACAAATAATAATATTTCATTTCCTTTGCAGTCAACAAGCCTGTTTTTTGGTTTTTGTTTTCATTCTTTTAAATTTATTTGTTCATTATCGCATAAAGCCAAATAGAGAATAATGACTGCGTTCCTGTCGCTTAAATACAACGGCTTATAGAAGTCTGATACCCAAGAAATTAGAAATATTGTTTAGCTAGCCAAATTCATTGTCTAATTAATAGTAAGTCTCTGCGTTGCTCAAAAAGCTGGGAAGTTTCAAAGGGTGTATTCTATTTCGAATTAGATTATTGTGAATCATAAGCTATCATTATGGTTCGTCTTTCATTTGACGAAGAAGTTTTTCTAAATGTATGAGTTAATTAAGCCTCATGCATATGTTTGAAGATTTTATATGCGCTTACGTTTTCATCAAAAAATTTATTTTTAATAAGGTCTGTGATGTTAACTGAAATAATTTCTTGCCGTTTCGTCTTTGGTGGTATGACTGTACTACTGCTATAGCACAAAGGGTCTGAGAATGTCTGCATTGTGATTGGTTAAACGCTCTCGGATGTTCTTGCATGCATGGTTAATGTTAAACCATTGTATTCTTCGGTTGACTTGTGCAAAATAAAGGATTTATCTCTGGATAAATAACGGAATATGTTTCACTTTTGTCTTCCTTCATTTTTCGTTTAAACACCAACATGATTATTCTTCCTTGCCCACTATGAGATGTTGTTGTTCATGTATTTTGTAATTAATGATAACGTGGCAACGTAATAAAAATGATAAGAAGAATGATAAGTATAATGATGATAATGATAATAATAATGATAATAATAATGTTAATAATAATAATAATAATAATAATAATAATAATAATAATAATAATAATAATAATAATAATAATAATAATATTAATAATAATAAAATAGTAATAATAACAACAACAATGATAATCTTTTGGGTATTAATAGGCGACTTTCCAACAGTACTTAATTGAAATCTTCAAAATGACAGGAAGGGTGTGAATAGATATACATGTATTGGTTAATCGAATTCCAAATTTCACCCAGGAAAATATTGCGCTCAACCCTAACCCTTTACCCTACGACATATAACTTTGGCCAAATGAAGTCAGGTGCAATTGTTGTTGAAATATGTGTCGGGGCACAGTCGGATTCATGAGTATGTATTCTAGATAAATTCCAGATCTATTCTTTTTCTTTTTCTTTAAAAAGCCAGTCGTAGACGGGTCATAAGGTTTGCGGTAGCCTTCGACTTTTGTAAATGACTGTTCCTAATTCCCAAAGGCGGTCAAAACAGCACTAAACTGTACATAGACTAGTGGGTTACAGTTCGTTATTCCGCAGGTTCGTTTGTCCGAAGATTCGTTATTCCGAAGGTTCGTTAGTCCGAAAATGAAATAGGGTTCGTTATTCCGAAGGTTCGTTAGTCAGAAAATGATATAAGTTTCGTTAGTTCGTTAGTTACTTTCGGACTGACGAACCTTATTTTATTTTTGGATTAACGAACCATCGGAATAAAACCACAAATGTTTGGATTAACGAACCCTTTTTTTCATTTTCGGACTAACGAACAACTAGGTATACGCAATTTGTGTGTTTCGGAATAACGAACCTTCGGAATAACAAACATTCGCAATAACGAACCTTCGCAATAACGAACATCACCCGACCATTGTGTGTGTATATGTCTCCAAAAAGTAATCCATCAAGCTGACATGGCTGATGTGCGGTATGTATATAACACCGTATGATATGCACGTATCTGTTTTAAAAAGCTGTGTTTTTGCAATTATTTTGCCAAATATAGCAGTGAGAGGGCAGCCTGCAAGTTTAAATCCACAAAAGACAAGCTGCCGCTTTTTCAGCGCAATTTTATTGTTGGCACTAGACTTATTGTACATATAATGTAGCCTATTATGTCGTACTGTTCGGTTTGGCCGTCACTCTCAAAAAACTAATCAATCAAGCCGGGGGGGGGGGTATTTTAAAAAGCCGTATGTGAATGTGATATTTCTGTTTTAGAAAGCTTTATTTGTGATAAACTGTGCCAAATATGGCCAATGGCGTAGCTAGGATTTCCTTTTAGGGGGCGGTAGTGAACACACGCTCCCTAATGGAAGATGGTGCAGGGAAGGGGAGCAACCTCCTCCGACGCGAAGCGGGAGCTTCAACGTTTCTTTGTCGTCGTTCCTTGTCTGCTCCTTCTCTTCTTCCGGTATCTCACCCCCGGATCTCACTTTTTTTCTCTTCTCACTCAAGCTTTTATTTTGCGTCTTTATTTATGGGGCAATCTCCCAATGCCCCCCCCCCCCTCCACCCTCCGGCCATGCATACGTGGGTGAACTAGTAGGGGCGCAGAAAAGGACCTGTAAAAGTGGAAAGCCAGAAAATACGAGAGAAGTCGTGGCACATTGGGGGGCTTTTTTTTAGGTGGCGCTCATAGATTACATACGCAGAAATGTAACTCTATGGTGGCGCTAGACCAATTTCACACACATGCCCTATTGACGTACTTTTCGTCTTTTTTTTTGAAAGTGTAAAGCCGCGAGAGACGAAGAGTCATTTTTTAGTGCATAGGCCTATTTCCAGAAAATAAAGACATGTGTTGGATCCATTGATGATGTATGCCAGAGAAGACTCGTTCTGAACATTGATTTTTTTTTTCCATTTTAATTTATAACACATGACCCTATGGGAAGATAATAAATTACTGGCCTTATGTCAGTATAGTGAGGTCCTTTTTTTCAGTTTGCCTTGCTCTCACAAGGTTAACATTGTATCTCCCCTTCCAATCCCCCCCCCCCCACCCCCCCCCAAAAAAACTGTTTCCTGTTTTCATGAATCGCTCTACGATCCTTCAATTATAACATTACAACCAAATGGCAACACAAAGCATTGAACATTTTATACATTATAAACACTTCCTTTATTTTAGAAATGATATCTCTCCGGAAAACTTAAAAACACACATGGGCACATAAAAACACACGCTTTCAAAGCATAAACTAATTTTGTTTATAACAACAAAGATACACAGTCGTTTCTTGTATCTTTTGTTTTGTTTTAATTTTTTCATTAATTCAAGCTCAAAATAAATTGTAAATAAAGAAATGAGACAAAGTGCTCTCTTTCTTTTAGTACTATGATAAATAAGGGATGAAACTATAAAATGAATCACGGTGGAACAATATCCTAGTTTATGATCCGATCAAAAAATGGACTAGTATGAATATTAACGCCAGAAAAAGCAAAGTATTTTTCATGTTCCGAGAATATTAGCTTTAGGAATTGAACATCTCACTTTCAGGCTTTCGAGGTTGTGCCTTTTTCATTATCCAGTTGGAAGACATGATTCCATGAGAACGAATCTTTTATTTAGGCCAAGATTTATTATTCTTTCTTTTTTTTTCACATATGAAACAACCAGTAATGACTACAAATTATTTTGAATTCAATACTGTTCTATTGTCATCATTGTTTTTTCTTTGATTCTTTGTTTATTCAGATTCAGATTCAGATTAACCCATTCGTGACAGGAATTATTTAAAGCCTAATTTGATCAGCTTTTATTCTTCAAATTGGCAACACCAACATTTTTATTTCATTGCTACATTTTTCTTATAAAACGTTATTTATCTGAATTGAATATAAATTGACAGAAATTATGATGAGAAGTCAAAAAGTTGCCAATTTGCAGGGGAAAACAGTGATTTTAAACTTTCTATCACATTGCCAATTTAAGGATTTTAATGCTTATTTTCTTTTAAAAAATTTTCAGCATCAAACAACAAATATTGACGCGACCAAAATTGGCACAGTTTGTGTAGAATATTTTGCTCTTTCTGCTCATGTATTTGGTATGATTTTTAGGGCTTTGCATCAAAAGATATTAGGCCAAACCACAAAATGTGGACCTCTGTCACGAATGGGTTAAAAATACATTTGTTTCCTTCTCATAATCAAAAACAAACGGAAAAGTGTCATAGTCAAGAGATAAAAAACATGGTGGAAGGAGGCAATATTCCTTGTAAGCACGTGGCTTGTGTTGGGGGTCGCCGTATGTATACACAAGCACTATCATAGCATACGCCTATCTTAAGAAAGAAAATAAAAAAAGAGTGGGGAAGAAATAGAAAGAAGGGGAAAAGAAAAAAATAATAAAACAGGACAAAACAAAAAACACAAAAAACCAAATCAACAAACAAAACAGACATAAAATGGGAATATATGCTTCTGACTATATCTTACAAAACATATCTTTTTATAATATGAACAGTGATGAATGAATTTATGAAAAGAAAGACCTGATTTAATAGATTCATGTTAGTCGTTCCAGAGTTTGGGGCCAGTGAGAAGGATACTGTGTTGAAGAGAAATTGTTTTATGTCTAGGAATTAGCTTTTTGCTCACGCCGGTCCTGCTCTATGGAATAATCTACCTTTAGTTATTAGGAACTGCAGTTCTCCATACTCATTAAAAATGTGTCTTAAAAGTTACTTGTTTAATGCTTCCCACTGATTTTTATATATTTTTCTTCTTGTATTTCTACTCTCTACTTTCACTACTTTATCTTAGACTGTGCCTAGAGCACTCTACAGAGTGGATTTGGCGCTTTATAAATCATATGAATTTGAATTATTATTATTATTATTAATATGGATGTCTCTCACAGATCTTGTTAAAGGATTACGGATATTAAGATTAAAAGCAAACAAAGTGCAAAACTGTTCGTAAAGATGTATGTAAATGCATTTATACATGAAAACATATTGTTGGTTTGTGATGATATCTTTGAATGTCTAAACTCTCAAATCATTAAACAAGAGATTGGTGTGAATTATACGTAGCACCCTTATATTATACCGACTCGTAGATTAGGGTATCATGTAGCCCCCATCTCCCAGCTGCCATCAATTCAAACACTTTTGCTTATGATTGCTGACCCCTGCATTTAACCTGATTTCTTGACTCAACTCAATTATTTCAATATTATCCAAGTATAATATATATTTGTATATCAGTTGTTACACTTTATTTGTATCAATTCTGATTTTTATCATTGTAATTGTATCCAATGTTTGTATTTGATTTCTTAATAAATGCAGAAACTTCAGCCAATTCTTATCATCTTCTTTTGTAGTGTAATCACCTGAAGCCTGCCGCACACTATACGATCCGTCTGCGATCCGATTTTGGAAAAATTTGTTACAGCATTTGGTATGAACATTCAAACATCTAAAATCTTTATATTCAAAGTTACGAATAGTCCTATAAATACTAAAATCGAAATTCCGAGCTTTTGCGAGCCTCCCGGTAGGAATAAAAGCGAATTCAATTCCGAATCGTAGTGACGTCATAGCAATCATGCGATCGGCTATATACGATTTGAGGCCAATTTGGCCTTTACTCCGACCACAAGGGTTGCAGTCCACCAAAATCTCGATTTTAGTATTCCTATCATTATTTCGAACTTTAAATAAGATAATTTTACTTGTTTATTCTTTCATATTTGATACAAAATACCATTTGTTCGAAAATCGGGTCGCAGTCGGATCGCATCGTGTGCGGCGGGCTTTACTCAAGCTAGACAGGAACGTAATGCCCCAGACCATACAGCAGTGGGAGAACCAGAGAGCAATATAAATTTCGCAGAACATTGTGAGGAAACTAAAACGCATAGTCTTTGAATGATACCTATATAGTCGGTTGGACAATTTACAAACCTAGATAAGTTCTTTCCGTTGAAGTTTTTTCATTGATTTAGGTCCCTATGTAGTTTATGAACATTTTCAGCTTGGTTGCCCAAACAGCAACCTTGAGCAATTTGCATAATTTGCATAAATCTGTATGGATAGGGGATATGTCACCCAAGATGACTTACACAGAATATGTAAATTGAACTACGTGTGTGTGCGGTGATACTGTTAGCTAAATAGGACTGTCCAACCGACTAATACTTTTCGCAACTTTATTTTGCTACTTCACGGATGTGCGGTTTCCAACACAATAATTAACTACCTCTCTCTCTCTCTCTCTCTCTCTCTCTCTCTCTCTCTCACTCTCTCTCTCTCTCTCACTCTCTCTCTCTCACCCTCTCTCCCCTCTCACCTCTTTGTTTTTGCATTTAGTAACGAGTATCAAATCAATTAAAACTTTATATTACCCCTTTACATTATTTAGATATGGGGGAGGGTAGCACCAAGGGGTTACCATAGTCTATGGTACCTGAGAGTGGATTTATTCACACTGTACAAAGTAAAATAGCGCCATCCTTGGCAGTCCTCGAACATGTAGCAGCATATTCGTGGAATGGGTATATCTACATATCTATACAGATGGATCTAAACTCGAAGATGGAAGGACAGGAGCTACTTTCTATGTGCCTCATTACGATATGGTGCAAACTTTTAGATTATCACATATCTGTATTATGAGAGCAGGGGGTTTAACATAAAGAGATACAATCAATATTACAATCAATTGTATCTCTTTAGTACATGGTATGCCATAGACTTACGATTGATTGATATCAATCGTAAGATTGATTGTATTTTTTGTGTTACACCCCCCAGAACTAGTAGCCATACTAATGGCACTAGAATGGATAAACACATTTATAGATCCCTCATCGGTGGTGATTTTTAGTGACTCTTTGTCAGCCTTTCTAATGAATGATTCATACATTATTAGATGTGCTATTGTTAATGACATTTTATATGTAATTAATATTTTGAAGTTAAAGATGTTTCTGTTGCTTTTGAATGGATTCCTTCACATTGCGACATAAAGGGTAACGAGACTGTAGATCGGGCCGCCAAAAAAGGAGCCATGAAAAAGTGTATCGACATAGCTATACCAATTACAAGAAGCGAACTAGCGGCCTCTCGTTTGATCCATTACAAAAAAATATGGCAAACATAATGGGACAACGCAGAGCATGGCAGATTTTTATATGATTTACACAGCGATATTTCAAAACTCATATAAACAGGGCTTATCTCGCAGAGATGAGTACCTGATACAACAACTAAGAGTAGGTAAGTGTAGGTTGAATTACTATCTTTTTCAAGTTAACCAGCATGATACTGGTCTTTGTGAAGTATGTCAAGAATATGAGACAATTAAACATTTTATTCTACATTGTTCAAAATAATGAAGAAAGAAATCTCCTAATAGAAAGGATCCAATATAAAAATCTAGATTTGAAACAATTATTGACGTCTAACCCAAATTTGACTCGAGAGTTATTGGGCTATATGACACAAAACGTTTTAGACAGTTTTTTTTTTTTTAAACCTATCACTGGTCTATTTTAGTATGAAATGTTTGGTTAGAAGACATGCTGGTATTTGCGGTTTTTCCTTGAACAAATGCAATTCACTCCCCTCCCACCCCCACCCCTTTTCTTTCTCCTATTGATTGCACGCGCATTTTATTGCGAATAAATACAAATGATCATGACCAACAACTTCGGAATGTTACTAATATTGTAACCATATCACTACTAACTTCATTTTCACCAAGAAAAGCTGCTCGCTGGCTTTGATCCGAAGCCGACGCCAAAACTACGAAAGTGACTGGCGCAAATAATCTGAAGAGATTGAAGAGCGCCATCATACCAATAACCAAACAACCATCAGTCCCAAACTACTACTTCTCTCTCTTTCTTTCTCTCTCTCTCTCTCTATCTCTCTCTCTCTCTCTCTCTCTCTCTCACACACATCCACAAGCGCACCTCCCATGCACACATGCATGTATACGTCCACAAGCACATTCTCTCTTTCTCTCTCTCTATGTCTGTCTGTCTGCATTTGTCTCTCCCTTGCACATACAAACACATTTTCTTTCTCCTTCTCTCGCTCTATCAAACAATCGATCTACCTTGTCTACCTTTCCTCGCTATCTCTAGCTCTCTATCTCTCCATTTCTTCAAATGCCAGAACGTTTTCGTTTCTCTCTTTACAAACAGAAACAGGTTCTTAGTATAGGGAATAATAACTGTCAAGGGAAATTCACTGATAAAACTATTAACTGATCGACCAGCAATAAAAAAAAATTACGATTACATGGCTTTGGAAATGATTCTTCTCCAGGATTAAAAAGCTGGGGAAAACACATCAAAACTCCATAATTTCGATATTATTTGGGAAACCGCCGCCCGTTCACCCCCCCCCCCATACATACATAAAATTACCACCTCCTAACACACACATCCTGGCATCGACGCCCCTGTCACATGACATCGCTAAAGTGAGAGACATATTGTTACGTCTGAATGAAATACCAAGTCTAACGATTCAGTTTTATTAACATCAGTATAAATTTATATAAAACATCTACTTTATTTTTCGTATATCATTATGAAATGAGATATATACAAAACGAGTCCACTGTGTGTAACGGCACATATAAGAAAAAATAACAATGGAAAAAGATTGGTCATGTGAGAAGCACTACTTAGGAAATCAGGATAACTACAAATAATAATTATCCAGAAAAAAAACCCCCATCGAGTTCAATATTTCTAGGGTACTACTTGAGGCGGATTGGCATCTCCGACTTTTTTTATGAAAAAGCAACAGTGCTGGAAAAAAAACTATCCTTGTTTCTATAACACGTTCCAAAGATTTAAACATATAAATATATTATATTGTCAAAAAAGTTCAAGCAGTTTCAAAAATGCA
The DNA here is from genome assembly GCA_029962745.1 of Echinometra lucunter. Lineage (NCBI taxonomy): Eukaryota > Metazoa > Echinodermata > Echinoidea > Camarodonta > Echinometridae > Echinometra > Echinometra lucunter. Next base: position 12,999,577 of record CM057165.1, on the reverse strand, counting down.
TCCGTCCATGTTTTTTAAAAACACAATTTTCTTACGCAAGATTGTGACCTAGTTAGTACCCTCACCATGTTCACGATCATTATTAAAACATTACTGTTACTCTCTGCAATCATTACGATTGCAAAATATTCAGCGAGTTTGCAACATCAGAGAAAGACTTTGACACTGGTCGTAATATCTGATTTCAGCCGAGTTGTTAGCAGAGTGTTATATTTGCCGATATAGATATTCCTCTTTAACCAAGGACACTTATTCGTAAAGAGGAAAAATTCTTCTGTTTCCAAGTTTATGTTCGACAGTGAAATTGTTGGTTCACCGACAAGAGTTTTTTTTTGCTGTTTAGAAGCACTTCCTGTGGACGATGGATGGACCAGACTCATCGTATTCCTGCTTGCTGATCCACATCTGCTGGAAGGTGGAGAGAGAGGCAAGGATGGAGCCTCCGATCCATACAGAGTATTTCCTCTCGGGAGGAGCGATGATCTTGATCTTCATGGTTGGTGGAGCAAGGGCGGTGATCTCCTTCTGCATCCTGTCAGAGATTCCTGGGAACATGGTGGAACCTCCTGACAGAACGGTGTTGGCGTACAGATCCTTACGGATGTCAACATCGCATTTCATGATGCTGTTGTAGGTGGTCTCGTGGATTCCAGAGGATTCCATTCCAAGGAAGGATGGCTGGAAGAGAGACTCTGGGGCACGGAATCGCTCATTGCCGATGGTGATGACTTGTCCGTCGGGAAGCTCGTAGCTCTTCTCAAGGGAGGAGGAGGATGCAGCTGTGGACATCTCCTGCTCGAAGTCGAGAGCGACGTAGCAGAGCTTCTCCTTGATGTCACGAACGATTTCACGTTCAGCAGTGGTGGTGAAAGAGTAGCCACGCTCGGTGAGGATCTTCATCAGGTAGTCGGTGAGATCACGTCCAGCCAAGTCCAGACGGAGGATGGCGTGGGGAAGGGCGTAACCCTCGTAGATGGGCACAGTGTGTGAAACACCATCACCAGAGTCGAAAACGATACCAGTGGTACGACCAGAGGCATAGAGGGAAAGCACGGCCTGGATGGCGACGTACATGGCCGGTGAGTTGAAGGTCTCGAACATGATCTGCAGAAGGAAGCATAAAACAAAAATAAAATTGTTACTTCTCTTTTAGCATGTTCATGTCTTCATATTCGTCTACTTGCTGTTCTTCTTAAATCATCGTATAGAACTTGCCATTAATTTTGTGATTTAACAGAAGTGTTTTTAAATTATCGATACGTTTTCATATTTGTCATTTACAAATTCCTTTGATTTGATGATTTATGGGAATTTCGTTCATTCACATTCTGACAGCTAAATTACCTCGTTCTTACCTGTGTCATCTTTTCTCTGTTGGCCTTGGGGTTGAGGGGAGCCTCGGTAAGGAGGACGGGGTGCTCCTCTGGGGCAACACGGAGCTCGTTGTAGAAGGTGTGATGCCAAATCTTCTCCATATCGTCCCAGTTGGTGACGATACCGTGCTCGATGGGGTATTTCAGGGTGAGGATACCTCTCTTGCTCTGGGCCTCGTCTCCGACGTAGCTGTCCTTCTGTCCCATACCGACCATGACACCCTGATGACGGGGTCTGCCGACGATGGATGGGAAGACAGCCCTGGGGGCATCGTCTCCGGCGAATCCGGCCTTCACCATACCGGATCCGTTGTCGATGACAAGAGCGGCAACATCGTCGTCACACATGATGATGGATTTATTTTATTTACCCTGAAAAGGAACGAAAAATAAATGTATACTAAATGAAATGTTGCAAATACCAGAAGGATTTTCGAGACCAAAAGAATGAGAAAAATCTTTCAGACAAGAAAAAAGAATCCTGTGATCGCTATTACAAAAATTTTTCTGAGCTTGAAAACTAAACACAAACGAAAAAAAACCCGAAATACAAAATAAAAGTCACGCGTGATGATTTATTGCAACTTGATTTATTCTAGAAATGAAATTTTAAAAAGATATTGAATGAACATAATTATTATCTATCCACAAATCACTTTTAAATCATGTTACTCATTACTGGTTATGAAATGCTGCCAGAAACAAGACAAATTTGCGAAGTTGAACTGCGCCCAATTTATTTGTAGGACCTTCTAAAACAATTTCGACTGGAGACATGTCTCTGAAATTATGTCTGTTTCTTGAATGAACATTCAAGGCTGCAATGTGGCCATTCATTAAGAGACAATTAACAAATCAACGTGATAAAATATGATGAAAGAGAAGGATATTAAAAACATGGAGATCCATAAGTAATTATGTATGAAATTAGACGTGAAACCAGCACCGATTGAGCATAGCTTAGAGACAAATTAAAACTACATCCTTTTTTACCATGACTTTGAAATATTAACACGTTAAATGTGTTAGTATAATTCAGAGAATGAGCCGATTCTCAAGCCATAGACAATTTAGTGAGATCCCTGCTCAACCTGTTAAATCCCATTCAACAGTCCACAGTATAAGTCATAGGAGTATAATGAAAATCAACTCTTAAATTTGATGACAGTATGCACAATATATGACTTACCTTGAGGAAGATAAAAGGAATAGGGAGTGTAAAATCCTGAGATGTGGTAAAAGTGCTGGTTGGCGTATCAAGTGACAAAACATGCCCAAACCATCGATATTTATGCCTGGTCGCCGATAGATAATCTCCCATTTGATTTCCTTTTATGGTCATTTTCGAACGATGTTTGTAACACAGATTCAGCAGTGTGTAACGGGGGCGGAACTTCACATTTCATCGAGGTGCTTCACGCATACAAAACACGTGTCTATACCTTACTCTATTAGGAAACAAGAGTATAAAAGTACACCGCAAAGGAAACTCATGAATATGCATGTTTTTAACCCTGAGTAAAGCATGCTGTGATGTATCGGGGACTTCCCCCGTACTACTGTGTATTTCCAGGGTGCTATTTCCCCTTCGGACTGTTACCCGTGAAGTAATTAAAAATGAAGGTACAAAGAATTTATTACGCCCACCACTTTTTTTTTTATTCCAAAGACTTCCTGGTACTAATGTGTATATCCAGGGTGCTATTTCCCCTTTCTCACACCTGCGAAGAAATTGAAAATGAAGATACAAAGAATTTATTACTCCCATTACTTTTCCTTTTTAATTTCAGTGACTTTCTCCAACATATCACGGTACCAGACCAGTGGCGTATTCCGAAATGTGATGGCGCGGGGGGGGGGGGGGGCTGTGTTTCATCACTGACAAGTTGGCCGCCCTTCAGCAGGTTCAGGCAAGAGAAACACACCTCTCTTGGCATACACTCAGTGATGGATTCTCTGTCTATCTGTTTATCTCTGTCTTTGTTTCCTTTTTCGTATCGTTTCAGTCTACTCTTATTCCCTTTAAATTATTATGTTTGGGTAGGGGTGGGGAATACCCAAGCAAAAACTGAAACACCATCATGACACAGAGTAAAATAGCGCCATCCTTGGTAGTCGTCGAACAAGTTCGTTGATTTCCCAGAAGCCCCTCCCTAAATACTTGGCCTATCCAGGGGCGTCGGAGCATCTTTCAAATTGGGGTACCTTTTTAGAAAAAAAGGGCACTAAAAATGATGAAAACAGGAAGGAAAAATACCATTTTGAGGGGTTAGCATACACTCATATTCTATTTAACATATTTTAAAGATCATTTTATATTATCATTATTATTATTATTATTATTATTATTATTATTATTATTATTATTATTATTATTGTTATTATTATTATTATTATTATTATTATTATTATTATTATTATTAATATTATTATTGTTATTATTATTATTATTATTATTATTATTATTATTATTGTTATTATTATTATTATTTTCGACATTATTTTCATCTTTATTTTTTCATTATTTTTTTTATTTTATTTTTTATTTTTGCATAAGGTTATAACTCCTCTACTCGTGTAATATTTTGCTCTGATTACTCATTTACGAGCGAGTGATGCGAGTTAGCAAAAATAAAATAGTTAATTATTTATAATCATGTACGGCATAAGCGATTATTATTTTTGTCAGATCACGAGCATGACGAGGCCGGAGTGTCGGCACTGTCGGGCAAACACATTCAAGAAAGGCTTGAGTTCTGGAAAGGGTGGAATGCAATTCCGTGAGCTTTCTGAATATTTTTATTTCAGTTATTCATAAAAAAATAATATCATAATAGAAATATTGCATTTCAAATTTTTCAAATGCTCTCATATTCAAAATATGACAATAAACATCTTAAGTGACTGGCCAAAACACTTGTATGTAGCCATATATACCCATTTCTCTGCCAAGTTTATGTGCTAGTTAGTAAGATAAAGTTAATGTTTTATCACTTTGATGATTACAAACCTCAAAGTATACAACACTGTTTATGTTCTACTTAATTAATCTTCCTCGGTTACTTTGAAACGGTTTCTTTTATGCAAACTGTAATCAATGACCAGTACTCACGTTTATCTTTAATCGTTCCTAAACGCTCCATAATTTCGAAATCATTAGGGAGAAGCCGCCCGCGCCGAATCACCCCCAACACCTTTCCATAATTTTTCTAAAACGAATCAATGGATAATATCAAATGTACCAATCTTCATTTCGTTTTCATAACATAATTTTATAAGTTGAATATATAACACGATAAAAACTACTTTCGAAAAAGCAACTCACGTGCAATTTCGAAAGCCTCTTGTACTGGCCCTACAAATCATGTTCGGATTACGTATTAAACTATTGTAAAGTCCGCTCATTTCTAAAGGTGATAGAAAAGGTTGTCGTTTTATATATTAAAAAATCTAAGGGCGACGCTGTTAAAATGCCTTGTTCAAGGGCATGGGTGTCGATTTGTGTTTGCGGTTGGGGGATGATTGATGCCGAACATTATCTCGACGGGGGAAAAAGCGACCGAGCGGGGAGAGGTTGTGGGGTTCAAACGTGAAGGCTCGACTAAGCAAAGTCTCTATTCTACCCTCCCTTCAATTAACCACACAAGAAACAGCAATCCCGGAGGTAGATCCTCATTACTTAATTGAAATATTAAGTGGCCCCGGCTTTTTTTCTTCAGTTTACACTTCTTTTTGAGTATGAAACATCATGTTCCTTATTTTGCGAGCGAGTGAAGTGAGCGAACCAAATATTCAAAGTTCTTGTTACAGAAATGTTATTTTGTCTTCAAAATACACTCTAGGCCTATGAGATTGATTTGGATGGTATATTTGACAACCTTGCTGCCAAATATGACTATATTAGCAACCCGCTGGTTCAATTGTATACTGTCCAAACTACGTAGCTGTTTCTGTACAATACGAGCGAGCGAAGCGAGCGAGGAAAAAAAACTCTTTTGACGATAAAGTATTATTTCGTTATCAAAATAAGATATTTGAATGGTATATTTGGTCACCTCGCTGCCAAATATGACTCTATTCTAACACCTCGCTGGTCCAGTCTTTTGCTGTTCAAAAACACCCTGTTATAAAGTATTACGAGCGAAGCGAGAGAGGAAAAACATACCCTTTGGAAGATAAAAGTTTCGTCGTCAAATTATACTATAGGCCTATAAGGTATCTAAATAACATATTTGGCCACTTTGCTTGCATGCCCAATTCGTTCTCCTTCCCCAAACTATCCTGTATCTAAATGTTATACGATTGAGCGCGGCAAGCGACGAAAAATTTACACTCTTAGTTACGCCTCAAAGATATCTGAATAATATTTTCGATCACCTAACCGCCAAATACGACGCTCTTTGGCTCGTTGCTTGCCATCTAAAAACCATTCTGTTTCTATAATTATGTGAGCGAAGCGAGCTACCCACAAAAATTCCATTTTCCTTAAAATTAAAACGTAGAATTGCCACCAGAATAAACAGGATGATTTTGATGATGTGCATCTTCCCACAGAATTCTAGGACACTTTGACACCTAGCTGCAAAAATATTGTGATTTTCAGACATGCTGCTGAGGAAATAAGAGTGATTGCTGCTCGAAAATATCATGTTTCTAGATTTTATGAGCGAGCGAGATAAAAAAAAATGGATGTTTTAAATACTGAGAACAGGTTCTAGTGTATTGTTACTCCATTCTCATGATTTTATTGACATACATTTTATCGGCATCTTCCTTTCTCATATTTGGTATGACGGGAATAGGCTTTTGGTCACAGGCCAATATCTCCTAAAAATTCTTCTATTTTAGGTCTTCCTGCCGTTCGACTCCTTGCAATTATATTACTAACGTTTATGACTAGAAGAATTGTATAACTACACTAGATAAAAAAAAGACAAGATGCAAACCAGTTTCCTTTCGTTAGAATCATGAGAATAGTAATATAACCGACACTGGTTAGGATACTTAAAATGCGAGTATAGAGCAATAGCATAACCTCGTAGAGAGACAAAATGCATACAAATTTCCGGTCATAAAGACAGTATGGTATTGGTTGAGATTCTTAAAATGCGAGCGAGCGAAGCGAGCGAGCGCTTCTGGGTTTTTCCTTTTCTGTTTTTCTGTTTTCTTTACTGTTTTACCCTTTTTCTTTCTTTCTTTTACTTTGTTTTTAGGGGATTAACAGGGAGCCATGTCATTTTTGATAGTGAATTATTGGGGGATGATAATACAGGCCATCCCCATATCAAAAATATTGGGGGGATATATCCCCCCATCCCCCCGATCGACACCCATGTTCAAGGGGAAAAGTGCCGACCATCGAACCCACGATCTTCGTGTTTCCATTCAACTGTTTTAAACCACTCGACTACGACACACCCTCACGCACAACACACTTAAGGCCACCGCACACTATGCGATCGGGCTGTGACCCAATTTTTGAAGAAAAAACATTGTTTTAGCATTCGATATGATCATTCAAACATGTTAATAATCAAAGTTTTTAATAGTCCTATGAATACTAAAATCGAAATTCCTGGCTATTGCAAGCTTCCCTGTAGGAATAAAATCGAACTCGATTCCGAATCGTAGTGACGTCATAGCAATCTTGCGATCGGCTACGATTTGGTGCCGATTTGGCCTTTACTCCGACCAAGAGGCTTGCAATTAACAAATATTTCAGTTTTAGTATTCCTATCATTATTCCGAACTTTAAATAAGATAGTTTTACTTGTTTACACTTTCAAATTTAATGCAAAATGCCATTTGTTCGAAAATCGGGTCGCATTCGGATCGTATAGTGTGCGGTGGGCGTACATGTGCGCGCGCACACGCCCACCCACACACACACACACAGCACACAAAAGCATGAAAATTCACATACCTTCCGGAATCGACAGCCCTGCCACACGGCATCTCCAAAAGTACATACATGTATATAAAACACTAAATTTTAGAAATCAGTTATATATCTATATAAATTTATTTACAATATTCATGCTTTCATATTTTGTATATCTTTAATCATAAAAAAGATATATGCAAAACGAATCCACGATGTGACAGCACATATCAGAAAAAAATAATAATAGTCTGTTTCTATTCGAAATGCAGTATTTAGGAAATCAGAATCACTAACATAAAGGGATCGAGTTAGATTCTCTCAAGAAAGGTACAATTCGAGGCAGAATGGCATCTGCGAGTTCTTTTACGATAACAAAGAAATTGATAAGTTCCAAATATTTCAGGCATATAAATAGATTAATGAAAAAACGAAATTTCAAACAGAAATTGAATCTATTCATATTGAAAGAATTTTCATTTCTTACGCAAGAACGGCGAGATTATTGCATAGATTGTACCTTCAAGATTATTCCAACATTAATGTTTAATGTTAATAAACAACAATAATCAACCATCACGACGATTGCTATGTATTCAGCAAATCTACAACTTCAGAGAAACTTTGAAATTGGTCGTTTCCTTCTGATTTCAACTGCGTTGTAAGCGAAGGGGTTACACTTGCCGAAATACTAGTAGTCATTCCTTTTCGATTAAAGGCACGGATTTGAACAAGGCAAAAAAATGTCAGCTGGTATTGCAAAGTTTATGTTCGAGAGTTCGTTCACCCACAAGAGTCGACTCTCATTGTTTAGAAGCACTTCCTGTGCACGATGGATGGGCCAGACTCGTCATACTCCTGCTTGCTGATCCACATCTGCTGGAAGGTGGAGAGAGAGGCAAGGATGGAGCCTCCGATCCATACAGAGTATTTCCTCTCGGGAGGAGCGATGATCTTGATCTTCATGGTTGGTGGAGCAAGGGCGGTGATCTCCTTCTGCATCCTGTCGGCGATTCCTGGGAACATGGTGGAACCTCCTGACAGAACGGTGTTGGCGTACAGATCCTTACGGATGTCAACATCGCACTTCATGATGCTGTTGTAGGTGGTCTCGTGGATTCCAGAGGATTCCATTCCAAGGAAGGATGGCTGGAAAAGGGACTCTGCGCCACGGAATCGCTCATTGCCGATGGTGATGACCTGTCCGTCGGGAAGCTCGTAGCTCTTCTCAAGGGAGGAGGAGGAAGCAGCAGTTGACATCTCCTGCTCGAAGTCAAGAGCGACGTAGCAGAGCTTCTCCTTAATGTCACGGACGATTTCACGCTCAGCAGTGGTGGTGAAAGTGTAGCCACGCTCGGTGAGGATCTTCATCAGGTAGTCAGTGAGATCACGTCCGGCCAAGTCCAGACGGAGGATGGCGTGGGGAAGGGCGTAACCCTCGTAGATGGGCACAGTGTGTGAAACACCATCACCAGAGTCGAAAACGATACCAGTGGTACGACCAGAGGCGTAGAGGGAAAGCACGGCCTGGATGGCGACGTACATGGCGGGTGAGTTGAAGGTCTCGAACATGATCTGCAGAATAAAAGAAAAACAAAATAAAATTGATTAATCAAAGATGTGACTTCTATTGTCGTCCCATGTTTAGGTATAAATTTCTCGGTGTTCTTTCTGTATTATCGTTTTCAGATTTTGTCATTTACATATTCCTTTGATTTGATGATTTATGGGAATTTCGTTCATTCACATTCTGACAGCTAAACTATCTCGTTCTTACCTGGGTCATCTTTTCCCTATTGGCCTTAGGGTTGAGGGGAGCCTCGGTAAGGAGGACGGGGTGCTCCTCTGGGGCAACACGGAGCTCGTTGTAGAAGGTGTGATGCCAGATCTTCTCCATATCATCCCAGTTGGTGACGATACCGTGCTCGATGGGGTACTTCAGGGTGAGGATACCTCTCTTGCTCTGGGCCTCGTCTCCGACGTAGCTGTCCTTCTGTCCCATACCGACCATGACACCCTGATGACGGGGTCTGCCGACGATGGATGGGAAGACAGCCCTGGGGGCATCGTCTCCGGCGAATCCGGCCTTCACCATACCGGATCCGTTGTCGATGACAAGAGCGGCAACATCGTCGTCACACATGATGATTTGTTGGAATTAAAGTTTGATCTAGAAATTAAATGAAAAGAAAAAAATTATAAGTTCATTATTCATCCACGCTAAACAAATCATCTGAAACCATACTATTTCATGAGCATTCTGCTTCATGAATATAGAAAGGCTTCCAATAGAAATTAAGAAAAACCCGGAACATTTTCCATCCTCACATTCTTTCACTTGTTCAAAGTATTTCTATGACCTACAAAATAATGTTTGGCTTAGTAATTTGGGTCAGCAATTTAATCATTTTTAAAAAATTGATAGACATTTATTTTTAAGTTAAAAGAGTTATTGCAGATCTAAATAAATTATTGTGTATGAAATCGATTAGAAGTGATACCAACACTGACAGATCTTAACTTTGAAAAATATTTCAATCCAATTTCTACTTCTACCATATCTGAAACGTTACCACATCCAGTGTGCCTGGCCTGTAATTAGAGAATGAATCGACTCTGAACCTGTAGAATCCCATTCAACTGTCTACAGGACAATCAATTATCAATGAAGGCCCAATGAAAATTTCTGAATTCTTTGGATGAGTGTACATGCACACTTTATGGCTTACCTGAAGGAAAACAAAAGGAGGCGGGAGCCTATAAAATCCTGAGATGTAGTTAAATCGCTGGTTAACCTATCAAGTGACAAATCATGCCCAAACAAACGATATTTATGCCCGCTCTGCGATAGATCTCTGACAATCTCATTCCCTTTTATGGTCATTTCCAAACTGTAGTTGTTCAATGTTTGTTTACGCGGATTTGCCGGCCTTTAAACGCACGGGGGCGGACCTTCACGATACATTGAGGTGCCTTACACATAACACTTGTGTACCTTACACTAACAGACTAATAAGGTAATTCAAGTATAAAGCGCTTGGCAAAGTAAACATATGAATATTCATTGTTTTTAACCCCGAGTCACAGAGTAAAACATAGATTGCGACTTTACGTGCTACCATGTATTATCCCCCTCACATTGTCACCGTGTGTAGTAACGGTACGTGGAATTTATTACTCCCACTAATTCTTTTCTCATGAATTTCAATATTTTACTTCTGTTCTACAACAGTATCGATGGCGTATCCAAGTTCGAAAAACAGTGGGACCACGTGTCCGGTAAGCCCTAGGCCAGATTTATTGAGTTTACCTGGCCCCCAGTCCCTGAGCCTTCAAGCGGGATTTTTCCTCTTCATTTTGATATTACACAAATTATTGTGATGATTTGTTGTATTCATCGGTATGTTGTATGTTTTTATTCGCACGAACCAACTGACGAAGTCTTTTTTTGCGGAGATAGGCCCCAAATAAAATGAATAAAATATAAATCTTAGTTTTAAGATTTAACAAATGCCATCCATAAAATTTGAAAAGGGGCGATACTCCTTTCATTTTTGTCTTTCTTGGTGGTTTTTAAAGAACTGTGCCCCCCTCCTTTACATTTATATTTATATAATTGTTTGAATGTATCCCGGATACATCTGCTTTTCTGATATTTGAGGAACACCCCAACCCCACCCCCCCCCCCCCCCCTATATACGCTAGTGATCCATCTGTCGTTTTTATTGTTGTTTGTTTGTTTGCTTGCTTTTTTAATTGTGCTTTTATGTTTTATCGAAGTTTTCTAGTTCAAATTTTCAAATTGAAAATAAGGTGATGTTTACTTGACATCGGATGGGACTCTACAAAACCTTTGAGAGATACAGAACGGTCTACCAAGAAGAACCAATTTAAAAGGAGAGATAGAAGAAGAAATGAAAAGGTTACAAGGTTGAAGAGCGATGAACACTTCTTCAGAATTATTACAAGTACACTACGTCACGGGCGTGTCTCAAGACAATTATCAGACGTATGCATACTCTAGATTAATGTTTGGTAAATAATTGAAAAATAAGATGAACTGGATCCAAAGATCAATTACCGTTCGATGATGTTCTCGTGGGTTGAGATAGTTCACCTGTATAGCCGTTACAGTAATTAAGTATCGTGCTCCTTTGGACATGATTAAAGATATCAAATTTCAAAAAATTTAATATGACATGTAGAAATATGAATGAAGATAGAGATGGTAAGTCATAGAACTGGATATCCTTAAAATCAATCATCCAGTTTTGATGATATCTATGATTGATTGGTCAATTAGCTATTGCCTGAAAATTCAATGAATAAAAAATTAAATAACTAAACGAATATTAGATGAATAAATAGATAGATTATTGAATAGATAAATGGATAAATAATTGAATGAATAAAAGATAAATGAATAAATCAATGAATAACTAAATAAATAAATAAATAAATGAAGAAAAAAAAATGGATATCAGAAGAAACGGCGGGTTTTAATGCGTCCTTACAGAGTGCCATCGAAGACTATAGGCGTTTTTTTCATATTAAGTTGATGATGATGTGATCCACAATTCTTCTAGTCGTCACGAATGGGGAATGTTAATGATTGACAAAGGCGTAACGAGATGAATTCTTCTACGATTATCGTACATTTCATGATTCATACCGGATTCACAGACGAGGGGAACACTCTAACTGGTTAGCCTGCAAGCACAAACCCCACATTATTCGAATCATTGCGTCTTGAGGGAAGCCTAGCCCATGTGCCTACTGGTTGTCCTGTAGTACACGATCTCCACTGAGCTCTTTTAGTCTCCTATTCATACCTCTATAACTGATAACGTATTTGGACTGAATAGGGTTTGAGTTTGCAAACTACTAATCGGTTGTGACAAATCGTTAACATGGTTAAAAGCAGGCTAAGCTCTGGTGATCGTGAGGAATAGTTTTATATACATATATTTTTTTAACTCGGGGAACCCTTCATGGCATCAATGTTATTTTGCCCAATGGCCCTGCACTATTCCGCTCTCATCATGCAGTTGCCAGTAACACCCAGTATCGAGAGGGAAATGGCGAAATGCGGGCTATAAACAATTCGCCCAAGGATATGCACCTAGAAAGGACCGAACCCAGGACCTCTTTTATGGGAGTTCACCACTGTCTTCACCACTGTACCACAGAGGCGTCGATCCTTGGTGGGCAGGGGGCAGGGGCAGTTCCCCCAAGAAAATTTCGGGGGAGGGACAAAGATATCATTTTGCCCTCCGAATAATTTCCGAACCGAAAAAACCCCAAAACACACAACCGTATAAAATGCACAGAGTAATGCAAGTATACAATTATTCAAATCATGATTTTAATATTTTTTAAAAAAAATTCAAAACACTAAAACACCTGGAAGCGCTCGCTCGCTTCGCTCTCTCGCATTTAAGTATCTTAACCAATGCCGATGATAATCACTATTCTTATGAAAGGAAATCGGTTTGTATCTTGTGTCTCTGTCTAATGTTATACATGTAATATTTTTTTTACTCATAGAATGTCAGTAATATAACCAGGCTTGAATATCACTCCAAGAAAATCGAGCGGCAAGTTTACCTACAAATAGATACACTTTCAGTAAATGATAGCCTAGATAACAATATTCCCTTTTTCGCTCTAGTGGTTTACGGCACTGGAATGAAGACGCGAGAATTAGGGGTTCTATCCCCGGCACAGTACTTATGCCCTTGAGCCATGCAGGCATTTATCTACATTTCTCTTTTATCGTACATCACATAAATTAACGTGCTATACGCATATTGTCCAAAAAAAAAAAAAAAAGAGAGAAAAGAAAAAAAGTAAGTGTGTAGTGTGAGTAGGTGTTTATGCCTGGGAGTGCAGTGGGGTTGGGGGACGGGTATGAGAGGGGCAGTTTTGTTTTTGTTTTTGTTTTTGTTTTTCTTCTTCTTCTTCTTCTTTCTGGGGGGGGGGGTTAACTTCATTTCAACTTCATTTTAACGCCTGTTATAACTGACTTTATTCCATTTTGTTTTTCCTTCACTCAAATGCATGAATTGTTCATGAATTGAGTTATACTTAAAAATAATTTTTTTAGCTTTAGTGGAAAATTTTTCTTATTTTGAAGAATAAGTTAAATTTTTGTGATGAAATCAGAATAACAAACTATGGGGGGGGGGGGAGTTCATGGGGTGTTTGAGTGGCTTGACCTCATTTCTCCTTCCACACAATCATCGAATTTTGTGAGTAGGTGTTTATGCCTGGGAGTGCAGTGGGGTTGGGGGACGGGTATGAGAGGGGCAGTTTTGTTTTCTTTTTCTTCTTCTTTCTGGGGGGGGGGGTTAACTTCATTTCAACTTCATTTTAACGCCTGTTATAACTGACTTTATTCCATTTTGTTTTTTCTTCACTCAAATGCATGAATTGTTCATGAATTGAGTTATACTTAAAAAAGATTTTTTTTAGTTTTAGTGGAAATTTTTTTATTTTGAAGAACAAGTTAAATTTTTGTGATGAAATCAGAATAACAAACTATGGGGGGGGGGGAGTTCATGGGGTGTTTGAGTGGCTTGACCTCATTTCTCCTTCCACACAATCATCGAATTTTCATTAAATGTATCGACTTGGACGAACAATTAAAAAAAACATACCCTTTTCATATTCGTCATTCTCACACCGACTATAAAAAACAATCACTAAGCCGAGGATTGCATTATTATGAATTTATCAACTGCAATTCCCACATCACCACAACCATTATTCATGTTGCACTCTCTTCTCACAGAAAATTGCTATAAAATACAATCGCACTAAATGAACTGCCTTTTTCTACACGACTCAAAGAGTATCCCACTTCCAAAGAATGACACAAAACTCGCCATTATTAATGTTGCATCCTCTTCTCACAGAGAAATACTATAAAATAAAATCGCACTAAAATGAACTGCCTTTTTCTACATCACTCGAAGAGCATCTACTTTCGAAGAATCAAACTAAACTCGCCATTATGTTGCAATCAAATCTCAAGGAAAAACCACTGTAAAATAAAACTCGCACAAAATTTCTACCTCACTCAATGCATCCACTTCCGAAGGAGCACACCAAACTCACATGAACTGCATTTTTCAAACCAACATCCAAACAGAAGTCACAAGTCAAATCAATCTACACGACACACAATGTCACCATCCAGCAACTAATGAAAAGAACAATTATTGAATCAGTGAAATAGCATACTTAGTACTGCTTTTTTATTGCATTCTCATGATCGAGAATTGCAGTTGTGTTTGTTTTTTTCCTTTTTTTAGAGTTACAAAATATATACAGTGTACATAAACAAAAAATATGCATGATCCCAAGTTGAAACGCGCATTAGTTTTATCATTATGTATCATAGATTCTTTTAACGATCTCTTTTCAAGATTATAATGCAATTATAAGTTTCTCTAAAGCTTTGAATTATAAATACAAAGGTACAAAAAAAAACGTGTGCGGCTGCCTTCGTTTCTCCGTGATATCAGATCAACTTGGCAAAAAAAGAGAACTTTTAGAACTAGAATTTTCACTAAAAAAGGGGGAACTATCTAATCTTTATTTGTTTTATTTGGATTTTCAATTTATCTTCATTGCCAACCTCGGAACCAGAAGATAATGTCAACCTTTTTTCTCCCAATCTTTCTTTTTCACGACTTCGCATAATTTGAGGCAAGTTCGTTCAAACACCAAATTGTGGTGATTTATACGAACCGGTAAAGTGGTCACCTAAACAAGCACAAACATCGCCAATATGTCAAGGATTTGAGCAATGTAAAACTTGCTATGACTTTATTTAGAGATGGATAGCTAGTTTTCTAATCGACCCAGAGTCCCGTACTGTCCAGAGAGTTAGCCACATGGAATAGGTGACCCACTAAACCCTCCCCATGAGTTCCGTTACACAGCCCAACAGAAGAACTAAAGCGAGTTGTTTAGAAGCACTTCCTGTGGACGATGGATGGGCCAGACTCATCGTATTCCTGCTTGCTGATCCACATCTGCTGGAAGGTGGAGAGAGAGGCAAGGATGGAGCCTCCGATCCATACAGAGTATTTCCTCTCGGGAGGAGCGATGATCTTGATCTTCATGGTTGGTGGAGCAAGGGCGGTGATCTCCTTCTGCATCCTGTCGGCGATTCCTGGGAACATGGTGGAACCTCCTGACAGAACGGTGTTGGCGTACAGATCCTTACGGATGTCAACATCGCACTTCATGATGCTGTTGTAGGTGGTCTCGTGGATTCCAGAGGACTCCATTCCGAGGAAGGATGGCTGGAAGAGAGGACTCTGGGGCACGGAATCGCTCATTGCCGATGGTGATGACCTGTCCGTCGGGAAGCTCGTAGCTCTTCTCAAGGGAGGAGGAGGAAGCAGCAGTTGACATCTCCTGCTCGAAGTCAAGAGCGACGTAGCAGAGCTTCTCCTTGATGTCACGAACGATTTCACGCTCAGCAGTGGTGGTGAAAGAGTAGCCACGCTCGGTGAGGATCTTCATCAGGTAGTCGGTGAGATCACGTCCGGCCAAGTCCAGACGGAGGATGGCGTGGGGAAGGGCGTAACCCTCGTAGATGGGCACAGTGTGTGAAACACCATCACCAGAGTCGAAAACGATACCAGTGGTACGACCAGAGGCGTAGAGGGAAAGCACGGCCTGGATGGCGACGTACATGGCCGGTGAGTTGAAGGTCTCGAACATGATCTGCAGAAGAAAGGGAAAACATAGCACGAATCACATTAATGTACTGATTTTTTTTTCCTACACTGAAAAAGACCATACTCGTATTTCACAAAGTAAAAAATGTAATAATATTGCAAAGATAAGCATTGGGTTTATGTTATTAATGGAAAAAGAAATGAGTTTATTTTGAAATGACATATGTTGAAGCACTTATCTGACTTATGTATTTGAAAATTGTAAACGTGATACTTTTCATTTATTGTAAATAAAATTGTTCATTTAGGCAAAATATGGAGGAAAAAAATAATGTATTGATTAATCATTACATTATTTCTCTTATAGCATTCCTGTGTTTTTATCTCTTCCATCTACGTTCTTTTCAGAGTATAGTTTACAACTTGTCACCTACATGAAATCTTGTAAATTTGGTAATTTAGCGGAAGCGTTGTCGTTTATTCTTACCTGGGTCATCTTTTCCCTGTTGGCCTTAGGGTTGAGGGGAGCCTCAGTAAGGAGGACGGGGTGCTCCTCTGGGGCAACACGGAGCTCGTTGTAGAAGGTGTGATGCCAGATCTTCTCCATATCGTCCCAGTTGGTGACGATACCGTGCTCGATGGGGTATTTCAGGGTGAGGATACCTCTCTTGCTCTGGGCCTCGTCTCCGACGTAGCTGTCCTTCTGTCCCATACCGACCATGACACCCTGATGACGGGGTCTGCCGACGATGGATGGGAAGACAGCCCTGGGGGCATCGTCTCCGGCGAATCCGGCCTTCACCATACCGGATCCGTTGTCGATGACAAGAGCGGCAACATCGTCGTCACACATGATGATTGATTTGTATTATTTACTCTGAAAAGAAATGAAAAGAAATTTACAAAATAAATTAAATGTTGGAAAGACCAGGATTTTTCAAGGCAAAAAGAATTAACCCATTCGTGAGAGAAGGTCCACATTATGTGGTTTGATCCAATAACTTTTGATGCAGAGCCCTAAAAATCATACTAAAGACATGAGCAGAAAGAGCAAAAACTTCCACACTTACGGTGCCCATTTAGGTTGCATTATTATTTGTTGTTTGATGCTGAAAATTTTTAAAAGGCAAATAAGTATTAAAATCCTTAAATTGGCAATGCGATGAAAATGTTAACATTACCGTTTTTCCCTGCAAATTGGCAACTTTATGACTTCTCAGCATACATGCTGTCAATTTATATTTATTTCAGTTACATGATGTTTTATAAAAAAAAATGTAGCAATAAAATAAAAATGTTGGTGTTGCCAATTTGAAGAATAAAAGCTGATCAAATTAGGCTTTAAATAATTCCTGTCACGAATGGGTTAAACTAGTGTCAGTGATCCCAACCTTGATTGCAAGACATGTTCTAAGATTTATCTCAAACTAAATAAAAGAGAGGAAGCAAAAATAAGAATCCGAAACCATACAAGTAATTCATTTCAATTTTAGTCTGGTCTAGACATTCCTAAACCAGGAAACCCACGTGTTCAAATATGCTAGCTACCGCACCCACCCGCCCACGCTCAGATCAAACAGGTCGCACTGAGCGTGCGCACTCTCATCCTTTACATGCCACGCCCCCTACAGACCGCTCTGAAATTTATGAATGACCTCCGAGCGAAGCTTATTTATTATTCATGCACGCGGGGCTGCCTCGATTGGGTCGACAACCAATGAATAAACGAGACAATCGCGCGACGCACCGGCATCATTTGAATATCCAATATGCGGCTGGGGTTAGCAATACAACGCCCACACCTTTTCGACCAATAAGCAGCTGAATCACAATGACTAACCAAGGCAAGGAAAGGCGTCGAACACAAAAGTCTCGCATGGGAGATGCTTTGGTCAATTGGTGACATCATAATTTTCTAATTACCAAATACGTTCATATAATTTAACAACTTTCTTAACAAAAAGAATTGCTCACAATGATAACGAAATAATCGTAGAAAAGGCCTATTAAGAATCGAATTCTTAAACTTGCTATTGACTAAACACAGATACCACCTAGAAAGTTAGAAGTGCCTACCAATTTTGCAACGATTGCGATCCGGAAAAATGAATGCATGTACCTTACGAATTATATATTACATAGCTCAATTATTTGAAAGTTTGAAAATTACGTAGAAATCTCTACACTACAGCAGTACTGACATATAGATCGTTTTCAACAGATAAATCACATTTCCTCGATACTCTCAAGTTAACAGAAGAATAAAAAAAAAAAAAACTAACTTACAAAGTATGAATACAAAATGCTAAATCAATTAACAAACAAGTGTAACAAAGATTTAAAGATTTGAAATTAAAATATTCCCAGAGAAACATCCGACATTGCCATCTTATAGTTGCCGCCTGCCACACCCAACAAGGAAGTAAAATTTTGAGGAAGTACATGATATGAAATTTGCATCATTTGCCCATGAATACGATGGGGGTGAAATAATTTTTTACAAAACTTACAGGTAAAAAAAACAAGATACATTTTCTTAGCCAAAGTCCCATTTTCATCGGCAGCGGTGGGCATCATCCTACTAGTGTGCGCGTGCAAGCGTTAAGCTCAATAGTGGGCGTGGCGTGCAAGCTTTAACAAGAACAGGTGTCCACGCGGGAAACGACCGGCAAAATTTTAGAAATCAGCTGTTCAACATTCGATAAGAGCACGAAAACTACAACTTGAACAAAGTACATCATTAACTTAAACAAAGTATTACAATTTATAAGTAAAGTCAATTTACCAGGTACAGATATTTGATATAGTGTGCACTTAAAAAAAAGTGATAATTTCTTAATAAATATTTGAACATGAAGATCATGAGGTACAGAGATATCACAAACCAGGTACTCAAGTACAGAATCCTTATATGGAATAACCACTGACTGCCTTTGAATGCGATGGGGTTGGCTGAGCTTTGGCTGAGCTGAGCTTAGGAAATTTTAGAAAAATCTCAAAGACTTACCGAAAGAGAGAGAGAAGAGGTTACACCACCTGTAAGTTGGCTGGTTCGAGGTTGAAATGATGCTGAGACTTGGAAGCAAGCAGGTATTATAATAATGACCGGAGTGGTACGTGAAACATATTTGACCATATAAGGAGAAATTTAGACGCATCGTACGCCTCGGCGCATTCATTAATATCCTTATCGGGGATCGCCTCAGAAAACCACCCGGCGTTTTGTCTTTCACGCAGCCGCAGTTGCCCTGATTCGCACAAGTGGCTGGTTTAAAGGTCGCACTAGTAGTACACGTGAGACATAGCTCTCGCCATGTATGATAGCATAGAGCCTATACTTCCTTATACATTTAGCAGAGTTGTTTACCAGTTATTGCATTGATCAAGTATGCAGCAGACCTTGGTCCTTTTTATTTTTTTTTTCCTATTTGAAGATTCATTTTTATTAGATTTTCAATCAAATCCTATAAAGAAAGTTTGCAAGGAGCATATACAACTATAGCCTGATAATACCATTTGCCTTTTTTCTTGCATTATGCCATGGAATTATGTACTGAAACGTTATGTTCATAAACATCATGTTATATCGTTTTTGGTAGTCATTCGTGTTCTAAATTTTTTGTATGTATGAGCTCGCAGGAATGCGCCAACAACATTTTTCCTTAAAAGTTCCACTATACTTCAAAAAATAAAAGAAAAGTAGAAAAATACACAAAACTAAAAATGGACTAACTCATTATACATGCACATGTGTAGCCTACTTTTTATTCACAAAAAGTTTGGTATTATTTTCTTGGAAATCATAAAATGCAGGCCATTGATATAAGGAGGGAACGGAAGTGGAAATGTACATACACCTTCTATTCAAGCTAAAATGTAGCCTAAAATTCATTTTGTGGACATTTTTACTATTGTAAAATTGTAATGCTTGTCATCCTTTTTTTCTTCTTCTTCTTTTTTTTTACTAGTTGTTAGAAATACATGTCAATATTGTAATTTATTTTGTTTGAATAATAAAAACATTCAGATATAATATTAAAAAGAATGGCTGCGTATACCCAATGCATTCAAGATCAAATGATTATGCAATCAGAATGGGTACGTTTTGACTTTAAAAATTAGGTCGTGATAATAGTTGTGAGTTCATTTCTGTGTAGTTTGAAGCTCCTTGAGTGTAGTTTCTTGGTATAACCAATTACATGTCAACTTCGGTCAAGCCACACACTCTCCGTGGGGAATATTATAGTTAGGGTCAAGGTCACCTGCACACAAAATGGCTGTATTATGAAATTTTATTAAAAGTAATGAGGATTATAGGTTGGCAGAGGAAGAGCCATTAACATGAGTTACCATTTTGTTATATTTTGTTATATTTCGTTATACATATTGTTATATATACATGTACATAAATCCTTGATTATCTATCCTCCTAAAATTATTTCTAAGTGATAAAGAAATAATGAGCCTCGAAGGTTTAAAGCTATATATATATATATATATATATATATATATATATATATATATATATATATATATGGGTACATATAAGAGGCCTTCCTTGTTCAACAACTGAAATGTCACTTTTGGAATTATCGCTTTCAGATCAGAGTTATCGGAGTTGTCAGTATAGTGTCAGAGCTATATCAGCAGGGATTAGGTGAGGGAGTCAAAACTATTTATGAGGAAATTTGGAGAAAAATCAAACGAAAGTAGAAGTAGTAGTATAGTGATAGTATAGTCGCGGTAGATTTATGAAAGTACAGTGTATTTTAGTTTAGATTTCATGTATCGAGACTGAAAACTATTTTTCATCTGTGACGCCCTTGCTATCATACGATTAAAAATATGACAGAATTCAGTAAAAGATGATCTGACCAAAATGGCTGAACAAATTTTAATTTACGCCTTTCCTTTGGCCAGCTAAAGTCCAATTTCAAACAATATTTCTAATTACACCCCCCCCCCCCCCGCCTCTGACGAGTATAATGGACACTCGTTTATAGTGTGGCATCTTTTTGCAATGACATTTTTCTTTTGAAATCTAGAAGAGGAAATGAAGTAGCATATATACTCTAAATCTCATCAGATTTGATTAGATTATTATTATTATTATTATTATTATTGTTATTATTATCATTATTATTATTATTATTATTATTATTATTATTATCATTATTATTATTATTATTATTATTGTTATTATTATCATTATTATTATTATTATTATTATTATTATTATTATCATTATTATTATTATTATTATTGTTATTATCATTATTATTATTATGATTTTTATTATTATCATCATCATCATCATCATCATTAAAAGCCAAAATTTCCGGATCAGACGGGCTCTTGCACTATTCCATATGACTAAATAATGAACGAAACGTTTACTATTTCTTATCAATTTCACTAGAATCGCGTTGGTGCCCGTTCGATCTAGTGATCTACTAGTCAAATTATTTTACTAGAATCTGTTCATTTTTACTAGAATTGTGTCAGTTTTTACGAGAAGAGTATTATTAGTCAGTCAAATTTGACTAAAAAATTTTTTTTATGTGACTCTTCGAACAGTCACTGGAGGATATATCTTCCGTGTGCTCTACTGTACAAAAGACTGTACTTAGACGTATAATGTGTAAGGTCTATTGGACATAAATTACTGGACAAAAGAGACACATGGTACGTACTTATCTGTACATGATACCAGTAGGTCTGCCAAATATACTGCCCCTCCCCTTTTCACTCAACATCAGTGTACAGAAAGAGAGTAGGCCTTTCTGAAGTCGGGGGGGGGGTCGGGGTGGCGGAGGGGGCGGAGAGGGACTGTGGGGTCACGGTATTGATCTGTCAGGTATTAAAATCTATACATTCTGCTAGGAATCTGCGTGAGATGTACTGACATCACAATAATTCATTGGAAATGGTCGTTGGAAATGATCGCCATGTTTTACTGAGAAAGCTAGTATATTGTATAGCTCAGATGTGTTGCAGCATAGTAGCAAGTTTTTGTGAGGGGTGAGGAGGCTGAAATCTATAATGTTATTCACATAAAGTTATAATAGACCTAATGCATACGAATCCGTTCAAAATAATTCTGTCTGTAGCGTTTGACAGTATATATATTTTTTCGATAATATTTTTCTATATAGTTCCTAATAATACTGAAATGTTCCTAGTAATAATGGCAGCCGGGAAAGCAGGTTATTGCTTTGTTGTTCATCGTCTTTTTTTAAATTAGATCAATGATGCTGTAGAAGGAAATCTAATTACTGATGTCTGTGAAACATAGGAGATACAGATCTGCATCGTAAACAAGGCAGTTTAAGAATAAGATCATTTCACTAAATATTGTTATCTTTTTAGCTTTAAGAAATTAGAACAATTACTGGTCGAACACCGATGTTCAAAATCAAATGGTCCTTGCGTCAAAATTCAATGAATATTCTCTTGAAATTATTCAATCAAATCTCTTTTCAGGCTGAATTTTTACACGATCTACCATATATCTACTAGTATACGAAGAAACGCCCATTTTACAGAAGGTTTGCATGTGCATTTTGCATGCCGCATTTGGCCACTTGTTTTTCCTCGCTTGCACATCCTGGAGGCATTGTAAAACCACACACTCCATCTACGAGACACCGGGAAGAGAGAGAGAGAGAGAGAGAGAGAGAGAGAGAGATAAAAGAGAAACACAATACTGATAAACTGCTCTCGGTTGGGCGTTTCGACACTTCTTCGGCGATCCCTGAATCCCTCTCATGAATATGCATATCGGTGCATTTGGAAGTGAAATTGACACCCCCAGGGTTGCCCTTTACATGCATATTCATGTATGCAAATGTTTCACGGAAATAATAAGCTTTGTTAGCAGGTTCCGCATAAAGATTGTGTGTAGAAGCTTGCTCACCCTAATATGGCATGACGAGTTCAGGGTGTGTGCATGAATTATCTCTTTCTCGCGATGACCAACTCATAAGATGACGATGGAGGGTCTTCGCTTCACCCATGTTCTGTGTATATATGCGGAATATATTGCACGACAACAAAATATTGATGACGTCATGATGGAATCATACTTGATACATGCATAATTAATCGTGATAAGGTATTTCCCCCGTATTCGGAGATAGTGAAACAGGCACTGGGAGAACAATCGTTCAGGGAATTTTCAGGGGGTTTCTTCATTCCTGAGGTCGCCCCAAGTTCATTTTTATTTACTACAACCACTGTTCCTCTTCAGAAGCCGATAGTTCCTTGTAAATCAAGACTATTTATGTCAAACTCTTCAGAATATTCATCCAAAGTTTTTTTTTTACTTTCCAAGCCAAGATTTGTTTCCGCGTTTACATACTCCCAGAAACGATGAACGAAAATGAGCTATCGAGAATAAAGAAATGGGTTATTGCAATAAAGTCATTTCAATGAAAATTTCAGAGTTTGAATGTGAACAAGAGGAAATCAATAATTCATTTCTAATTTCAAGTTAACTTAAGCTTTTGAATAATTGAAGGAAAGGCGATAGAAAGTTTCTCTTCGCAATAGGGCACTTGCCCGAATACCAATTTTCCCGTTTCCATTATCAAGTTGAAATGTAATTTTGTCGTAAAATATACGAAATAAAACTACCTCACTGCCCGGATAGGAGCTGACGAATGGCTGCATATTCATGAGTGCAAAAATTTTCAAGCCCTTTCGCCTCCCCCACCCCCCTCCCCTACCCATCCATAAGTATGAATAGAAAATGTGATGTCCACTTGGAAATCATTTTTCTACGTGATACCAACATTTTGCAATAATGAAAGGATAGAATATAGAATTATGAAATAGGTATAAAGTACACATTACATGGGTGAATAAATAGATAAATTATGAATAAATATGGTTAGTTTATTCCCACTGAAGGCACTACACGTCAGAAAGTAATGTCTACGAAATTAATGTAATATAAAACAAAGTAAAAGAAAATGTATATCAGTGGAATTAATTCAATTAAAAAAAAGAGAGATTTATTTAAATGGTATGCCCTATTATCACTTTTACACAGTCTATTGCATCCATGATCAGTTATCAACACATTAGCAATATATTCATATATTACATCTGATATTAACATTGTTACATGAGCACTGAGTCCATAAACGTACTTGATGGCAGCTGTTATTCACATTGATCTGTCCATAGTTAGCATTGAGAAACATTCAACCACCTGCTCATATGTATGTAATGATATATCATTATGACTTCTTTTTTTAAAGTTTGGAAGACATTGAAACAAAATTTAATGACTGGGCGTAAGCAATTTGATAGAGAAAGCATGTAGCGCGATAGATCGATGATTTTTTTAGATGTGCCGTGGATATGGAGAAGATGGTGGATAAGGAGAAGATGGAGGGCTAGGTACGGCTGCACCATTTTGTAAACAGTAAATGACTGACGTCTTTTATTATATCAACTCCCGCTTCTAAAGATGAGTGTTTTAAAAAAAGAACGAAAGAAAGAGAAGAGAGAGAGCCATAAAGTATATAAAAAGGGAGAAAATAAATACAAGACAGATTGTTTTAGTGACATCTCCGAGTTGTGCATTTTACGTATATATAGCACTTGAAATGATTTTGCACTTGAAATGTTTTATGTCATATAAGATGATAGTTCCCTGCATGTTTAAACGCCCGTTTGGATAGCATAACATTCAGGTTTTTAAATTCAATTATCATGATTTAATTGCTATCGAATGTCTTCTATTATGTACATGCATTTAATGTGGGTATGCCTCATTGAGGGACGTTGCAAATGAATTGCACTAGTAAAATGAATTAAATCACCTTTCCGTCTGGAAGTTAATGTCATCAGCTGGTATTTCGTTAATTATTCCAACTTGCAACAGCACTGAGAATCGTTTATTCGTGCCTTTATACCCATGCCTATGAAAGGCCTATATCTTTAATAACTACTTTTAAAAGATAATATGCGGCCACTAAAGCAATTTGGTAAGCAACTGAGCACACGTTTCTATGATCGTGATAGTTTAGTTAACATCGAAAATTTGCACATGTATTCAAAATAGTTGAAAAGTAAATATATGCTGATTCAACAATATGGGCATGCATGCAGAAGTAAAAGAAAAGATGGTCTTCGATATTGAGCATCAAAATTAGGTATGACATGTATGAGGAGGTCTTATCGAACGATGACCTATCAGATTCGAACCTCGTGAGTGGGCTAGCGTGTAAACCAAAGGATCACCCAACCACAAACATACAAACTCCAGTCAAACATCGTAATCAGGGAGTCGGTAAATACTACTTTTCTCCAACAGAAACAGAGCAAGAGAAAAAAAAAAGAAGAAAAAAAAAGATCTTGACAAACTAGGAATTCGCCACGTCATTATCATATCTAATGTAGGTGTTCCGTGGGAGTTTGGACGGGCAAATCACCTCTTCAGAAATATTCAAACAGACCTATGACTGATGACGTTTCCACCGATAAGTGGGAACTTATTGTGAATAGTATATTTGCTATATTGAATAGAATCATAACGCGGGTAAAATATTATGGGTTTTTTTTTTGTTTTTTTTTTTGTGTGTTTTGTTTTGTTTCTTCCATGCCCCCTTCTATGACAATGAATAAATGCTTTCATGTGGAATGCATCTTATTCATATTTAGATTTCTAAAAAAAAGGAAAGAAAAATTCTCCCACTCTGTGAATCAGTAGGATTTTCTCAAAGCTGATGATACGAAACCATAAAAAAAGCAAAGAAAAAAAAAACCAACCCAAAATCGTATAAGAAGTACGTCTGAATTCTGCATGTTCTGTGCATTAATTAGCATATGAGATGAGGAACTGGTGCTGCATCAACCCCCCACCCCTTAGAATTTTGAAGTTTTATATAGTCAGGCAACTGTTCTTCCAACGGCAAAGTGGTCTCTGTCATCTTTCTTTGCTTTCGAAGTGTCATGACAAAATTAACATCAATGAAGGGTAAACTCATTACGCAAAGCGTCAAACTGTCCTCCCCTCCTCTTTTATTTTATTTTATTTTTTTTTTTTGTCAATCAGCAAATGCAGAAAATATGTCATTCCGTCAAGAAGATGATTGAACATCCGTTTTCATTCTTTCGCTGCTAATGTTACTAGTATTTCATTCCCCAAAATTTAGAGTTCAGTCACCGGGAGATATACATGTAGGTTGGTTGATCTAATGTGAAACATCTTCAGAGAGTTTAGCAGTTGTCACCTCCAACGTACCTCTTCTAAGACAGCTGCAAGATAAGTTTTGAGCAAAGGAGGCGATCAATAGTCTAGAAGACCTTTATAGATGCAATGTCTTTAATGTCATCTGCTCAGAGCCAGAAGATGTTAACTCATAGGGTTAAAGCCATTTTAGCTTTCAACAGGAGATACCTGGTAAGCAAAGGAGGCACATTCAACATAAAGAGGCCTATTGGATGTGCGAGTCACGTGATAGTATCGATATTATTGATCCGTCTGCCAGTTGACCGGAAAACTCGTTCAAGAGAGGGTGGATCGATAACTGTTACGCTGTGTTTGCTCGTTTCTTTTATTTCGTTTGTCAGCTTTGTTGAAAATTCGAACCGCGCCAATTTCAAGACTTGTGTATGTGTTTCTGGGGGTTTCTTTTGCCTTTGTTTAGCTCTGCTTCGTGATTGCGAACGGCGCCAATTTCAAGATTTGCTTACCCGTTTCTGATATAGGCTTCTGGCGGAGCATGGCACATTGCCACAACAGAGTGACCTCTAGTGGACATAGATGTATTGTTAGTTATCTAAGACTAAGGAACAGAGGTGCCCTCCCAAATTGTTCTCATGCATGGAGATAGACCATGGGGCTTTGGGGTCTGATTTCGGTCAAAGAAAAAATTACCGTATGCCCGGTATCATTTCTGGAAAAAAAAAAAACCTCGTCGATTTTATCAAAAAATAAAGAACTATGAAGTCATAAAATTTAAGATTTTTTGTTGTTGTTTTTGTTGTTCTTTAATCCCTAACCGACATAATTCGAAATTTGCGTCACATCTGCCACTCACAACGGGCATGACGGGAAAAGCATCATGCAAATCCAATGACACTGGGCAACAAAGGGCACCTCCAAGCAGACCGAAACGAGCTATGTCAGTCAGCCCTAAAAAATTGTGTCCGAAAGCCCGCAAGACAGTCTCATGAACTCTCAAAATACTTTTCTGGTCATGTTGGCCCTTTTCTTCCTTTTTCACTGTCTTCCGCCAATTATTGTGTCGGGGTATTATTTTGTGTGTGGGGGGGGGGGGAGGTTGCCTGCCCCCGTCGCTACGATACTGCCTCGAAATAGCCTCTGTTTTACCAATCGCAAATTGATGATGTGGATATGAATTTCGATGCGTTATTTTCTCACACCCATCATGGCTGGAATACTCCCAGAGGAGAGGAGAGTGTACACAGTAATGTGCGGAGTAGTCATTGAATCCATGCAGTAACCGGGATAATGCTAATGCTGTTAGCGCTTTCGTCAATTTATACTGTAAAAACGGTATTATTTAATATCACCATGTCTCGTACAACTTTTTAACAAGAGTACCCGAAAGAACAAATGTTTAGTCGACAGGATCATGCTAAATTTTAGACTTCAGATCGCCTAAAGTGGTCATTAGTGCGAAACAAGCAGACCTAAGCCCTCCCAAACGTGTGTAATATTTGTCTTTGACAATCACGCCCGATTAGCTCACATTGTCGAAATATTTACGGGTTGATGGATTTGTTTATTCTTTTCATGAATCTACCTGTGTACACACTGGCGAGGTTACCGCGATGTTGCGTTGTCTTGTTTCAGCATTTAGATATCATTTTCATTTACACTTGTGAAGCAGGAATGGTGTCGAAAACCGATGGTGAAGGTATGCGGTACAGGGTCTACATGCCCACTGAATGAAGCAAACAGGAGGGCAAAGAGAAAAGAGAGAAAAGGAGAGGCAAATAGGCCTATATAGAAAGGAGGATGCTCATGAATGTAGGGGAATGATGCTACGATGTCCCCCCCCCCCTCCCCTAATGAATGACCTTTTTAATTTAATTTTTATCCAACGATTAAGACTCCCCCCCCCCCTGGTGCCTTTGCCCCCTCAAGATCTGGGCCCTGTTACGCACTGCTGTACATGCTGAAAACAACCACGACATGACGATCACATTCTGTAATTCAATCTACTTCTCCCTTTCTCTCCACTCCTTTCTTTCTGTTTTTTTTTTTCCTATCATTTTTCTAGTATTCCATCCCATCTTCATTTTCCCTTCTAGCCTCTTTCCTGGCATGGTAATGCTAAATGTGAGACGATTGTGGCAAGTGTCCGGTAAGCAAGTTATTTTGCTTCGTAAGCTTCCTTTAAAACATGGTCTGTTGTACAAAAGCAGAAAAATGATGATAAGACCAACTTGTGACTATTCACATTACGAATCGTTATCGCTGTTCTACGGGATAATTGTGAAAGCTTAAGAACTTAACTCAAATGTTAATTTTGTGTAATCTTTTATCCTTTTTCTCTACGTAATATGCACATTGCTACTGAACCATATAAAATGCTTGAATTAGAATAGTATGAGTTCTGTGAACGCCTTGGGTAATGAAGATATGAATTATGTCAGTGTTATATTATGGCTCATTCAAAGCTGGCATTGCCAATGTTTAACTTTGCCCTTATCAGACTATTAAGGCTATATCAGTACTGTGCTATCAGTCAGCAGTTGATGTGAACGGCCCCACCTTAATTCGGTATGACAGTGCAGATATTCATCACACATAAATCTCTAGACTTGATAATTCATAGTAAGTCTGCATAATGCCCTTGATTTTGTGCAACGTACACACATCAATTCGTGTCTTTAGGTGGGAATGTTTTTAGAAATTATTCATACTGGAAGAGAAACCTCTGCTGAAAGGTTAAAATATTTATCACAAAGACAGAATTCAAGCATTTTTATATCTTCATCAATTTTAGCACACCAGTGAAATTGATCACCATTGTTTTAACCACAGATCTTCACACAATGATCACTGAGTATAAAGTTGAGTACACACTGGACGCGGAAGCGATGTAAATGCTACCATCGCGGAAATAAGAATCTCTCGTATCTAATCCCAAATATCATAGTCCTTATATGTCATTTTTATTCGGGGCCACTGTTATATATGCTAGAGCAGTGCTCATAATTAGTTGGCCTAATGCAATTCCCGCCATGTAATTAGCGGCCTGGTTTTTGTACTGTAATGCCGGGCAAAATCCAATATCGCCCATTGCTGTGCAGCATCACATGTACTGCACTACACGTGTGCATAATGCAGCAAACAGCTGATCGCAAATCTGCCACGCCCATCTCGCTAGTCTTCTGTCCAGTCATCGCATTTCTATTTAATGCAACGTTGAAGGGGGATAAAGCTCGTTTTGGCTATGCATGAGGACAAATTCTAGGGCAAGGCAATTCATTTTTTTTTCCTTTTATATTTCTTCGCTCCATAGAATTTTCGAATGCAAGTGTTTCTTTCTTGCTTTGAGATGAGGGGAAAGAAAATCAATAGTTAGGCTATGTCGTTAGAATGGTATGGGTCTTTCTTTCCAAGGACTTATCACAGTCACATAATTTGATAAACACAATTTACAAGGATTTCAAATGTCGTCTGTAATAATAATCATAACAATTAAATGCAAGGAACAACTCCTTAATATGATTATGATGTAATGGCATGGGCATCACACTTTTAAATTAATCAAGAACCTGAAAAGAAGTTACTCCTTATCTCAGTATTGCCAAATAATAAAACCAAATCAAGAAGATGATGACCTGTCTAGCATCACGTGACGGGTAAAATAAGTAGACATAACAAGCAGATAGGCAACGTGTCACATCGGAGTATATGTACCAGCTTTTTTCAACAAAAGCCTGCTTAAAACCTTCATCCCTTATTGTTCACTACCTTGCTGTCAATGCCTGCTTAAACCCTTCATCCCTTATTGTTCACTACCTTGCTGTCAATGCCTGCTTAAACCCTTCATCCCTTATTGTTCACTACCTTGCTGTCAATGCATTACAAGGTAGATTTGTTACGTACTTACAGGGTTAATCTATTTGGTTATTTTACGCTTACAACAGTTGTAAAAATGTATGTAGAAGGTCACAATTTGCAAATAATATAGGGCCATTCTTAATTCCCAGGCTTCAGACTTGCATGAATGGTGAATTCACCGACGCGTGGTACAATTTCCCTCATTTTCATTCAGCTTAGTTCCCTGTTCGCTATTATTTTTCCCCATGTTTAAAGTGAAAGATATATATCTTCCTTTCATTTCCCGCATGTATTGTGTTGGATCATTGATAAAGTTGTTTACGACAGAAAAACCGCCTGTTTGGAATGGGGCAGGAAGTCATGCTCTGGATGATATTTTCATATAATCTGTTTCCCTTAAAAATATCGGGTATTTTCCAGTTTTACTCCCAGTATTACACATTTCTTATGCCTCTTCTTTGCTTGAGAGCCAATCTTCTTGTTCAGAAGGATATATCGCCATATTTAGGCCAAAAAAGGGGGGAGGGAGAGGGAGAGATGGCATGTGTTATTTCATTAAAGAGAGTATGTAATTTAAAAATATGTGCAGGATTGTAAATCTCCTCCATTCCAAAGGCCCATGAAGATATGAGATTTTGTCGATTTATTCAGTCTTTTGGGCCAAATTTCGTTTGGCCCAAATCGCTTGACACCCCACCCTCCAATGAAATAGCAGGCTACCCAAACTGTTGGCCTCACTTACACTTGACACTAGAGACGCTATTGTGATCATGATATAAAGAATTAGTTTTATCCCCACTGCTACAGAAGAAACGATCATTACAACATACCGTAAACTTCGAAATTGGGTATCCTTTCTCCACAAAAAAAAAAAAAAACTGAACATACTACATTGTAGAGAATGGGCAGATTAAAGAAAATCAGTACAGTGGATAACTGTACATTATTTACATTCATACTCATCCTTTTTTTTTCCATAAACGTTATTTCACAATGTTCGAGGTTGTATACTAAAAGTGTACATTAAAAAATGTTTTGGGTAGATGCTTTGAGAAATTTTCTCACCTGAAGATATTAGCAGTGTCAAATTCCATATACCGGTACTGTGACCTCAAAGCCATTACCAACGGAGGTATCCCTGGGGGTGTTTCATGATGGAGGTAAAAAATTTATCTCCATGGTTTCATAAAGCTGTTCGTAAAGTTACGAATGACTTTACGAGTGACTGGAATATTGCAAGCCAAATGGGATGCCCAAAATTTTTCCCGACGCGTTAACAAAATGTGAGTGCATTTCCCGTAATCTCAATTAAATTGTGTGAACAAAATATCAATAAAAATGTTTGTGGTAATAGTAATTTTAATTAATGTCTGCATATTTCATTTTTAGCTGATGCAAATTATAATGATTGAGAATTTAGCCTGCCATATTCAAATCGTTCGTAAAGTCATTCGTAACTTTACGAACAGCTTTATGAAACAACCCCCCCCCCCCGGAATAAATCATTTAAGGGTATGCCAAAAATGTGTTTTTTTTTTCTATAGTTCTCATTTTATCGTGTCAGTGCTTCCTAAATGGCTTCAATTTATGATGAGTGATGATCATTATTGTTCAATAAGAAAATTCGTACCGAGTACAAGCAACAACTACAACAACAGTAATCACGATCTATGGTGAAGTCACAATTTTCGGGGGGAGAGGAGGAAGCAAGTCAACAATCTGCATAAATAATTTTAAAATGCAATTTTTATATACTTTAGCCTTAGGGTATAAAGAAAGGACAGATTGTGTTTTTATAGCTTCACAGCCTTTTCGCTATGGAGAGCAGGGAGTGGTGTTAACCGTCCTTTTCCTATTGGGGATCAACTAGTGCTAAAAGTCCACCCTCCTGCCATTTTCTCGCCTTTCGAATTCAAATTGAGATTTACTAACTTCCAACAGAAAGAAAAAACCGATGGCAACATCGACAGCTCAAATATAATCGCTCTCCACTTTCTGACATGTTATCTATAGGATTCCAAGTTATCCGTGTTTTATATTTTGGGGATTAGATTTCAATTCTGATCTACTGCCAATCCTCTATGGATGCTCTCCCTATCAAGCCTTCGCAGTGACTTTCAATTATGAAATTAATCACCATTATATCAGTGACATATCATTAACACTGTTTTTTTTTTTTCTTTTTTTACTCATGTTAAGTAAACAATGACTGCCCTGTACAAAGCTTCTAGGTTTGTTTTAATCAAGAGTAGAAAGACGGAACTTTCATTTTTAATTACCCACGTTAGGTATCATAACAAAAAGTATTTTTATTTTTTGTTTTTAGTGTGGGAGTTTTTGCCATTTACAGAGTGTTTACCCAGAATTCTAGACAAACGAACTGATGATTTATAATACTCTTTGCAGATAAGAAAGAGAAACACACCAGCTAAGTTTGCTGTAATAATATTCAAGCATATCCTGATTTGCATAAAGCTCCTTATAAGGTAATGTTTGGCCAGCTTGATGTTTGTGCTTGTACTTTTTTTTTTATCGAAGTACTGTTTGTCCACAGTTCCGCCCTACATCTGCGACCCACAGCCAATAGCCTATTTCAAGACGTCACAAATCATGTACAGGAATACGGGCTAATCCTTCAACTTTGTTCAAACTTGAAAGGCCTATACATTAGCTTTGCATTCTCTATTTGCTTGCATATTTTTATAGTGAGGAGTTTGAAAATCGTATAGTGACAGAGAATTGATTGGGATATTCCAAATCAAAGATTCTGCATGTCTCTAAATTTTTGTCTCCCCCCCCCCCCTCTCTCTCTCTCTCTCTCTCCCCCTTCTCTCTCGCACTCTCCCTCTCTCCCATTATCTCTCTCCCTTTCTCTCTCTCTTTCTCAACCATTGAAACCTTCCCAAATATGTAGGCTGTTATCGTTTCAGTATTTTACTACAGCTTTTTATAGAACAACATATTTTCACAATAAACAGGTAGCTTACCATTTTCTAGTACACATTTTCAGTAGCCATTTCCAATTAATGAACAAGCCCGCGTTGAACCAAGGCAACATAATACTAGGACAGGACCCACTTCCCCATCGTGTAACTTGTTTTTCATCGATCCACTGTTGAATTACGCTAATTTTGATGATAAAATGGAGGAGAGGTATACATCGAGGGCATGAAGGAAGTCCCTATCAAAATGCAACTTCCTTCGATATGCGAAGTTTCAAAACCGTATATCAAGAAAACAACCCACGATTTATCACTTGTCTGTAAATTCAGACTCTATATAGACATGATAGAGAAATTATCTAATGGATCAGGGGTGTCAATCCGTTTGATATTTTTTTTGGGGGGGGGGGATACTCTAAAAAAATTTGGGGGACATACACACAAATACACACACATAGAAGGTCCTCAGCCTAATTTTGATGGGGACATACCATATTGTGTCCCCCATCCTTAGAATTTTAAGGGGACATGTCCCCCGGTCCCCCCCCCCCTCCCCTCCCCCACCGATTGACGCCCATTTGTAAGGTTAATACATTTGGAATAAGTAAACTACCACACGGCATATGTCCGGGATTTTGCCGTGGGGAGAGGGGCACAGGGTCACAAGAAAACAAAATGTGAGTTGGCAGTGCATGTAGCATTAGATTATGCATGTTTTTCTCTACAGGTCTCTCTTGTAAAGCTTTTCTTTAATGAAGAGACTACCCTGTGTAAAGAAAACAGAATAAATAAAATAATGATTATAAATACGGTAGCGTACCAACTGAGCCAACAATTTTGTAGTGTGACAACTACAATCTTGACATTCCAGAGCATTACATAGCCTAAGGGATTAGTTTTTACTAACTATTAAATGATCATTATTTTGCACACCTTCGGCGGTGACAACCCACTTCACCGAAGGCCCGCGAGACCGAAGGCCCCCGAGGCCGAAAATAGCAAATTGTAATCTATAATATCACACCGCTCTGACCAATTCCTGTGCCAGAAGGAAGTTTAATAATCATTAAGGGGCAACGAGGACTAAACATGTTATGATTCTCTATGATTTTTCTAATAAATACATAATTATATATAAAAAAAAATTAAAAAAACATGCTAAAGGAGACATAATTATTTCATATACCGATAGCGCATTATTTGTGATGAAGGAAAATACGATAGGAGAAAAGTCGGCCTAGCGGGCCTTCGATCAAGTGGGCGGACCCCCCCCCCCCTTCGGCAGCTTGGGGCACCAGAAATTTTGTGAACCCTGGTCCCTTTCATACGTCGCGACGCAGCTGTTACACAGCTACGCGTCGCGCTGTACATAACGGAGGACATAAATGGTTGATGCCCAACAGCTACTTAACTTTTCAGTCTCTGCGATGAAAAAGAGTCTGTGCTTTTAGACTGATTAGCACTGGATCCTAGAAGCAGGAAGGAAGAGTAGAAGTAATCAGATTAAAAACAAGACGGAAATACAAACAGGATGAGATTCAAGATTCTTGTATCACGGTGGTTAGTGACTTTAAGGTATCTGTGAACCATAGACCTACTTTTCCAATAACCAGACGAATATTCAAAGTCTGGTTTAAGAAGAGCAGATATACAGGGAGATTGGAATAACAGTATCCCTCCCCTTCCTGGAGAATACTAAAAATCCTTACTTATTGGCGCTTCAACTGAAAATATTTAAAGGCATCTAAAAAAAAAAAAAAAAAAAAAACACAATCATATACAATACAGGCGGATGGAGAGTGCTTGAATGAATCAGCCACCTGGCCCCCTTTGACATGTTTGAAGAAAGATATATCGAAATTTGATTTTTTTTCTTCAAATATTTCATTTTAAGTAAAATAAGAGTTTACTACACTTACGCAAAACGTAGCAACGGAACGTTCAAAAAGAAAATGCGAGTTTTTGTATACCTGTTCGCAAATGTATACAGCAGGAACAATAATATTTTCGGAGGGTGTTGAGGCCCGAGATTGTTCAAGGAATCAAAGCAAAGCATGATTTTGTTTTTAAATGCATCTTGATTACGATGGGGACTTGGGGAGAAAGTAGACATTCTCTCATTACTATTCACATTGAGCTGCATTCTGCATTCGGGGGAAATAATGAACTACGCATACATAATAGAACATCGCACTTAAATGCCTACCTGCACAAACTGCATTGTACAATATTGTGGGGGAGAGAAAATCACACCTAATACGGTAAAAATTTGAGATTGGGATGGCAGAGTGATTCATTCGGTAATTAGTCTTAAATTGATTAATGCATGCCTGTGGCTATGCTTAATGTGAGGCAGTCAACTCGCGATGTTACACGAATGAAAATTAATGACAAGAGCTCAGTTCGCCTTGTCTGAGTCTTTCAGACATAGCCCGTGGGTTCTACGTCGAAATGAACAATGGAGTCGACACCGGGGGGGGGGGGGGGGGTGGGAATGCACTGGGAACAAGCACCCTTCCTCCAAACGAATGGAAAAGAAGAAAAGAAACAAGAAAAAAGAGAGAAAGAAAGGAAGAAAGGAAGGAAGAAAGAAAGAAAGAAAGGAAAGGAGAAAAATATGTGTATTTTTATTTGAAATGAGCTAGATAACACCGTACTTCTGTGTTTTGAGTAAATTTTGCCATAATTGAACATTTTACGTTTGGAAAGTGTTTAAGAGAAAGTGATGGTACGTGATATATACTTACACTTGACAACTGACACTAATTTGTGACTTCAGTGTTTTAAAATCTCACTTGATTCATGAACTTCCTCCATCTTTTCAGAGCAGAAAATTAAACATGTTAAAAGAGAAATGTTTTTTGTTAGTCTCTTGCCAAAAACCTAATTATAATTCTCTAAGTATTCTATTGTATTCAATTCTTGTATGTTAGCAGGTGCGAAAATGAACGCATGTGACTGGGTGGGAAGGGCGTGGCCATGCAGGGGATCTTTAATGCCAGAGGATGTGCTTCCGTCAAACTCTATGGGCTGTCTTCCCGTGCGAAAATAGTCAGATAATTGCACCTCAAAAGACAAAGAAGCCCCAGCCTAGGCTATCTGGCAGCATTTGTAATATCTACTCTAATTTTTATCGGCCAATATCCCGCAACGCGAGATAAAACTCTGCTCATTGTCAGTCAATACCACACGAAGAAAGATAGATCTTCGCCAATGTAACTTGATCGATATCTTAACCTTAACTTCCTGGGTACATTTTCAAAAACAGGAAACTATTATAATCACAGTTATGAACGTGTTATTGCATCCCGAATTGCTTGATTGAAGGAGTAAAGACACACCCACTCAGTGAAAGTTCTTATGATATTGCTGATTTACCTATACCTACACACCACAGACATATCAGTCACAACCAGCCGTATGTTTTATTTACTCCATTACCTTTACCACTTTATATGTTGTAACTATGACCACTATATTTTGTGTATATGTATTTTATTTGTGTCATTTTTATATATGGAAATAAAACAAACAAACAAACAAACAGGACTGCGAACCGACCAATGACTTGCCATTTGAATATTCTTTTAAGTTTTTGTTCGGCTTATGGTCGGTTATTTGGTGTGACCTGGTGACAGAGGTACTAATGTTTCGGCAAGGGCAGTAATGTTGAAAAATTGTGATCTGAATTCCTGTGGTCTCTCAAATCTGTTTAGGAATTAGGACTGAAACCCATTACTCAAGAAATATTCAGACAACATTCTAGTTTGTAAGCTACGAATTCTGATTTGCAAATTATGGTTATCAAGTGTACTTTATTTTAAAGTACTATATAGTGTTTTT
The DNA here is from genome assembly GCA_029962745.1 of Echinometra lucunter. NCBI lineage: Eukaryota > Metazoa > Echinodermata > Echinoidea > Camarodonta > Echinometridae > Echinometra > Echinometra lucunter. Next base: position 12,962,786 of record CM057165.1, on the reverse strand, counting down.
AGTTTCGGCTCTAATGCAGTTAACATTCCTTTTAAAGTTGCTATGATAAAATATGTGAATGAAAGGCCTACCAATCTTGTTTTCATTTTTTTGTTTCTTCGAAAAGTGCACTTTCCTCATATAGTTCGGAAAACTTCATTGTTGGTGACATTTCCGTCTCAGTCCAATGCAAAAAAAACGTCATGAATTATATACAATTTCTTTTTACAATGATATGGAAATGGAATAAACAAAGAAACGAGAACAGATAAATATGTTGTCTGGAAAGTATGAATCATAATATTCTGGATTTTTATAGCACCTAATTAATGCATCTCCGATGTCTCCAAGTGCTTTCCAGAAATTGGTGTGGCATTACTTTATATGATTACTTGAAAATGATTAACTATTACTAATGATCGAATATGTTCTCAGAAATGTCTTTCTCTTTCATGTTTAGGGTTTAAATACAACACTTCAGGAACTGTCGTACATATATTACGCTGCAAATTTGTTGTGATAGTGTCAAAGAGATCATGTATCAACCGAAAAAAACGCCAGTTAATTTTTAGAAGTATACCCCGGATCTGATCACATTTCTTTGTCCTTCATGCGTTATGTACGGGTGGAAAGTCATGAGCATAAAGGCGTCGACACATGATGACAAGGAGACATACCCCTTCCTCCCCCCCCCCAAAAAAAAAATCAAAAGGGGGTCAGAACCATTAGTGATAAGCTCTTCTTTCTTCCTTCAGCGTTTTTAATGTATAGCATAAAATACTACTTACACTTTACAGTGTACTGAATGCCTACCTTTGGAGGGGTAACTTTTACATCCGAGTCTACTCGCTCGTGAAGTGCCCCTTCCCCATTTTAGAACCTGTTGACACCGGTATGGAGTAGAACAGGGAGAGGGGGGAGGGTCTTGTGCCTCCCGAATGGAATAACGAAAAGGACAAAATGAATAGACAGAGACAGAGAGAAAGAATGGGATTTCATTTCATTTCATTTCATTTCCAAACATAAAACAAAGCAGGCAATGAGTTGTAAATGGAACATATATTATCACAGTTTTAACAAATAAACTTTCAAATGAATTATTACATCTTTTTTTTTTTTCAAACTACCAACACATTAACAATCTAAAATAACAACAACTACAAAAATGTTTGGAAATGCGGAGGCCGACAAGCATGACAAGGAAGCCAGGCTTGTGGACTGAAGGCCCCTGGGGAAAAAATATTGTCCTACACAACGTGAAAAGAAGATGGTGATATAGACCCACCCCCCCCCCCTTACACACACACACCCTACCCTCACTGGATGGTCGTGCTCTCTACACATGGTAAGACCGGTGCCGCCCCCATCCCTCTCCCCTTGGTTGGACCAATGCACGGAACGCCCTTACCACTTTATCCTTGCCTTGCGGTGGTAAACCTGATACACTACCAGCAAAAATAGATACATTTTGATTGAAAGCTCAAGCTAATTTCTCTCTCGATTTCTCCCTACCCCCCCCCCCTTCTCTCTCTCTCTCTCTCTCTCTCTCTCTCTCTCTCTCTCTCTCTGAAAATTTTCGAATCTGCATTTCATATACACATCCTTCACATTTCCTCTTGTTCCCTTAAGGTAATATTTCTTACTATAAATGTGCTTTCTTTCCTTATCAAAACATGAACTAACCTATCTATTCCAAGAAGTTCAAGTTATTGATAGGAAGAAAAATTATTGATATATATTGGCAGAAGAAAGATCAGTGAAAGTCGATCACAATACAAAGAAAATGAAGAAAAGTTATTTCAGTTCCTTGCCAGGTGTATTGTAACAAGACGAAAGAGAAACACGAGAAAGATAGTGAGAGACAAAATAAAGCAGCCCTTTTTATAGAAAGAAACAAAAAAGCGAAACTAAATCATGTGAAGAGAAAGACTCATAGAAAGAGTAGATAATAAAACACTGAATAGATATCTAATAAACAAATAACATACAAGAACAATATCATTCCCAGTGCACCCTTCGCAAAGGTGTAACAAACAAAACGCTTGTTGACAGCTTGTTGACATGGAATCACACTATCTTGCGAAAAACCATGAAAAACTGTGAAATTCCCCTCTGGAATTTATGTAGATATTCATTGTTAATATCTGAAGGGAAAGCAATGAGAACTTCATACTATCACTGTCTCACGCTTTTTTTCAAAAGGAAGATTTTAAACGGCATTTTGTTGGAAAGATTGAAAAGAAGCCAAAAAAATGAGCTTGTAAATGATATCAATGAGGAAGACCAAGTAAAAAATATTTAGCTTCACAATAAATAAAAAAAAAAAGGTGGAAACTTCCCTGAGACCCATAAATTATGACTGCCATCAGTCTGCTTTACTATATGAAGAAATGCATGTATAGGCAGATAATTTAGAAAGATGACCGCAGTGCTGACCACAGTGATTAGCTGATTTCTTGAGACGAATCGAACATGATCAGTGGTATATCTGGGGGCAAGGGGGCACAAGCCCCAGGCGCCACACTTTAGGGGCGCATAAAAAAGCAAAAGCAAAAGCACAAAGGGACATTTTTGAAGTACTGGAAGGTTAATATGATGAGCAACTAAAGACAAATTTTGGTCATTTTCACTAGAATCATGAGAATTGTGTCATTTTTATATTGCTGATGCCCGCGGGTTCCTGTAATCGTAATTGTTTTTAGATTGTGGTGTTTTCAAAGTATGACTGGGTTAGACCTGGCGATTTTTTTCTTTTTACAGTCGCATCTCTTTACCGTGTGGTTTACTTGATTTTCTAGCATGAATGAATTTGGGCAAGTCCAAGGTATTTTGTTCTATATGTTACAGACTACAGTCTACCGTAGCTTTGATTAGACAAAACACGAATGACAATAAAATGATTTAATGAGTAACATTCCATGATAATGCACGATACCGTTTAGAACAAGAAATGATTAAATACCGTCTTGTCCATTTACAAAATACAACCATGTATATCAGACTCGTCCCATTTTTCTTGTTAGGGGAGGGTGGAGCTCATTGCTACAGCAGAGGAATTTAGATTTAGAATTAAAATGAGGAAATAGTTTGGATTTTAGAACTTCCGGGATTCGATAGGCCTACGGATACCGCAACCAAACCACCGTGTAGCCTATTACCTTGAAGATATTGCATTGCGAGTGATCTCTGGATGCCTATTTTTCTGTTCTGTCCTTCCTGCTTCGAGTTATAGGCAATGTCTAGAGTGACAAGGAAGTTACAGAGAACCTAATTTTTCATAGAGAATTCATTTCCTTCACTAAAAAGCTTTTAATTGATAGTCATAAAATTTAAGCAAGACCAATGATTCAATTCAATTCAGTCAATTGTATTGTCATGTTATCATAAAAACACAAAAATCGTCTTCGGACTCTTTACATGTACACATAATAACAAAGATACATGTATGACATTATGATATAGGGTGCTTAACAGAACCTCATATTACAGAATGAATGTCTAAGAAATACATAAACATACAACCTATATAAAATTAAGCGCAAAAATTAGGCTATAAATAAATATAACTGCTTAAAGTTATCTATGCATCCCCCCTCACCACTTGCATTCATGCATATTGCACTTAATAACCCCCCCCCCCCCCTCCCCCCGACTATCTTGCATAGAGTTTTACCTTATGAGAATTCAAGCCCAAACATAAATTTGCATAATTAATGAACTTCTTTTGAAATCATGAGCAGAAACCTCAAAGTCCCCGCCCCACCAGACAAAACAAACAGGACCGCATTAGTTTGTTTCGGAATCTTGGCTCCAAATAATATCTAACTAATCGTTTTCAGGATAATTCCTGCATTTTTCGTGATTGGGGCATTCCTGCAATTCTTGTTTTCGTTCTGCATCCACGTCCACATTCAATAAATCTATACCAGGAAACATGTCCAAGATTTTCCCGATTAGATATTACAAGGGGGAACAAAATATGTAAATCTCTACAACACGAGCTCGTGCATTTGCAAACACTGAGTCAGTAGGCCTACACAAAATGTAGGGTACCAGCTAATAGGGCCGTAGACTAACATCTACAAATAGCAATTTAATATTAGAACTATTCCTATGAAAGCAATTATCAATATGAATCATTTTTATGGCAGTGCATAGAAATGGAATATGTGCTTTTATGAATGTTTTTTCGTAGAGTATGAGGTTTCATGCTTTGGAATGTGTTTTTGCTTTGCATGTATTGTCACAGTCCAGCATTTATGCTCTTCAAATAATTCAACAATCACTCTGTTGCAAGCAGTTACATTTTGTACGGAAGTCTGTTTGGTCATACAAGATGAATATCGTGCAATTGATTATTGTGTTCTCAACCATCCCACACTCTATACGAAAACAAACGACTGTCAAGGTCCAAATGCACGAAATGTAGATTCATATTTTCATGGAATGCACCCAATTTATGATTGAGGTCGGGGACTCGTCATTCTTAGTAAAACACAAACGTGACCACTGAAAACAACGACGATACATTCCAAATGAATGACCAGATAAACAAGCTAGTCTGCGAATTCAGTCTTATAAAGACTCTATTTTATTCATATGAAAAAGACTTGCGCTTATCCTGTCTTCCTATAATCTAGCCGGAAGTTGGGCCGTCTTAATCACAAACAGCATCTTGGAGAGACAATTCAATACTTCCGTCCAATGTAATGGACAATATGAAAACCATTTAGGGCTATGATACTACTGAACGGGAAGCCAGAAGTTTAAAAATTAGGTACTCTACAGGAATAGAATTTAACAATACAATAAAGAAAAAATGATATAGAATGATATTGATATAAATGATAATGGTACTTTGTTTGTTTGTTTGTTTGTTTGTTTGTTTGTTTGTTTGCTGTAAGAAGTGCTGGATTAGCTCCCCCCCCCCCCACCACCCCTTTTCTCTCTCTCTCTTTCTCTCTCCCTCTTTCTCCCTTATTCTCCTCCTTATCTTCTTTCTTTGTTCAATTTCTTTTTATTCGTTATTTTTATCCTAAAGCACAATCATGACAGTGCGTGCATACCGAGTGATTTGGAAGTATCACAATATTTCATTGTAACATAAGAATATGCTATAAGAATATGCATATATTATATTTGATGTTCTTTTATGTTGTTATATTTTTCTTGAAAATGCCGAATAAATAATAAATAACAAATAACAATTTTTTTAAATCCACCATTAAATGGAAATAAAATTTCCTCTTGTTTCTCGTCTTTAAGGTCTAGTAATGATTATGAAACTGTCAACACCTACTGAAAGTGAATGTTAATCTTGCTGAATCATTATCTAATTATGATTAATATATTCAACTCTCTATTTTGTTTTCCTAAAAGTAATAACTGTCATGAGGATCAGGTGTGCTTGTTTAAATGACAATAAAGAACAGCTTACTGAAGGTTCAGCAACATTGTTTTATGAAACCAAAACCCCCATTGATTAAAGAGCTACAAAGAACCATCATTAACTTTCGAGTTAGAAATAGTCAGCCAGTCCTTTGACACGCTAAGATTGTTTCAGTCATCTTTTATTCGAGATAATCTTTATCACTTTCATCTTGGAAACTCACATGCCAACAAACAGGGAAACACACGTTGTGGTCAAAGTAGAATAAAGGGAAGAAAGTGAAAGATGAGAAGAATTCAAATAAGACGGAGATAGAACGAGAAGGAGAAATCAGGAAGAGAATTAGAAGAAAGATGATACCAAAGAAAAAAAAAGAGTGAAATGGAAGGAAAAAGGGAAAGATGTGGAAAAGATGGAGGGAGGGGTGGAAGAAGACAATTCAATCCATTTAAAGAATTAAGAGAAGAATGGCAAAGCTATTTCAGCATACAGTTCGGTGTATGTTGAAATATTTGAGGAAAAAAAAAGGTTTTGTTGTTTTGAATTAAGTTCTCTTCCCTGGTCAAATCGTAGCAAGGAACTGACATGATAGACCTTATAGAAATTGATTTCGAGTACAAAACATCGAATTATAGGAGAAATGATTTATCATCCTTTTACTCAGATTATCAACATTACAACATTTTTTTCTTCTTTTTTTTCCACTTCCACGTTTCGTTAGTCAACATTCATCCTCTGAGTCTGTGTGTCAAAGACTATAAATGAAGTGTCTACTACGTCATCAAACGCGAGGACACCGAGCTCCTGTGTTCACCGAAGAGAAAGGATGACTCATCGTGTAAAGAATGTGTCAGGTTTTGGGGATAGCCCTCGTTCGCCCAGACGACGGCGGTTATTCATCCTTAATCATCATATTTCATCACCCCAAATTCATTTATTTTTCATATCCTTGGATAATGTGTTGTAGATAACACAAGATTGGTTGCTAGGCTTTAGTTCATCTGTTTTGTTACTCACTGTGACATTTTTTAGACAGATGATTTTTTTTTTTTTGTCGATTCTTTCTCAACATAATCCTGCACACTAAGTCTTGGCGGATAAAAAAGAAGAAGTGTGGGACCCAATATCAGGTATGTGAGAAGACAGAGACTCAATATCAGGTATGTGAGAAGACAGAGACTCAATATCAGGTATGCGAGAAGACAGAGACTCAATATCAGGTATGTGAGAAGACAGAGACTCAATATCAGGTATGTGAGAAGACAGAGACTCAATATCAGGTATGCGAGAAGACAGAGACTCAATATCAGGTATGCGAGAAGACAGAGACTCAATATCAGGTATGCGAGAAGACAGAGACTCAATATCAGGTATGTGAGAAGACAGAGACTCAATATCAGGTATGTGAGAAGACAGAGACTCAATATCAGGTATGTGAGAAGACAGAGACTCAATATCAGGTATGCGAGAAGACAGAGACTCAATATCAGGTATGTGAGAAGACAGAGACTCAATATCAGGTATGTGAGATGACAGAGACTCAATATCAGGTATGTGAGAAGACAGAGACTCAATATCAGGTATGCGAGAAGACAGAGACTCAATATCAGGTATGTGAGAAGACAGAGACTCAATATCAGGTATGTGAGAAGACAGAGACTCAATATCAGGTATGTGAGAAGACAGAGACTCAATATCAGGTATGTGAGAAGACAGAGACTCAATATCAGGTATGCGAGAAGACAGAGACTCAATATCAGGTATATGAGAAGACAGAGACTCAATATCAGGTATGTGAGAAGACAGAGACTCAATATCAGGTATGTGAGAAGACAGAGACTCAATATCAGGTATGTGAGAAGACAGAGACTCAATATCAGGTATGTGAGAAGACAGAGACTCAGTATCAGGTATGTGAGATGACAGAGACTCAGTATCAGGTATGTGAGAAGACAGAGACTCAATATCAGGTATGTGAGAAGACAGAGACTCAATATCAGGTATGTGAGATGACAGAGACTCAGTATCAGGTATGTGAGATGACAGAAACTCAATATCAGGTATGTGAGAAGACAGAGACTCAGTATCAGGTATGTGAGAAGACAGAGACTCAGTATCAGGTATGTGAGATGACAGAGACTCAGTATCAGGTATGTGAGAAGACAGAGACTCAGTATCAGGTATGTGAGAAGACAGAGAAGAGACTAATCTAGGATTGCAGGATATAAAGATAGCAGCATCTTGCTATCACATTAAAGGAACGCGTGATGTTGAGCTCATGTGACCTTTTCACTGTGTGCTTTCCTGTCTACATTATGATGTACACCCTTTCTTCTTCACTTTCCTTCTTTCCTCATGATCCGTCCTTCCCCTTGGCCTTTACTATGTCCTCTCCTCTTCATCAACATCTTTTACCCATTCCTTGTTTGATTACTTTTGATACTTTTAATGTTATTCTTCTTAGAATTCTATTCTCGATCATATATCCAAAAAAAAAAAAAATACCATTGTGTAATCACTTTAACCTACTGACTACTGAATTCTTTAAATCCCATAGGTTTAATACAGGGCCACTCGGCTCAATGGGTCAATCTCCCTGATCCCCGTATCTTTGTATAATTATTTGGAAGGCTAAACCAAATTTTCAGTTGTATTCCTATGAATTTATTTCCTTCTCTCCTGTCAATTATCAGAGACGACGAATGAAAGATTTTAAAATCCCAAACAAATTAAGAGATTAACTTAATAGTTCATGCACATTTCATTATATTTTTCATAAAGAATAAAGTACATGTATGACATTATTTTTCTTCTGTAATACAATATCACAACTCAAGTAACTTTGCTTTTGAATACTAGATAAGGAGATTGTCATTTCAAACTAGACTGTATAAAGGTGTTTTTGTTCATAAGTTTGATAACTCTGAAAGAAAATATTTTTTAAAACACCTTTCCTCTCATTTTTCTTTTAGTTTTTATCAATCAAATTCAACAAAATATTGTGGAGGCCCTAAAGATTGCGAACCACTGATCTCTACCCTCACGGATCAGTACATGATGGGCATTTAACTCTCTTAAAACCAAACTTAAACAGCGCCAGCTCATATCTTGCGGCCTAATCTGAAACAGTTATTGATGTTTTTACTCACGAATCATTGGGTTTACTAGCATGTAAATAATTCATATCTAGCTCTCTAAATGCTATCATTTATCCTTATGTAAATGATCTAGTAGTTATATTTTGAAAGATACGTATTTGTGGGTTTTCCAAGAAATATTGCAATCAACTCCCGTATTTTGATTGATTGCTTGATATTTTAGCGAATAATTACGAATATTTACAATAGATGGGTTTCTGACTTAGGTGATGGGACATAAACATTTTCCCCTGTTATAATGATGACCATCATAACATAGGTAGCCCGTGGGCTATCTGAAGCTTACATCGAAACCTTCGAAAGTGACTGGCGCGAATAATCCGAAGAGATTGAAGAGCGCCATCATACCAAGCCCAACCAACCATCCCTTGCAGCTAATTCTTGCATTTCTCTCTCTCTCTCTCTCTCTCTCTCTCTCTCTCTCTCTCTCTCTCTCTCTCTCTCTCTCTCTCTCTCTTTATCTCTGTCCGAGACTCTCTCTGTCTGTCTGTCTGTCTCTCTGTCTCTCTCTGTCTGTCTCTCTCTCTCTCTCTCTGTTTATCCTCGATGATTTTTTTTTTCATCACATTCGTTTTGTACTATAAATTTGTGATCTATCTACAATGTACTAAAATCTGGCGCTTAGTCGTCTATGACAATAATGACAGTAAAAGAGAATATTCATTAAGCGCATAATAACTAGAATAGTTCTCGGTGATTTCCTGTTCCTTTGATGTTTCTGATATTTTTTTTTCCAAAATAACAATTAGTGGTCTTATGTACGCATTATCCACCATAGTGTTCAGGACGCTACACGATTATTTCGTTTTTAGCTAGATGTCTCCTCAGAATTTCGCAATCAAATGCTGCATTTATTTATTTATTTATTTATTTATTTATTTATTTATTTATTTATTTATTTATTTATTTATTTATTTATTTATTTATTTATTTATTTATTTATTTATCTATTTATTTATTTATCTATTTATTCATTCATTCATGTTGATTCATTTCTTCATTCATTCATTTATTTAGTATTTATTTTATTTGTGCAATTTACCTCACTTATCGGTTTCCTAATTATATATATATCCCCATTCTGACATGTCCATTTAAGTCAAGCCCATTATCAAACCATAAAACAACAATCACCCTTTTCCTGTTTGATTTCTATATATCGAGTACTGGGGGAAGAAAGGATTTAGAAGAACACGTAATGAATGATAATCCTATCATGGCCGTACACAGCTGGTGAGTGGGGGAGGGGGACAGGGGACAGTTCCCCTCCAGAAATTTTCAGAAATTTTCACCAGATAGTTCACTTTCAATTCTACCAAAAAATGCAAAATCTCCCACACCTTTCCCCCGCTCGGTCGCCGTGCTCCCTCGCTTTCGTGTTCTCTTGGATATTGAACATATTCTTTCCCCCCCCCCCCGAAAAAAACCCTCTGCGTATGGCCTTGAATCCTATTCACACGAAATTAAAAATGGCTGGACATTCGCCAGTGATCCAATATCCAGTCACGAAATACTTTTACTCTGATAAAAAAAAAAAAAAAATGGGGTTTTAATCATTTTTCAGACACTGACATTAAAAAAAAGAAATGGAACAATTTCATGATATAGTGTTTTGAAGAAAAAATAGTAAGCAAGATTTTTCATCCTTTTCTGTTTTGATTTTTCTTTTGTTTTGTTTTGTTCTGTTTAATGATAAAATGCATGTTGTTGTAATATGCATGTTGAGACAGAGACAGAGAGAGGGGAGGAGAGAGAGAGAGAGGGCGAGGGAGGGAGAGGGAGAGGGAGAGAGATTGGAGGAGTGCAGATATCCGGAGGGATATAGACAAAGGAGAAAAAAGGGAGAGTTGAGGAATGTTAATATTTGGAAGTGTGGCAGAAGAAATAGGTGTGAACAGATAAGAAAAATAAGATAGAAAGACATCAATGGGAAAAAGCAAAAGTGAGAAAAAGCAAGGCATATGGAAGAGTCAGAAGGAGGAGGAGGAGGAGAAGGAGAGAGAGAGAGAGAATGACCGAAAAGACGACAATTGTGGGTCAGTGGAAGTGAAAGAAAGACAAAAGGAAAGAATAGGAAAACAAGGAGAGAGTATGTAAAGACAGAGATATGGAACAAGAAGAATCGAGAGATGGGGTGCTTTCTATGAAGGAGTTAGAAAAAAAAGAGACAGAGAGAGATAGACATACAAACAGCGAGAAAAAATGACTGAAAAGGCGATAATCATGAGTCAATAAGAGAGAGAGAGAGAGAGAGAAAGAGATAGAGAAGGAAAGAATATACAGAGAGAAGAGAGTATAATGTGGTAGATGAAGAAAGAGAGAAGAGCTAGAAGGAGAGATAGGGGTGCTTTCTGTGAAGGAGTTAGAAAAAAGAGACAGAGAGAGACAGACAGACAGACAGACAAACAGACAAACAGACAGACAAACAGACAAACAGACAGACAGACAGACAGACAGGCAGACAGCGAGAGAAAATGACTAGAAAACACGACAATTATGAGTCAGTAAAAGAGAGAGAGGAGGGGGAGAATATTCATGTATACATACAGAGGATAGAGTATTTTGTTGTAACTGAAGAAAGAGAGAGAGGATCGAGCTAGAAGGAGAGATGAGGGTGTTTTCGCTCTTGACCTGACATAGGGGGTTCCTCGTTTCCTCTGCGGATCCTCTAAGGATGGAGATTTAACAAAATTACCTCCCACTTTTCTGCACTGTTTTAATCCTCTACATTACCTTTGACAACCCTTCACTTAAACTTTAAATCGATTATAGGTTTGGGGAAACCATCAATTACTTGTAATGTAAAAGGTGCTAAGGAATTCTCCTGTGTCATCGACGTGTACTTTTTTGAAATAGTTCTATTCGTAGTCATAGGAAACTTTCAACTGGCATCACTGAAGCGGAAATAGTTTATGCACAAATATACCCACACTTAAGGTCAAATAATTAATCAGTTTATTCATGTAAATTATTTTCTCGTAATTAATCTTTTTAATTATTTCTTTTATTCTTTTCAATTATCTATTTTTGTTATCTATCTATCTAGTTATTCATTTATCAAGTTATGTGACTATCCATCTATTTATTTAGGCCTACGAATATCTATTGAATATTGTAGATTGTTATTGATTAAAAGGAAAGAATTCAGTATCGATTGAAAATACTGCTGAACCTTTAACGTATTTTCCAAGGCTTTACAAACTTTTGAACTAGGAAGAAGAGGAAGGGGGCCAATAATAGAGCGTAACAAGACAAATCCTGCAACCAAACGTTCCCTGCTGACGTCCTTAATCATTTGGTTTCTTGTACATAAAAATAACACGAGAAAGATTGAACAACACATTAGCTTTTGTATAGATTGGCCTGAATACTCATTAAGTAGCAGTGATTAGACCATAATAGCTTAAAGCCACTGAGTAACTTTTGACAACCTGAGCTGCATGGCCCTTCATGCTATCAGTGTATGTAATATCGTGTAAGTATGAAGCCCTGAAAAATGCACTTAGAAGCATTATCATGTGCGTCACAAAAAGCGAAAATATACAAGTGACCGGAAATGCCAGACCGCTTTTAGCCCATAGACTGCCGTTTTAAACAAAAGCATACCCAGGGCCCCGTAACACAAAGCTTAGCGATTGATTGTACATAGTGGTCAATGCAATCAATTGCAAAGATCAATCGTACGATCAATTGCTATAAGCTTTGTGTTACGGGGCCTGGGTTGGTTTTGAAAAGTGCGGAATTTAGTGATAGATATCTTGATAATAACATGTTATATTTCAAAACCTTTATATTCTTGGCTGTTTATCTATCCTTACATCTTTATACAAAACAGACATCAAAATTCAACAATTTATTCAATCAAGCCACCACAAAGTAACCGGATCCCTTTAAAATGATGTTTCAAAACGAAGGAGGCTAAATGATTTAATGTAGAAAGGAAAAATCTTCTCCCTGACTGACCAGTGATACTCATCCTTAAGTTTTTCCACAGTGCTTGTTAAAAAAGATAGCCTGTTTTGGTTATGTTGTATGTTGTATGTTGTATGTTAATTTACGATATTTCTGTTTAAAAGAAGATTTTTTTTTAATGTCTTGTGTTATATTGGAAATAAAACCTGAACTTGAAACTTGAAACTTAAGTAATACATTTAGCATATCTTTCCCTTTCTATTATCAGTGGCGTAACGTGGGTCAATCCCTTAAGGGGCGGGGTGCCATCATCATGTGAAGGGAATAAAGAAAAGGAATTAGGAAATAATGGTGTCATCAATCAGGTAATAGGATTGTGGGATGGTCCATTTCATTTCTTTCCATATTTCCCTTTTATTTTCTCTCTTCTCTTTTCCTTGAAGCTGCCATTCCACTCGGGGTGCGTGTCCCCCCCCCCCCCCCCCACCACCACCTTCGTAGCTACGCCTCTGGTTATGATAAGATTAACGGGATATTCCCAGGATAGGCCTACCTCTAAACAAAAGCGGATGAGAGTCACCTATTGAAGTAATTGATGTAATGAGTGATCTACACAAAATGGATCCATGATGACGTCACGGGTATATCTATTTACCGAAACCTGAGGATGATATTGGGTGTCCAACTTTGGACAACTTTGTACTCCTTTTGGGAGGAGTCAACATGTTTAAAGCTTAGATGTGATATGAGTTAACGCCCTTAAAATGAAAACAGGCCTCATCTTTTATTTATGCATTACACAAAAAGAGGATGAGAGAACAAAGTAAGAAAGAAAGGAAGAAAGAAAGAAAGAAAGAAAGAAAGAAAGAAAGAAAGAAAGAAAGAAAGAAAGAAATACCAGAAATGACAGGAACCAGAGTTTCCATCGTGCAGCCGTTTGTGAGACTTTCTCATTTATAAGAAATGGCAGTATGAACGCATGAAATATTTCCTATATATAAATAAGGTAAGCCAAAGCTTATTGGACAACAAATTACAAAGAAAACAAAAGAGAAAAACCCTTCATTCTCGCATTGAAAGAATAAAATTGTTAGATACATATAAGTTGCCATCCACTGAGATAGTTTTCATCCTGATCTCTCAAATTTATTTGTCTTTTTGAATGATCCCCCCCCCCCACATTTTTATGTATGTCCCCCCTCCCCCCCCCAAAAAAAAAAAAAAAAAAAAAAAATCAAACTGAGAACATTCTTTTTTTCTAATTGCAAGTATATTCTGGATGTAAGTACAAAAATTTCAAGCTCCAGAAAATATCTTTTTTTCCTTGAATGTTCCTGCAAAATATAAAACGGAATGACGCCCCTGCCAGTGCCACCCCCCCCCCCCTCCCCTTCCCCCCGGTAGGAATCACGCTAGCTAGGCCACTGGCTGCGTGTATGGGACTGCCCCAGTTCGCAGTAAACAGGCACCTGTTGTACTTCGTCAACATAATGGTTTTGTATTTGAATTTGGCGTTCTATGAGCGGCTTGCCCCTGCCCGTCAACATTAAAAAAACGTTTCGAGCGGACAATCCAGCCTCCAGTAACAAAGTGAGCGAAATTTACAGGGAGTGTAATAGGGCGAGAGTGATATTTACCACGCTGACCTTTAGTGATTTTATGTCAGTTGCTCACTGGCATCACATTATAATGATGTTCCAGACTAACAGTATTTTATTCCCACGATACGTTATCCCATTGACGTCACTGTTTATAACCATGACTAGTGGCACAGATACACATGGTACAGGGCCCCATTTCATAAAACTTGTTATTAATAACAACATGCAAAAACTGTTATAAGCTATTGAAATCCTGGCATCTGACTGGTTGAGAGCAAATTTGTAATAGAAATGTGGCTGTTGTTCTGATAGCAAGTTTTATGAAACGGGGTCCAGGGGCATGGAGGAACGGGCCACCCTTTAATATTGAAGGGAGAATTTTGAAATCACCCTAAACATGCTAAAGTGACGAAGAAAGAAAAAACGATATATATCATTTTGGTAAAAGGACACACAAACTTTGAACTTCGGCAACTCCTAATCCTAGGCTTTAGGAGATTCCTCTTTATATTTGTTTCCTTGGGAAAATATTGCGAACTTGCCCTTTGTGCCCCTTTCCACATTCGCCAAGTTTGATAGATTATGTTAATCATTATCCACCGGCTAAGGAACTTGTTAATGATAAATATCTGAACAGTGCGATTCCCCTCCTTTAAATTCGGATGTCCTTCACGCTGGGAGAAATGTAAAAAATAGGTCTCTGTGTTTGGAGGTATGAAGTTTGTGGTATAAGCCATAACAAGGAGCCTCATTTTAGTGTATGATTGATTCAAGAATGTTTTTTTTTTTAAAGATGTTTTCTTATTCATGTAACATTTCCTCTTTATTCTACATTTCTTGTATCTTGAAGTGTAAAGCAAGCAAAAGATATTTCTCTTTATATACATCTATATATCTCGCGGGTACTATGTATGATTATGATTTAAAGTTTACATTGCCCACGTAAAAGCGCCCTTCGTGTCATTTCTTACACTGGCACGTGAAATTAGGAAGTTTGAAAATGAAATTTATCACATCAGACATTCCCGCAATATTTTGTTCTTACTTGCACCTGTCACTGCCATAGTAATGACCAGCGACGTAGCCAGGATTTTTTTTTTAGTAGTGGGCACTGGGGGAGGGCATCCCCTTTCTGTAGGCGGTTTTGTCTTGTTTTATTTTTGTTTCTGGGATTTTTATTTTTGTTTCTGGGATTTTTGGTGGAGGGTTACATGTGGGGCACAGGAAATCTGTGGGGGACACGTGCCCTCCAGCCCTCCCCCCCCCCCGCTACGCTGCTGGTAATGACTAAACTTGATTTGAGTTGTATTGGTTCTGTGACGATCGCATAGAACTGAGCGATATCTGAGAGGGAGGGTAAAGGTGGGTCCAGACTAGGAGGGAGGGGTGGATAGGTAGGGCACTGACATCATTAGGGCCCCGATTTTACTCGGTAAATAACATGGTCATTTAACTTGGGACATTGCGTACAAGGGATTAAATTTTCTTTTTTCACGTTCCCTTTTTCCCCGCCTCATTTTTAAATTATTTTTCTCTAAACATCTGGATTTCCAGCGCCCCACCCCATCCGTTATTGCCCGTAGCCACTCAGCTAGATGCAGACATGAGCTCTTCCTATATGCTTGGGTAATCAAAGCATACATTACACCTATGTAATCACATTGATTGATATAATGACATTATTGACAGAACATGTGGTCTGACAAGTTATCAAGAAGCTAGCGGGGGAGGGGGCTGTATAAACATTTGAAGTTTGTGCATGGGGCCCAATCAATTCGCAGTTGATGTTATGCTATGTCTATCTGTCTACCTGGTACCGGCTAAGTGTATCGTGACTTGGTAATCTATTCAGTTCATCATACTCACTTATAAATATTCACATACACGCACATTTATCTCTCACTGACCTCCATCTTCGTAAAACAAACAGAGAACCATTTATTCACACTTGCCATTCTGTTCATGAGTCATTCAAATGAATATCTATATATAACGGAATAATACGATTGCTGTTATGTCACAATTAACCTGTGATGTTTGCATCCACTGTCAGTGGTCATCGTCATGGATAGAAATCAATCTTATCTTCAATTCTATTATCTGCACTGGAGTCTGGCACTAGTAATTAGGGGGAAATTCAGTCCGGATATGTTACTCATAATCATAAAGCCAGAAAGGAGACTGTGATGTATTCATGCTCTGAATATCTTGCCTTCCATGACTGTGTTATTTTACACTACATGTATGAAGCACTGGCGTAGCGTAGGCCCAGCCACAGAGGGGCACTGGCGTCATAGCGAGGGTCGGCCCCACAAGGTGGAAGAAATGAGAGAGAAACAATTTCTCGGAGTAGGTCGTATATTCCTTTCTCCTACCCTTCTCTATTTTTGTTCTCACTTTCTCTTTCTCTGTCTCTCTGTCTCTCTCACCACTCTTCTCTTCCATGTCTTCCCTCTCTCTCTCTCTCTCTCTCTCTCTCTCTCCCTCTCTCCCTCTCTCCTCTCTCTCCTCTCTCTCTCTCTCTCTCTCTCCTCTCTCTCTCCTCTCTCTCTCTCTCTCTCTCTCTCTCTCTCTCTCTCCCTCTCCCTCTCTCTCTCTTGATAATTCGGCCTGAGAGCCGGAAGAGTGGACAGCATCCGCGAGAATCGTCCTTCGAAAAGCACCCTAAACGAGGATTCAAGGGCAGGCCGCTAGGACACCCTAAACACGGATTTTGTGCAGATGTCCCAGATTTGCACACCCTATACCCTAAACGAGGATATTCCTATTTTCATACCTTGAGAGTGATAGTGGGGTCCATTGAAAGTTTGGAGCCGTTTTTATCTCGAGATAATTCACTGTCTCATTATGTTTTACACAGGCGAGTCTTGTTACAGTCGGTCCCGCAGTCGGTGCAAATTACATACCCTTTTGCGTTTTAGATTATCGTGATTTAGGGGGCTTTTTTCAATTTTTGGCGTTTTTGACACTCTATTCTACCCCTGCAAAAATACCCCTTTTCCGCGTTTTTTTCTCGCGGATGCTGTCCACTCTTCAATGGAAGTGACCCCCCCCCCCGGGTTGATACATGTATGAGTGACTGGTCACTTCGAAATTTCACAGCGAATGTCAGTCCCAGGTGGAAATTTGTTTTACTTACATTATAATGCAACTTTACATACTATAGACTTCATAAACATTATTCATACTCCCGAAACTGACTTGTAATGTTACGTAAAGCCCCCCCCCCCAAAAAAAAAAAAAAAAAAGAAAAAAGAAAAAAAGAAACAAAAAAGAAACAAAAAAACAAAAAAAACAAAAACAAAACAAACAAAAAAAAAGAAAAAGAAAAAAGAAATAATAAGTGTGAAACGACCGGCCGGGGAAGTACAGAGGAACATTAATTACATAACCCATCTCCTGGATTAATGGCAGGAGATTAGTAAATTCCTCGAATGAAGTGAGAACTACAGGAAGGTAATATGAAGTTACCGGTCATGCTGCTAATAGGGCTTTATTTCGAGAGATACTACACTCAATGAAAAGAGAACGTAGACTCTTGCTGCACGATATTTTAGATTAATACAAACTTTATCTTTTACATATATCAAAATCATAAATTTAACCTTTTTAAGAATGTATGCAATGGGAATTACAGAGTTTATGCTTTGTTGAACATTTAACAATAATTAAAGAAAGTTCATCTTGGATGCAACTTTATTCCACTTAAAAATTACATGTTTATTAACATTACAATGGCTACATAATCTATTTTTGCATTTTTCTTAATCAGACCTTTTAACATGTTAAATGGTTGAATGAATGTGCCCATCCAAGCGTAAGGTTCAATTTTTAATCATAAAGAGCATCCACTTTTTTTCCTTTTTGGCTGAGTGTATATAAAATTCACGCTGTGTTGATTAACATTCACTGCATATATTGCTGCGGGGCCAGCAAAATGTAGACAGAATCTGTTTACATTTTGCTGGGAGTTTATCAGCAAGTTTTTGACAATCTGATAGTCGTAAACTTGCTGACAAACTATACCGGTGGCCCAAAAAGAATGCAAAAGTTACATCAGATCCTAAGTTTCAACGACATAAGTGTCTCGATATCATTTGTTGGTATCCTCTTGGGTCGAAATTTTTTTTTTCTGAGTACAATGACACCAAAACGAGTAAGGCATTTAAATTCTATACGGTTAATTTTGTGATCAATGTTATTTTCAAAATTTGCTATTTTTTCCTCTCCAATTCATCTGTTGATGTGATGTTAAAGTCGCTCGGCAGATAATGATTTACTTAAGTCCCACAAATTCGATATAAAGTTTGTTGAATTGAGAGAATTCTATTCTATTCATCATCGGAACATTATACCCCATCACTATTTTGAAACATGTATCACATTGACATAGAATAAATTAATCATTAATTTCAAGCATTAACTATTGACCAATATTTGGTAAGCCAACAGTTCCAGAAACTTGACATAGATACGGTTGATAGTCAGGGCGTACTGAACATGCTGAAAATTAGAATTTCGATATGACCTGTCCATTAAACCTGTAGTCATAATAATATTCGCCGCCCCCCCCCCCCTCCCGGATTATAAATCGACAGGCCCTCTAGTCATAATATTGAGCCGCTCGGTTCTAGGACAACTCCCCCGATACGATTCCCACCTGACAACTCCCCCTGGAGCACAGCTCCCCTGGAGGACAGCTCCCCGAGGGCAACTCTCCCCGGAGGATACCTTTCCCGGATGACAACTTCCCAAGGACAACTCCCCCAGCCCCCGGGGAGTTGTCCTGATACGCTTAAATCTAAATCAAACACCTTCGTTTCAGTGAAACCTTTCTACCTGCTAACCATAATTCCCGGTCAAGCTTAGGAATTATCTCATTAAACTTGAGATTTGGGGGCTTATTATGCGCCACAACGGCACCAGAAGTCCCTTAATTAGTAAAGTGAGTTCCTCCTTTCCGTCCCCCGTCATTTCCTATTATATAATGAATCAATCCCTTGGAGAGAAGCTTATTGAAAACGACCTTACAGAAAGCGACAGTTCTTGCATCTCTGAATTGGCTTGATTTCTTTGCTTAAAGACATTGGTTAACATTGTTACGATTTTTAAAAATCTCATTTTGTTATTTGAAAAATGGCTGAATGGGATAAACATAAGGGTTATAGTGTAAAAATACCAGTCTGAAAGTTTCAGAGTATAATATCCACAGGAAGTATTTTTTAATATTAGAAATGTGAACCAATGTTTGAAAAATATACGAGGGTCGGTTGCACAGACCAAACATAAGGAGTGCGCATGCGCGCATAGATCAACGGTCCTCTTAGTTCATTGTCTCTCGAGACGAAAACTAATAAAATCGCGGTTTGCGTCTAACTTACAGTTTTAATTCCGAATTATGGTTGGTTTCAGGGTTTTTTAGTACAAATACAAGTACTCATACACATGTTTCATCTTAGTTTGAGAATTTTTTTAAATCAGCTCACAAAGTTAGCCAATGCCTTTAACTATATCGCATGAAATAGCATGATTTTTAATTAATTCTCTTTCATTCCAAAATCTCTTCCCCTTAGTGTCCAAATCACATTTGAAATAAATTCTAAAAAGTAAAATCTTTAAAACAAACCTCAAAATAGCAATGCAATATTTGAGTCACGACAAACTTTAAAAAATGAAGGCAAATTGGATGACGAGTTTCATCACTATGAAATCATTACACCATTTTTTAGATAATCTCCAAAATATACCAGCACTAGGAAAAAATATTTGACTATATTGGACAGTAGTTTCGAAGTAAGCCTACGTCCATTTTTTTTTTCTTCAAGCTTATATATTGCAAAAGCTCCTGATTCTTTCTTTTCAAATGTACCCTATAGCATGATCGCAAACACTCCTGAGATAGCTCATGGATAATTGCAATCAATTCCCGGTGGAATTTCCTATGGAAATAATATTTAGATTATGAAAATCCCCTCAAACATTTCGAAGGGTATGGCACAAGGCTAGTTGCCTCTTTCTTTTCTTTTCTTTTTTTTTTTTTCTTCTTCTTCTTCTTTTTAAGAAGAATGAAACCCTGGGGAAAATCAATTTTAATGAAAAGAGAGGATAGAGAGAGACAACTGGAAAAAAAAATCATCAAAATCGGTCACGAAATGAAAGAGTTATGAAAGTTTGAAAACTCTCGATTTAGTTTCTATGGCAATCCTCAAATTATCAATGTTGCTTAAAACTTGTTTTTGTGCACAACTCTCAATATGTTCTGTACACAATAATTCATATTTTCTCTATTTTCTCTAAATATGCTGCTTGTCTCTTTGTGAAGTCAACATACTAGTAGGTTGTGTCAAATACATTTATATTTATGCAAGATTGAGTAACGAAAATTGGGAACCCCAAAGCCATTTCAATCGAGGGATCAGCAGATTTTCCTGAGATGTGGCACGCTTGATGAGCAAATCCTTTTCATTATCATGCCGAAGTATTGATGCGTAAGATCATTTCATCCTTCTATGATCAAACGAAGTCCCGAGGAAAGAGAGCGAACCTTGCATTGGCCTTTAAAAAACAAAACAAAACAAAACAAAAACCAGATTAGAAAAAAATAAAAATAAACTGCCGAAAATACTTGTTATAGTCTTTTCTTCTGTGGTGCTTCATTTTTTCCCAAAAACTTGCTTAGCAGTTACACCTTTATACAGTCCCAACTAAAAGGTACCAAATGTCCAAGATGAAGTGTTAGGGGTTAAAAATGCCAGAGGTAAAATGTCACAATTTCAAAAGGGTATTTAAAATTCTGATTAGCGGAGCACTCCGACTGTTGAGGACGGTATGATGATTGTATGCAGGAAAATGTTACTAGCATTTCCTGATGCAAGGTTGCATTTATGAAGAAAATCATCGGGAACTCTTAAGAAATTTCTTTGGAGGGATGATTAGAGTTCCCTTCACTTTGACACGCTTCTTAATCACATTCTTTCCATTGTAAGGCTGAAGTGTTTTTTTAGGTTTATGGCCATTTTATTTGAACGGTAAGGAGATCAAAATGGGGCCGTATAGAGAGGAGAAGCAAACTGCCCTCCTTGCGGCACCCCCCCCCCCTCCCCCCCCCCCCCCCCCCCCCCCCCCGCCACCGCCCCTAGTGTCATGGGCTGTCGGTCTGCTAGAATGTTGTTGAATTGGGTTTTTACAGACGTGTATCAATCAGATATAATTATTTACGTCTGGGACCGACCTTTTACCTCACCATCCGAAAGACGTGACTCAGACTCGAACCTGCGTCCGATCAGTCAGTTTGTAGGTGAAGACAAAGAGCTGACTGTAGACTTTACCAGCTAGACGAACTCCTGCTCCTGAACATTTGGAGGCAGAGGTAGAGTAGAAGAATGTTATTTTATAACAGTTAATGAACCGATAAACAGTGACTATATTTTATAGAATAAAGATATGATTCATTAGCAGTCGAACTCGGAACTCCCCTTGGCCATGCCGCCTCTGATACTCGTAGTCGAAAAGCGGGAGCTTCTAATGAAGTGAAATATCAAATCGGTTAGTCGTATGGAAACTGATTTACAACAAACAGAATACATTTACAGAAAAAAAAATACATTGAAACTTGAATTAAGTGCAAATTCCGGCCTTCCTCGGGAACTAATCATCGTTTCAAATGAGTATACAACAACAGACTGTCAGGAGTTCTGAATAATTATGTGTACGAACTCTGTGTGAAACGAGGTCAGTACACTCGAGCAAAATGAAAACACCACCAAAATAACATTTATACACAGCAGGGGCTGCGCTACAAGGAAGGGGGGCGACTGCTCCCCCCCCCCCCCCCCCCCCATGATATTCAAGCGATCAAAATAAAAAAGAGAGAAGAAGAGGGAAAAAGGAAGAAGAAGAAAGAAGGTATGGGGAAAGAGAGGGCTGGGTCATACAACTACATAATACCGCTATTAGTTTATTTAAACGTAAATAAATTCACCTATGGGTCACCTTCCCCCCCCCCCCTCAAAATACCCTGGCGCCGCCCCTGATACATTATATAGCATCATTCGTGCATAAATCTGATTGCTCTGAATCGTTTAAATATTACACAATTTTTCTATTCTTTCCCTATCTCACATGCTAGCGACTCCTCAGTTTAATATGTGGACAAAGGAATGAAAAAATATGATATGACTACATAATTCACTAACTAATAATGATTCGCTAGCTTTACGTCGAGAAGATCAGACACGAACATCAAATATTTACAACACTTCAGATTCAACCGTTTTCTATTTTGAAAGCAGGATAGCAATAAAACAATGGAGATTAGATCATGAATGTTTAAATCAACTTGCGGGTAAAGTTTACTTTAACGGGTACGTCATGGCAGTGTTATTATCTAGGGTTATTTTAGTCATTTGGGCTGCTATTATTAAAGTGGGTAGTTGCTGTAGCGTATGTAGTTGAGACGGTACAGTGAATAGGACAGGTGGGCATCTGTCTAAATATGCAGACACTGATTTTTACTTATGATATTTTTGAAAACGTGTTTCTCTCTCTCTCTCTCTCTCTCTCTCTCTCTCTCTTTCCTTTTGCTCGAAAGCTTCTTAATGTACTCCACATGATAATATTTATACATTTATTGATTTATTATTGTTTAGATTGTCAGTTTTAAGTTTTTATAACTTCATTTTAATCCGTCCACTTTTTAAATATGTCAATATGAAGTGATGTCTCTCTATCTCTTTTCCTCCCTTTTTTGAGTAAATGATTTCAATCTTCATCTTTGATGTCTATAGTATACTTAACTTATTTTTGTTCAATATGTAAACCTTTTAATGTTTGTTCCCTCGAAAGTGGAAAACAAGTACTAGGAATTCATGATATTCAGAAGACAAAAGGTACTGTCTGGGAATAACACATCGTTGGATACAATGTGACCCAAATATTTTGGAAGAAAATAGATCAGAAAACAATAACTCAGATATTTTGGGAGAAACAAATTCTTGCCATGTGGGGAGATGCTCCGCCTATTTTGAGTTCCCCTCGGCACGTACTCTCTTGTTTTTGTTAACTCAGATGGTTTGGACTGTTCTCTGATTGGCTGAAAGGTTTTGGGGTGCAAGTCCGTGACTGGTTGAGGCTTTTTAGAGATGAAGTATACTGGGCTTAAGTATTTGGGATTGAGCTGAGTCAAAAGTGGCTTTGGACCACTTGTTCTTTACTGTTTATTTTGTTCATGTATTTCTGTTTTTACACGCCCAGCCTCCGAGGAACTGATATTTGTAGACTTTTACTTTGAAATCCAAGCATAACAGTTGGAGCACTCGTCGAATTCATTACAGTCATCTTCTAATCGACGAACTATAGACTTCAACTTTACACTCTTGGTTTTTGAGTGTCTTCTGTTTACGTTTCTCATCAAAAAGCGAAGGGTTGGTCCAAAGATCTGTGCAAATATTGTTTTATAGCCATAACTTATCACCAACTAACTGATCGTTAACACTCACTCCCAATGCTCGCCCCACCGCCTGTTACAACCGCTTCCTGGTGCTCGTCGAGTCCTACTCGTTGGAGTTGGCTTAATATGCGTTATACAACATATCGTGGGCTTGTTACGCGCCGTGAATTCTCTTTATAACCTATCCAAAGCTTTCTCAAACTTGGGGAACGTGAGAGAGACATGTCAACGCGAGCCGATCACTTTATGACTAAGCCATGACAAGAACTGCCGCAATATTTTGCTGCTGCTCTGTTCATTGTGGCAATGACTGGATTATGACAGTATGTGAGGTGCTCTGATTATTTGGAGACACTTGTTTTACGCAGAACGCAACTATTTTCCTGAACCAGAGGACTGATCAAAATAAAAATTTATATGGATTGTATGGACGCAGTTAGACTTCACTTTTAACGTCGAATCTTTGCGGAAACTTTGGAAAGTCCATCAATAAATTTATTTATTGGCACCTTGTCCTGCGATTCGGAATATTTAATCAATATTTACCAAGCCGATTCACGTCTGGATTTATTGTGTAATTTCTTCATTATATTTCAGATAGATTTGGAGATTGTGTGACAAATTGTTAGTATTGGAAATTTAATTGATGTAACCTATCAGTGCAGGTTTACCAGGCCTGGGGTGAACTGTTCACGGTTGGAGGTTTTTGTACGTATGTCTTGATCGTGATGTGTAGTTATAAAGATTTAACCCAGCGTACTGAGATAAGACTGCTTATCATGAGAGAATATTAAATGAGTAGACATTACTTTGATTTCGATACATTTGGAAGATTTTAGTAGAACCAAAAGTCGACACCCTTTCAAAATGATATTTATTAAGAAACTGACAAGATGGCAAAGAGCCAGCCGGATCTTTCTCGGGGTCTTCTGCGTCCTGATGCTCTGCTCGCAGAGCGCCTTCCTGGATCTCTTTCTCATCCACCATTCCGAAGGCACCGGATTCGCTCGAGGCTATATTTGGGTCGTCGTCGATGCCGCGGTCGCGGTCTTCTGGCTCATCGGACTCGTTTTGCCTCATCTAGGACTTGGTCCCAGTTCACATCTGCCTCAGCAACCACGGGGGAACATCCTGAAGGAGTTTCTCTATGCGTACATGTCGTGGTTGGTCTTTGCGCCGTTGCTGATAGCCAAGATCGTGAGGCTGTACAACACGGTGCATCGCCCAAGTGAGAAGCATTGGATCTTCACCCCGAACATGCTCCAGATAGCCATCTCCTTGACTGGTGTCACCTTCCTGCTTCTCACTCACTGCCACGACAGTGACGTCCACAACTTGAAGTACAAGCTGCGTCTGCCCATGCTTGGCAAGGTCATAGGGTTCTCTATCCTTGATGGCTGTGACATCCTTGGAATGCTTCACGTGAGAGGAGCCAGTGACGAGTACCCGACGCTTCTGCGGAATGTCATTTTGGTCTTTGGATGTGCGTGGTTCGTTCTTCCATTGCTGCCCATGATATGCCTACGAATCATGGCAGCAGAGAAGAGCCACAAGCAACCACCGCGGGACCAGAAACCACCAAAGAGACGACACGACGAAGAAGAGAAGGCTACAACGAGCAAGCAACCGCCAGACGTCAAAGTTAAGATACAGAAATCGGACATAGAGCGACCCGAAATAAAGGTTGCGAAGTCCGTGGACCAACTGGACCAACCCCATTTTGAAAGAAAGGTGATACAACTCCGAAATGACATGTTTGTGAGTGAATTGAGTAAGAGCTGCAAGAGTCGAGACCAACAGCGTTGCAAAAGCTTCGACAACCTGTGTTCAGATACCACAACAGGAACACCTATCTCCCAGTCCAAACTAGCCAGAGCCTGAACTTCAGCTACTGGAACTACAACCAGAATTGCAAAGTGGAGCCATTGACGTTGGATAAGCCACACCGGCAAGGGGTGGAGAAGAAGGATAAGAGCAACAGCCTCTTGCACACCAAGGTCGATAACGACGTTAATCACCATAACGAGAAAGTGATTGGTCCACGTTTTGCAGGAAGCGATGAGGCATTCGAAGAGCATCATCTTCAACACCATTCTCTTCAGGAACTCGACTTTGGTGGCCCTGATGGATGTCCCGTATCTTGCTATTCGTTTTCATCTGTGGCTGATCCACGGTGTTTCAGCTTTCAGTTTTCATCACCAAGAACATCCTGATGGTTCTTGGCCTTATCTTGGCTTGGTGTTATGACCCACCTGTGGTCATCAAGAAGAACAAAGCTAAGGGAAAGGCTGTAGAGGTCGGGTTGATGGCCGGGATCGGATTCCCTTGACGGGAATGTGGATATAGTGACTACAAAGATCACGTCTTAAAACCATTATTAAAAAATCAACGCACAGCCTCAGATATCATACTTCTTCTCTTGAAATGCTGGGTATAGACTGCAGTGCGATGGAAGGGATTTCAAAATTACCTTGTAAAAATAACAAACCATAATTCGTCATACTTAAGGTAATGCCACGTCTTGCATATGTCTTTCAAAAATCATCCCTGTTGTTTGGGATTCATTGGGATTGATGCCTATTGCCTAGCAAAGGGCGGAAAGAAATTGTTAGGCTGCCGAAACAGTCAGTTCATAGTATGAAACTGAAAAAAACAAAGTTCAGAAATACGGTACCTGCATTTCAAGTCTACCTAAAACGCTGCGACTAGAAACTCGCTACAGGACAGACTTTTTATATGGACAAGGACATTTTTTAAATTAATGTGAAATTCCGGCAGATGTGAATGATTCCTTTTACAGCTTTTTGTACTTCAGTGCACGATTCATCTGTAAATATTGCTCATTAATCTTTATGAACGGAAAGTGCAATATGCGGTGGCTGGAAATATTGTGTTATCAGCAGCAGGAGGGACCTGGGGAGCGTTTCATGAAGAGTTTTGTCGGTGATTTTCACTAACTAATTTGCTTTCAGCCAATCATGCGAGGATTTTCAGTAGCTTATAACATTTGTCGGTGAAACGCTCCCCTGATCACCACCCGTGAAAAGAAAAATATTCCTCCCTTTAATGAAGTTCTTTTTCATTTAGCCTTTCAGATTTGGGGTTTTTCTTTTTTTCTATAATTATGCTCCGATAACTCTTGTAAATGGATAATTCAGATCAAAAAGCTTTTCCTAATTATTTCGGGAAATGAATGTATTACATTTTAGTGTCTCTGTATTTGTTTGTTGTTTGTTTTCGAGTAAAGCCAGTGGCACTGCTCTCGGACAATGGAATGGGGGCGGTTAACCCTTTGTCCGCCAAACAAATGCTCTGCCTCTGCTTTGGAGGAGTTAACAGTTTTATGCTTTTATATTCATTTTACAGTTATCATTTTACATTCATACGAGTCTTCTTGTTAACATCAGTTAGAGTAAGCTAACCTACACACGAATTAAAGGTTCAGTTATGCAACCCTTCAAATGCAACACTGGGAGCTCCTTTATGGGTACAATACTTTGCACCCTAAGAGCACCATGCACCTTAAGGGTGAAGAGAGCTACAATTTGCACTCTTAAGGGAGCAGAGTTGTACCCTTTAGGGAATGTGACAATTCTCACCCTTTTGAATGCAAAAATATCTGCACCCTAGGTGCATAGTTCCACGTTAAGGGTGCAGACGGGCATTTCCGGATGCTAACAAGTACAAAAGGGTGTATCTTTGCACCTATTCAGGTAGGGAGGCAATACTGGACCCCCAAAAGGTGCTGCCAGTTTTGCATTTAGGGTGCAAATTTGAACCTTTCATTCTAAGTGTGTATTATCTCTTGATTTATTTGTTCTGATGTTGTCAGGGCATAAATTTTAAAGATACGGACGATTCATCTTAAAGTCGAATATTCCTACTGGGGTTTATGGTTCTAATGATTTGAATAATGTCTTCAAATTATGAAAACACAATTTCAAGTTTTTGATTGTAGAGTTTGGGGATATTTTAATGTTTTGCATTGCATTGTGTAAAATATTTTCAAAGATGCTTTAAAGCAATGTTTATTTGAGAGAATGGAAAAATGAGAAACGTCAATACATGTATTTCCAAAGTAAGGTTTACAAGCGTGTTACGCCTAATACTTAGCACGACACAATAGTTTTTGAAAGAGGGGCTTCTCAAAGAAATCGCTACAAGTCTGTTACATCAAAATGATGGGGGCTTTGGAGAATTAAAAGGCTCTCGATTGAGGCAGCGGAAAGACAAAGCGAGAAGGAGAAAGGTGGATGGATGGAAAAATAAAGAGTGAAACAGAGAGAGAGAGACAGAGAGACAGAGAGACAGAGAGGAGTTAACTCAGTCATCGCTTCGAATATCGAATTTCCTTATTTTGCAAAACCTGTGAAAACCAGTAAAAGGTATAATCTACAAAGTTCACATAGATCATCAAACGGTAATTGGTGTGGATTAAGTACTACACTGGCCTAGTAATGCTAAAAGCGCCAAGTCATCTCTAAAACTGGAAAGTATCAATTAGAATTATTAACTTGAAAAATGACTGCTCAGGGGCTAAATTTAATCTTGAAGGGTGACAAAACCTATATATTCGCTGGCGTATCAGGACACCTCCCCCGGGAGGACAACTCCCCAGGGACTGGGGAGCTGTCCTTGGGGAGTCGTCATCCGGGAAAGTGTCCTCCAGGGAGAGTTGCCCTCGGGGCAGCTGTCCTCCAGGGTGCTGTGCTCCAGAGGGAGTTGTCAGGTGGAAATCGTATCGGGGGAGTTGTCCCCCCGGGGGAGTTGTCCTAGAACCATTCGCTGGATTCAGCTAAAAAAAACTGCTTTGAATGTTTCTTGGAATTATAAAGCTATTATCATGAGACAAATACTAAACAATATTGTCTACATTTGTTGGTAAAAAGTTTGACGAAGTATAGGCCTATAACGGTGCATGCCAAGCCGTATACAAAGAACGCACCAAGCTCAGAAATGCTAAAGGTACGAGGGTATTCATCCACAATAAACGCGTCCAACTGTATCGGGAAACACTTACGACCGACTATATGTGGAAACAGTCTGGTCACAATATGGGAAGATCTTCGCTATCACCAATGAAAACAAACGTGTTCGCTGTAACTCCTGGGGAGCGTAATTTTTCTTCTTACTGACAATTGTTATAACCTACTGAAATCCTTGCATCTGATTGGCTGAGAGCAAATTTACATAGAAATGCGGCTGTTGTTACTGATAAATAGTGTTATGATACGGGGCCAAGAACTGGATCTTGAGAATCTGTAGGAACTGTTGGTGACAAGAGATAGATTTATCTAGACTTATATCTACTTCGTATGAAGATAATCAATGTATAATTTGACTGGAGAAATGATGACAACCAAACGCAATATTGTGGGTTAAATGTACAAACTGGTGCCATCTTGCATGCTCACATGAAAATATGGATGTAATGTTCAAGTACTGATGACTGGATATATAGAAAGTGTTACGTAATGAATCCCTGGAATCTTTTTTTTTTTTTTTTTTTTTTTTTACTGAAGAAAAATATATGAATCCATAAAAGAACATTACGAACTGGTCAACTACCTCCTCAGCTGAAATTTTCACGCATCACACCTATTTTTAAAGAGGATGACAAACTGACATGGGAAATTAATATAGAACCTATTTCTATGTTGTCCGTTATTCGCTTAAAATCATCGAGAAAATTGTGTTTAACCAGGTGTATAATTATCTGTGTGAAAACTCATTACTCTGTTCACAACAGGCAGGTTTTACTCTTATGTATCTATATGTATTCAACTGTGTCCGTTTCTTATATAATTTTGTTTGTATTTTTATCTGAATGAGTTTTATCTTGCTTTTATGCTGTTCTTCTTTTCTTTCTTTTTTTAAAAAATCAATTTTTATATGCATTTTATAATGTATATTATGTATATGTTTTTATGTATGCACGGACTTGCTGAAGAATAGCCACTGGCTGAAGCAAGTGCCTCCGTGTTGAAATAAAATAAAATGAAATGAAATGAAATACGCATGATTATGTTCCTCTTATAAGTTTTTATGGGCGTCAATCTGTTATTTGGGGGGGGGGGTGGTGAAAGGGTGAGATGCTCGACTGCACGGGCCCCTCGGTTCCCTTTCCCAAATCAAACAAAACGAACTGTAATTATATTTTACTTATCTTGAAGTAGCTTACAGACAAAAAATCGTTGTCACCAAACACTTCTTTGGAAAACTCTAACCGTATCTCTGTCATCTTGGCAGAATCACATTAATGACGCATAGGGACTTCACTCAACACGTTAATAAGGTATAGAAGTTTTTAAGAAAAAAGGCAGGTTTACCAACTTAGAGTAAGATAAGACTATAAAAAAATCCTAAGTGTTTATCAAATGGACTTCGTTCAACACTCAAGACCTATATATCAATATGTCAGTTGTATTAAGATTCGGGTGAAGCGCTCCCTGAATAGGGCAGATTTTCTCGCTTAGAGATGAATAAAAGAAAAATTAATGAAGCAAAATCATAATGATTATACAGATAATTAAAAAACTGATCTCATGTCAGCACCCAAGCCCTGAATCAACATGTAATGAGGTGTTGCAAGAAAGTTGCGATTGATTGCAATGTGCAATGGATTGGCGCTGGCCAATCAAAATCATTGTTGCATGCATGCCTTCTTAAAAGGGCAGACCCTGAGCCAATCAGAATGGTTGTTTCAAAATTAGCAATTATTTGCAATCGATTGCAACTTTCTTGCAACACCCATAAGTAGTTGTCAAGGTACAGGCTGATTGATTCTTGATGTAGCAGATTTTCTAAGATTTGTCTAAGATTACTGAAATAAACTTGTAGTGCTTATGAATAATTTTAAAAAAAAACCGCCTCATTCAGCACCAAGCCCTTTATCATGTAAGCACTTGGATGTGGGTGAATTAGTGCTGTTTATTTCTGTATAATGGCAGATTTTCAAAACATAGAATTGGATGAGATAATATTCATTGAACGTAGGTCTGGAGAGTGAAAGACAGACGTGTATCATCCCCCCCCCCCCTCTTTTTTTT
>CM057165.1:12750782-12931750 GCA_029962745.1 Echinometra lucunter | reverse complement strand
TTCTTAATGTACTCCACATGATAATATTTATACATTTATTGATTTATTATTGTTTAGATTGTCAGTTTAAGTTTTTATAACTTCATTTTAATCCGTCCACTTTTTAAATATGTCAATATGAAGTGATGTCTCTCTATCTCTTTTCCTCCCTTTTTTGAGTAAATGATTTCAATCTTCATCTTTGATGTCTATAGTATACTTAACTTATTTTTGTTCAATATGTAAACCTTTTAATGTTTGTTCCCTCGAAAGTGGAAAACAAGTACTAGGAATTCATGATATTCAGAAGACAAAAGGTACTGTCTGGGAATAACACATCGTTGGATACAATGTGACCCAAATATTTTGGAAGAAAATAGATCAGAAAACAATAACTCAGATATTTTGGGAGAAACAAATTCTTGCCATGTGGGGAGATGCTCCGCCTATTTTGAGTTCCCCTCGGCACGTACTCTCTTGTTTTTGTTAACTCAGATGGTTTGGACTGTTCTCTGATTGGCTGAAAGGTTTTGGGGTGCAAGTCCGTGACTGGTTGAGGCTTTTTAGAGATGAAGTATACTGGGCTTAAGTATTTGGGATTGAGCTGAGTCAAAAGTGGCTTTGGACCACTTGTTCTTTACTGTTTATTTTGTTCATGTATTTCTGTTTTTACACGCCCAGCCTCCGAGGAACTGATATTTGTAGACTTTTACTTTGAAATCCAAGCATAACAGTTGGAGCACTCGTCGAATTCATTACAGTCATCTTCTAATCGACGAACTATAGACTTCAACTTTACACTCTTGGTTTTTGAGTGTCTTCTGTTTACGTTTCTCATCAAAAGCGAAGGGTTGGTCCAAAGATCTGTGCAAATATTGTTTTATAGCCATAACTTATCACCAACTAACTGATCGTTAACACTCACTCCCAATGCTCGCCCCCGCCTGTTACACCGCTTCCTGGTGCTCGTCGAGTCCTACTCGTTGGAGTTGGCTTAATATGCGTTATACAACATATCGTGGGCTTGTTACGCGCCGTGAATTCTCTTTATAACCTATCCAAAGCTTTCTCAAACTTGGGGAACGTGAGAGAGACATGTCAACGCGAGCCGATCACTTTATGACTAAGCCATGACAAGAACTGCCGCAATATTTTGCTGCTGCTCTGTTCATTGTGGCAATGACTGGATTATGACAGTATGTGAGGTGCTCTGATTATTTGGAGACACTTGTTTTACGCAGAACGCAACTATTTTCCTGAACCAGAGGACTGATCAAAATAAAAATTTATATGGATTGTATGGACGCAGTTAGACTTCACTTTTAACGTCGAATCTTTGCGGAAACTTTGGAAAGTCCATCAATAAATTTATTTATTGGCACCTTGTCCTGCGATTCGGAATATTTAATCAATATTTACCAAGCCGATTCACGTCTGGATTTATTGTGTAATTTCTTCATTATATTTCAGATAGATTTGGAGATTGTGTGACAAATTGTTAGTATTGGAAATTTAATTGATGTAACCTATCAGTGCAGGTTTACCAGGCATGGGGTGACTGTTCACGGTTGGAGGTTTTGTACGTATGTCTTGATCGGATGTGTAGTTATAAAGATTTAACCCAGCGTACTGAGATAAGACTGCTTATCATGAGAGAATATTAAATGAGTAGACATTACTTTGATTCGATACATTTGGAAGATTTAGTAGAACAAAAGTCGACACCCTTTCAAAATTGATATTTATTAAGAAACTGACAAGATGGCAAAATGAGCCAGCCGGATCTTTCTCGGGGTCTTCTGCGTCCTGATGCTCTGCTCGCAGAGCGCCTTCCTGGATCTCTTTCTCATTCCACCATTCCGAAGGTCAACGGATTCGGCTCGAGGCTATATTTGGGTCTTCGTCGATGCCGCGGTCGCGGTCTTTGGCTCATCGGACTCGTTTTGCCCTCATCTAGGACTTGGTCCCAGTTCACATCTGCCTTCAAGCAACCACGGGGGAACTCCTGAAGGAGTTTCTCTATGCGTACATGTCGTGGTTGGTCTTTGCGCCGTTGCTGATAGCCAAGATCGTGAGGCTGTACAACACGGTGCATCGCCCAAGTGAGAAGCATTGGATCTTCACCCCGAACATGCTCCAGATAGCCATCTCCTTGACTGGTGTCACCTTCCTGCTTCTCACTCACTGCCACGACAGTGACGTCCACAACTTGAAGTACAAGCTGCGTCTGCCCATGCTTGGCAAGGTCATAGGGTTCTCTATCCTTGATGGCTGTGACATCCTTGGAATGCTTCACGTGAGAGGAGCCAGTGACGAGTACCCGACGCTTCTGCGGAATGTCATTTTGGTCTTTGGATGTGCGTGGTTCGTTCTTCCATTGCTGCCCATGATATGCCTACGAATCATGGCAGCAGAGAAGAGCCACAAGCAACCACCGCGGGACCAGAAACCACCAAAGAGACGACACGACGAAGAAGAGAAGGCTACAACGAGCAAGCAACCGCCAGACGTCAAAGTTAAGATACAGAAATCGGACATAGAGCGACCCGAAATAAAGGTTGCGAAGTCCGTGGACCAACTGGACCAACCCCATTTTGAAAGAAAGGTGATACAACTCCGAAATGACATGTTTGTGAGTGAATTGAGTAAGAGCTGCAAGAGTCGAGACCAACAGCGTTGCAAAAGCTTCGACAACCTGTGTTCAGATACCACAACAGGAACACCTATCTCCCAGTCCAAACTTAGCCAGAGCCTGAACTTCAGCTACTGGAACTACAACCAGAATTGCAAAGTGGAGCCATTGACGTTGGATAAGCCACACCGGCAAGGGGTGGAGAAGAAGGATAAGAGCAACAGCCTCTTGCACACCAAGGTCGATAACGACGTTAATCACCATAACGAGAAAGTGATTGGTCACGTTTTGCAGGAAGCGATGA
This sequence comes from Echinometra lucunter, assembly GCA_029962745.1. NCBI lineage: Eukaryota > Metazoa > Echinodermata > Echinoidea > Camarodonta > Echinometridae > Echinometra > Echinometra lucunter. Next base: position 12,928,835 of record CM057165.1, on the reverse strand, counting down.
GGCATTCGAAGAGCATCATCTTCAACACCATTCTCTTCAGGAACTCGACTTTGGTGGCCCTGATGGATGTCCCGTATCTTGCTATTCGTTTTCATCTGTGGCTGATCCACGGTGTTTCAGCTTCAGTTTTCATCACCAAGAACATCCTGATGGTTCTTGGCCTTATCTTGGCTTGGTGTTATGACCCACCTGTGGTCATCAAGAAGAACAAAGCTAAGGGAAAGGCTGTAGAGGTCGGGTTGATGGCCGGGATCGGATTCCCTTGACGGGAATGTGGATATAGTGACTACAAAGATCACGTCTTAAACCATTATTAAAAAATCAACGCACAGCCTCAGATATCATACTTCTTCTCTTGAAATGCTGGGTATAGACTGCAGTGCGATGGAAGGGATTTCAAAATTACCTTGTAAAAATAACAAACCATAATTCGTCATACTTAAGGTAATGCCACGTCTTGCATATGTCTTTCAAAAAATCATCCCTGTTGTTTGGGATTCATTGGGATTGATGCCTATTGCCTAGCAAAGGGCGGAAAGAAATTGTTAGGCTGCCGAAACAGTCAGTTCATAGTATGAAACTGAAAAAAACAAGTTCAGAATACTGCGTACCTGCATTTCAAGTCTACCTAAACTACGCTGCGACTAGAAACTCGCACAGGACAGACTTTTTATATGGACAAGGACCTTTTTAAATTAATGTGAAATTCCGGCAGATGTGAATGATTCCTTTTACAGCTTTTTGTACTCATTCAGTGCACGATTCATCTGTAATATTGCTCATTAATCTTTATGAACGGAAAGTGCAATATGCGGTGGCTGGAAATATTGTGTTATCAGCAGCAGGAGGACCTGGGGAGCGTTTCATGAAGAGTTTTGTCGGTGATTTTCACTAACTAATTTGCTTTCAGCCAATCATGCGAGGATTTTCAGTAGCTTATAACATTGTCGGTGTGAAACGCTCCCCTGATCACCACCCGTGAAAGAAAAATATTCCTCCCTTTAATGAAGTTCTTTTTCATTTAGCCTTTCAGATTTGGGGTTTTTCTTTTTTTTCTATAATTATGCTCCGATAACTCTTGTAAATGGATAATTCAGATCAAAAAGCTTTTCCTAATTATTTCGGGAAATGAAATGTATTACATTTTAGTGTCTCTGTATTGTTTGTTGTTTGTTTTCGAGTTAAAGCCAGTGGCACTGCTCTCGGACAATGGAATGGGGGCGGTTAACCCTTTGTCCGCCAAACAATGCTCTGCCTCTGCTTTGGAGGAGTTAACAGTTTTATGCTTTTATATTCATTTTACAGTTATCATTTTACATTCATACGAGTCTTCTTGTTAACATCAGTTAGAGTAGCTAACCTACACACGAATTAAAGGTTCAGTTATGCACCCTTCAAATGCAACACTGGGAGCTCCTTTATGGGTACAACTTTGCACCCCTAAGAAGCACCATGCACCTTTAAGGGTGAAGAGAGCTACAATTTGCACTCTTAAGGGAGCCAGAGTTGTACCCTTTAGGGAATGTGACAATTCTCACCCTTTTGAATGCAAAAATATCTGCACCCTAGGTGCATAGTTCCACGTTTAAGGGTGCAGACGGGCATTTCCGGATGCTAACAAGTACAAAGGGTGTATCTTTGCACCTATTTCAGGTAGGGGAGCAATACTGGACCCCCAAAAGGTGCTGCCAGTTTTGCATTTAGGGTTTGCAAATTTGAACCTTTCATTCTAAGTGTGTATTATCTCTTGATTTTATTTGTTTCTGATGTTGTCAGGGCATATAAATTTTAAAGATACGGACGATTCATCTTAAGTCGATATTCCTACTGGGGTTTATGGTTCTATGATTTGAATAATGTCTTTCAAATATGAAAACACAATTTCAAGTTTTTGATTGTAGAGTTTGGGATATTTTAATGTTTTGCATTGCATTGTGTAAATATTTCAAAGATGCTTTAAAGCAATGTTTTATTGGAGAATGGAAAAAATGGAACGTCAATACATGTATTTCCAAAGTAAAGTTTTACAGCGTGTTACGCCTAATACTTAGCACGACACAATAGTTTTTGAAGAGGGGCTTTCTCAAAGAAATCGCTACAAGTCTGTTACATTTTATAAATGCTGGGGGGCTTTGGAGAATTAAAACGGCTTCTCGATTGAGGCAGCGGAAACGACCAAAGCGAGAAGGAGAAAGGTGGATGGAGTGGAAAAATAAAGAGTGAACAGAGAGAGGAGAGAGGACAGAGAGACAGACGCGGACAGAGAGGAGTTAACTCAGTCATCGCTTCGAATATCGAATTTTCCTTATTTTGCACAACCTGTGCAAACCAGTAAAAGGTATAATCTACAAAGTTTCACACTCGATAATCAACCGGTAATTTGGTTGTGGATTTAAGTACTTACATGGCCTAGTTAATGCTAAAGCGCCAAGTCCTCTCTAAAACTGTGGAAGTATCAAATTAGAATTATTAACTTGAAAAATGACCTGCTCATGGGCTAAATTTAATCTTGAAGGGGTGACCAAACCTAATATATTTCGCTGGCGTATCAGGACAACTCCCCCGGGAGGACAACTCCCCAGGGACTGGGGGAGCTGTCCTTGGGGAGTCGTCATCCGGGAAAGTGTCCTCCAGGGAGAGTGCCTCGGGGCAGCTGTCCTCCAGGGTGCTGTGCTCCAGAGGGAGTTGTCAGGTGGAAATCGTATCGGGGGAGTTGTCCCCCCGGGGGAGTTGTCCTAGAACCATTCGCTGGATTCAGCTAAAAAAAACTGCTTTGAATGTTTCTTGGAATTATAAAGCTATTATCATGAGACAATACTAAACAATATTGTCTACATTTGTTGGTAAAAAGTTTGACGAAGTATAGGCCTATAACGGTGCATGCCAAGCCGTATACAAGAACGCACCAAGCTCAGAAATGCTAAAGGTACGAGGGTATTCATCCACAATAAACGCGTCCAACTGTATCGGGAAACACTTACGACCGACTATATGTGGAAACAGTCTGGTCACAATATGGGAAGATCTTCGCTATCACCAATGAAAACAAACGTGTTCGCTGTAACTCCTGGGGAGCGTAATTTTTCTTCTTACTGACAATTGTTATAACCTACTGAAATCCTTGCATCTGATTGGCTGAGAGCAAATTTATCATAGAAATGCGGCTGTTGTTACTGATAACTAGTGTTATGATACGGGGCCCAGAACTTGATCTTGAGAATCTGTAGGAACTGTTGGTGACAGAGATAGATTTATCTAGACTTATATCTACTTCGTATGAAGATAATCAATGTATAATTTGACGGAGAAATGATGACAACCAAAACGCAATATTGTGGGTTAAATGTACAAACTGGTGCCATCTTGCATGCTCACATGAAAATATGGATGTATTTCAAGTACTGATGACTGGATATATAGAAAGTGTTACTGTAATGAATCCCTGGAATCTTTTTTTTTTTTTTTTTTTTTTTTTACTGAAGAAAAATATATGAATCCATAAAAGAACATTACGAACTGGTCAACTACCTCCTCAGCTGAAATTTTCACGCATCACACCTATTTTTAAAGAGGATGACAAACTGACATGGGAAATTAATTATAGACCTATTTCTATGTTGTCCGTATTCGCTAAAATCATCGAGAAAATTGTGTTTAACCAGGTGTATAATTATCTGTGTGAAAACTCATTACTCTGTTCACAACAGGCAGGTTTTACTCTTATGTATCTATATGTATTCAACTGTGTCCGTTTCTTATATAATTTTGTTTGTATTTTTATCTGAATGAGTTTTATCTTGCTTTTATGCTGTTCTTCTTTTCTTTCTTTTTTTAAAAAATCAATTTTTATATGCATTTTATAATGTATATTATGTATATGTTTTTATGTATGCACGGACTTGCTGAAGAATAGCCACTGGCTGAAGCAAGTGCCTCCGTGTTGAAATAAATAAAATGAAATGAAATGAAATACGCATGATTATGTTCCTCTTATAAGTTTTTATGGGCGTCAATCTGTTATTTGGGGGGGGGGGGTGGTGAAAGGGTGAGATGCTCGACTGCACGGGCCCCTCGGTTCCCTTTCCCAAATCAAACAAAACGAACTGTAATTATATTTTACTTATCTTGAAGTAGCTTACAGACAAAAAATCGTTGTCACCAAACACTTCTTTGGAAAACTCTAACCGTATCTCTGTCATCTTGGCAGAATCACATTAATGACGCATAGGGACTTCACTCAACACGTTAATAAGGTATAGAAGTTTTAAGAAAAAAGGCAGGTTTACCAACTTAGAGTAAGATAAGACTATAAAAAAATCCTAAGTGTTTATCAATGGACTTCGTTCAACACTCAAGACCTATATATCAATATGTCAGTTGTATTAAGATTCGGGTGAAGCGCTCCCTGAATAGGGCAGATTTCTCGCTTAGAGATGAATAAAAGAAAAATTAATGAAGCAAAATCATAATGATTATACAGATAATTAAAAAACTGATCTCATGTCAGCACCCAAGCCCTGAATCAACATGTAATGAGGTGTTGCAAGAAAGTTGCGATTGATTGCAATGTGCAATGGATTGGCGCTGGCCAATCAAAATCATTGTTGCATGCATGCCTTCTTAAAAGGGCAGACCCTGAGCCAATCAGAATGGTTGTTTCAAAATTAGCAATTATTTGCAATCGATTGCAACTTTCTTGCAACACCCCATAAGTAGTTGTCAAGGTACAGGCTGATTGATTCTTGATGTAGCAGATTTTCTAAGATTTGTCTAAGATTACTGAAATAAACTTGTAGTGCTTATGAATAATTTTTAAAAAAACCCGGCCTCATTCAGCACCAAGCCCTTTATCATGTAAGCACTTGGATGTGGGTGAATTAGTGCTGTTTATTTCTGTATAATGGCAGATTTTCAAAACATAGAATTGGATGAGATAATATTCATTGAACGTAGGTCTGGAGAGTGAAAGACAGACGTGTATCATCCCCCCCCCCCTCTTTTTTTTTTAAAGTCTTTGATCTCAGTTTTCATATTCTCAATCATCATCTGATGATCGAGAAGGGAGGATGAGGAAAAGGAAAGAATTACAATCCACTCAGATCATCTCTAGATATTTAGTTTTTTTGCTCCTGGGGAAGAGGGGGAGCAAGGTTATGTTATCAGTTGTCTAAACCAACTAAGCTATCGTTTCAGTAATCATGAAAAGTGTTAGATATGTGACGAGAGACTACAGAAGAGGGTTTTGTCATTATTGCATCACAACTGACCTATAAGATAATCCCTTAAATGTGATGAGTCATTTTTTGCTTATGTCAGCGTTAGTATTTATGCTCTTTTTAAATAGACATTAAAATAAACCTTATAAAAGTTGTAAAAATTTTCATAACCTAAACTATCGTATCAATTTTAGAGCATCAATACTTTAATATTCCCCCTGATTACGATGATTGTGATGAATGATGATAATAATGTTAATGATCACAATAACAGTGATGAGGAGAAGAAGAAAAAGAAGAAGAAAAAGGAAAAGTATAGGAAACAAAAGAGGAGGAAGAAAAATGTTTAAAACCTAACAAACAAGCTATATATTGATGCTTCCATAATAATAAAATCTTCTTTAAAAGAGAATTTAGTAGGCCTACGAATGGGCGTTGTGGCATGCACCTGTAATCCATCTAACGTGGAAGTTATAAACTGATTCAGGGGGCCCAGGTTCGAGTCTGAATCACGTCTTTCGGATGGTGACGTAAAAGGTCGGTCCCAGACGTAAATCATCATATCTGATTTGATACACGTCTGTAAAAACTCAATTTAACAACAACAACGACGACGACGACGACGACGACGAGGACAACATGATTTTGTTTCTATGAGTTTTATTTCATTTACTTTTTCTTTCATTAAGTTTCCTTCTCTTCCCCACTACTAAAAGCGCGTTTTGTAATGCATCATTTAGTATTATTTTAGTTTTCCTCTTTGTCTATACACTGCCCTACTCTCTCTCTCTCTCTCTCTTTCTCTCTCTCTCTCTTTCTCTCTCTCTCATTATTCTATTTCAATCTATTCCATTTCTACCTCTTTCCCCCCCCCCCATCCTGTTTCCTAGTTTCTATTCACATCCCTTTGCCCCTTACATCCTCTCCCTTTCCTTTATGACAGCAACCTGTTACGAATAAAACTTGCTAAACATAGACGAGACGGCATTGGGAGTTACACCACAAGTTATTTACTATTTTTAAACACACATGAACTCATTGCCTTTAGCGGTGTATCCGGCCTTCACAATCGAATTCAGACATTTAGAAATTAAGCATGATTTAGTTAGCCCACCAACAAGTTGATAGCCTGGGGTCCCATTATTCTAAACCCCTACAGCAACACTCTCATTGAGGGAGTACTCATATAATTCGGAAGATGTTGGAAAGGAAGGGATGTGGCTTTTTTTTCTTGGAATTAATTAAATTGGGCTATTCTTAATTCTCAAGTAAAAGCGATGACAAACTTTCGACGAAGGACAGAGAAAAAAAAATGTTCGTCTGAACAATATTATGAACTGGGTACGTTTTCAGGCAAAAGAAAAAAGAGAAGAAAGATCAAATCAATAACCAAATAAGTTTGAATTCGCATTTTTGTCCTCCCGGTCCTGTGGAATGCATTATTATTATTTTTATGATTATTATCATTTTAACAACACATGCACACGTTGGTATCAATACGCATATAGCACATCAGTTTACTTGATATACGATAAAACAGTAATGTAGATTTTTTTTTTAAATGCCTTGCTCAAGGGCATAAATGCCGTGCCGGGGATCGAACGCCCGACTTTCTCGTCTCCAGTCAAGCGCCTTAAACCACTCGACTACGGCACCTCTACGGTTTTTATTATTATTATTATTATTTGATTAAAAACCACTTGCACACGTTGGTATTCAAATGCCTAAAGCTTGTTTATTTATTTGATATAAGATAAAAGAGCAATGTAGATAAAATGCCTTACTCAGGGGCAAAAGTACCGCGCTGGGGATCGAACCCTTGACTTTCGTGTCTCTAGTCAAGTGCCTTTAAACCACTCGACCACGGCACCTCTACTTATTATTCTAGACCATTTACTCCCCCCCCCCCCCATCCCCGACCCGCCAGAGATTGCAACGCCTCCGAAGTTTACCCTACCCTTCGTCCCCAATAACCACTTAATAATTGTCTCTTTTAAATAGTCTCCTGTGTACTCTCAGATAAGGGAAAGACCCATCCAATGATCTTTATCTCGGGATATCGTATTTTCCTGTATGCCTGGTCGGTTTACCCTCAGCACTTCAGCTATGCACGTAACTATGTTTCTTTATCCAGGGCATTCTCTTACTTAATCCAAACTGAAAGCTACCCGTCAAGTGCATGTACAAATTCATTCATCATTTCTCATATGTTGCTTTGGTTTTATGATGAGACAGTTGTGGAGAAGAGACTCTGATCTTCTTGCCCTCAAAGTCCGAAACTTGAAAGTAGGATTGGACGGAGCAGGAGAATTTCCGGAGAAAGTCACGGGAGTAAGAAATAGAAAGAGAGTGGGCAGTAGGAATCTAAGGGGTAAGGGATGGGGAGCGTAAGAAAGAAAAAGAAAGAGAAGAAGAAGAAGAAGAAGAAGAAGAAGAAGAAGAAGAAGAAGAAAAAGAAGAAGAAGAAGAAGAAGAAGAAGAAGAAGGAGGAGGAGGAGGAGGAGGAGAAGAAGAAGAAGAAAAAGAAAAAGAAGAAAAAGAAAAAGAAGAAGGAGAAGAAGAAGACGAAGAAGACGAAGAAGGAGAAGAAGAAGAGCAGGAAGAGGATGGATGGAAATGAAGAAAGAAACATTAGCGGTCAAGGATTCGTGACGTGGAATCCAATTAATTTGGGAAAGAAAGATGATTACAAAAATCGCAAGACCAGACCAGGGAACGCTATTCATCAAGCTGAAATGAATTCAACAATCCTAATTTCCCAAATACAAAAATGTAAATATAGAAACAAACTACAAACATTAATATATCCTAATGAAACGAAGCAAATATAAGGCCAAATGAAAATAGTGCCTAGTTTCTCATCCCCTCCTCATTCCTTTTTTTCGGTGAGCCTCAAAACTTGTGTTATTATGTTATTTTTGTTCTGAAATGAAATTAATTTTAATCGAGTATATCTAGACAATGAGGTTACAAAGAAATAATTAATACCATTCATTTTCACATTGTTTTGAGCCTCTTCAGTGCTTATATCAATGAAATATCAATATCAAAGAGGAAAAGAAAGAGGACATTTGCATTAAAATTGTCCGAAAAAAAAAATCAAATATCAAATATCAAATAACATCGACCCCCCCCCCCCCCCCCTCCTCAATTTGAAAATATCCTGGCGAGAAAGTAGGAATCAATTTTACTTGGCCTAGTGCATTTGGCTGACTTTTTTTGGGTGTATTTTAGGAAAATGTGCTTGTATATGGACGAGGAGTCAAGTAATGGTTTTCGGCTGTAAACAATTTAAATTCATCATATTCTCTACAAAACGCCCAAAAAATATTCTAGGAAAAAATGGAATCACAGAAATAGAGGATGGATAAACATTCTCAAGAAGAAGAAGGCGAGAAAAGGGAGTCAGAAAACACAAATGAAAGCTGGCGGAAGTGCGTTTATAAGAAGAATAAACATCCTATTTCTCGGAGGTGGTTCGGCGCTCTGAAATGTCAAAATGCTATAATTCACGTCACATTTCGATTGCCCCCATATTACCCCTTTTCATGTTTTCTATGTCAGCTTGTCGTGAGAGAGAGTGTGTTTAGCAACAAACGAAAGATGCAAAATTTCCCGTCTAGATTCTCAATCTTCACCGTCATTTCATATTTCCTAAAATGCTTCAAGTGAGTTCCCCAAATTTCATTTTCTCCCCCCCCCCCCCTCTCTCTCTCTCTCTCTCTCTCGCGCGCTCTCTCCGCCTTTCTCTCCCTGTCTCTCATTTAGCTGTCTCTGCCTCTCTCTCCCTCTCTCTCTCTCTCTCTCTCTTTCTCCCTCTCTCCAAGGGATAATTTGATGGTTGCTAGCTCATGTATGCAGAGTTCACAACATGCAAGACTCATGCGGAAATCTACAAAAAAAAAGAAAGCAGCAGCATCATTGTCATCATCATCATCACATCAACATCATCACCATCACCAATGTCATCAATACTTCCATTTCCATTATACAGTATCCAACAGAAGTGAGTACACCCTTGAGGGTGTGCTTAGCTTTTGTTGCCACAAATTTAAACAAAATCCTTCAGCTATTACATTACTGTTATGGAAGAGATAATTCCTATCAGTACACCAGTCACAGAATTTTGTTCTTCTCCATCATAGTTTAATACATTTATGTAAGAATTTACATTTGAATTTTAAGATTATGTAAAGGGTGTACTCACTTCTGTTGGATACTGTAAATCATCACCAATGATTTCGCATACATCACAGTTATGATCATTTAGCATCATCATCATCATGATCACTATTCATAACTGTGAATTTTATGTCCACGGGAATTATCACAATTAATTATCTCAGGGTTATTACAATATGAATATCACGTCACCAGTGCCATTATCCATATCATTATCATTATCTAGCACAATTATTATCATCATCTCCAAGCTTACTTCAAGTGCCATCAATGAATTTCCAGCTCATTGCCCTAATTGTCAAAAAAATGTCTCCGCACAATCCTGTAAACATACTTGTATCACATTAACAAGACTATGGACAAGTTTGTTTTGAAATTCATACATATTATTCTGTACATTTATTGCAACACACAACATTCCACTGGATATAAATATACAAACACACAAATATGTACATACTGAATCTCATAGTTTATCAAATCACTCTGCTTTAAAATCAGCTGATCATCAGAATTAATTTCTTCTAATTATTCCTAGTACTGGATACAGTCCTTTTCTTAACCTTACCTAAAATCTTCATACATTACTTAAGCTTTACAAAGCCTATCAGGATGAATGTTCAAGTGTATGTAGGCGTATCATATTTACCCCTAAATAAAAATATGCAGGTATTTGTTTTCTCATACATGTTTTGTTTGTTTGTTTTTTTGTTTTTTGTTTTTTTTTTGGGGGGGGGGGGGGGGTCAATCATGCTCCTAGAATGAAGATATTTAATGCCACAAGGCTTGTTTAAGAATTTAGCCACACGGTACCAATGAAGAAAATTTCATTATGTCAGTGTAAAACTTATTGTGCGCATAAAGAGCCCTTAACAAATATGACACATTTTAATGCCCTTCTAGTGAAAATACAGTTGTGACACTCCATTGGTTTTGGAATTACCATTGCCTTCCTTCTGGAAGGTTTAAAAGAATAATCTATTGAAAAATCAGAAACTTACATTGCACGAACTTTTGCAAATTGTAAAATTACCTTTTTTCACTGAAGGAAACTCTTTATGAATTTAAACAGAAGAGGAAAGTGCTAGAAGTTGATTGTACCAAAGCAGACACATTTCCTTATCAACTGCCTTTATTTTAGAATAATTATGATTGGGACTTCATTGTGATTGGGACTCTTCATAAAATGCTCCCCAGGTGATCAGCCACACAAAACCGCAGTTGACTGAGCTCAGTTGTACACTAGAGGTGTATTTTCATGGAGATAAACTCATTGGCATGCAGTCGCCTGTGTGGTTGATCTCCGCGTGAACTTCAATAAGCAGATAACCCCCATAATAATCCCGTCTTATTTTTGTGTACAAATTAATGGGATACCAGGCGAAAAAAGAAAAATGTCGAGGCAGGAGGCATATTGTTTGCCTCCTAGTGTGGACCAATCAACTTTTTATCAAGTTAGCGCCAAATAATAATGATGTTCCGAGTTTGTCGGTGCAACTTGTGGCAAAGCTCTATTTCATTTGGAGTTGACACATTAATGCATGTTTCATTATCATAAGTGGCACAGTTTACCACGCATGTGAAGACATTTTTAAAAAAGGAGGGGTTTGTTATGGGTGTTTTCCACTGGATATCTTAATAAGCCTTTACAGAATGTAAACAAACTGTAAAAATATCAAAGAATGCAAAGAAATGTTATCTGCTAGACAATTTCACAAAGCATACAAAAGGCAAGGAATAAGTACAGCAAAGTATGTCATCATGTTGATGCAGTCATCTTATTACAGTGCAGTATGTATGTATGTTAGTTTATATATTAACTTCCATGCATTTTCACAAATTTTTTACATTTTGGCAAAATCTGTAGATCAAAACCTGTTGCATGATACATGATGCAGAATGAATATTATGCAGTTTCTCATGAAATACCCATGAAATACATATCAATATTGTCTGTTCGTAGCCAGAAGGGTGTGTTAACTTGTATCATTTTACACAGACTTTAAGCCCTTCCAGCTCCAAACAGAGAATATATCCTAATCTTCAATTTACCACTGTTTTGGTCCAAAGTTTTGACATGCAACAAGCCAGGCCAGGCACTCCTGAACTACCTTTAAAGGCATTGGCTAACTTTGTGAGTAGCTGATTTAAACAATTCTCAAACTAAGATGAATCATGTGTATGAGTACTTGTATTTGTACTCAAAAACCCTGAAACCGACCATAATTTGGAATGAAAAAGTGTAAGTTAGACGCAAACGGCGATTTTATTATCCTTCGTCTCACGAGACAATCACTAAGAGGACCACTTTGCTTGAATTTGAAAATGCCGTTATGTGCCTCCCGCCGCGTGATACGCCAATACACACAGTACGGTAAGGTGAGTCATACGCGCATGCGCACTCCTTATGTCTATTCTGTGCAACCGACCATCGTATATTTTTCAAACATTGGTTCACATTTTTGATGTTTAAAAATACTTCCTGTGGATATTATACTGTGAAACTGTCAGACTGGTATTTTTACACTATAATCCTTATGTTTATCCCATTTGCAAGTAACAAAACAAGATTTTTTTTAAAATCACAACGATGTTAACCAATGTCTTTAAGTTTTAACTGCAGTAAATACTCACTTCCTATACAGGTGGATAACTCTGTACTGCAACACTCTGGTATGATCTGTCAAGGGGATACTCATTATGTGATGATTTGTCATAGAGTGTGCTGCCTTGGAATGTAAATAACCCAAATCAGAGGTTATGGGACAGCTTTGGTAAGCCCTCAAAAAGTCTTTGTCAGATTTCCTTGCTTTTAGATGAAAGATAGCTACATACTGGCAAAAACTAAAGTGGTATGAAGTTGGGTTTTTTTTATCATCCTTAAATGAAATATCAAACAAAAGAAAGGCAAAAATAGTTTAGATCCCAGGATGGATGTAAATTCCAATAACGTCAATGTGAATTACACAGTAGCTACACATGTGTAAAATCTATGAGAGTTCTGTTTGTGCAACAAGCACGAAGAAGCACTGTGTGCGAGGAGCCATTATAGCGGTGGACAGTTACTAGCAAAGGGCAGAGAGTAGCTGTTATCTTACATTCCTTTTGGATATTCACACTAAAATTCACTTGAAATCATGAATGAAATACTGTATAAGCTGAAATTTTCGCGGTGGTTTAATTTTCGCTAACTTCGCGATGATGTCCTCGCCAAAATTTCCACTCAGTAAGATGCCTATATACTTGTATAGAAATATATTTCAAAACGTGAAAATAATAACTCGCTAATATGTCGAACTTGTCTCAAATCGTTAAAATATCTGTATGCTAAAATATTAGCTTATACAGTATCACATGATCTTGCACGTGTATCTTTTGATGCAGGAGCGCAATGTGAAACTACATTTTAACCAGCTCATGGCAATTCTTCTTGTTGCTACCAAAACTGTACATGTGAATGATTTAAGCTACTGAATACTAAATTCTGTCTTTCCCCGTAGGCTTACTACAGTAACTGCTTGGCTTCTAAAGGCAATAGGTTAAATGTTTAGAGTTAGAGTAATCATACAAACATCCTTACAGGTATTGATAGTTACGCACTAATCATTCTCAGGTATTTACTCTATTGTCATATACAATGCCAATTCAAAGATTCCTAGGAAGCACTGAACACAAAACAAAGAAATTGTTTATGATGACATTTCAGATGATGACAATTAGTCACAGAGTGCATTGCCTTTGATCGTATTTTTGGCATGCAATTCAATGGTCAGAGTTGAGCAAGCATAAAAAAAAAATCATTAAAAATCCATGTGGTTGGTTAATGTATTATGCACCTGTCATTGCCGTGTACACATGTATCAACTCATTAGCATTGTTCATTTACATGGGATCACTGGATGATAGCATTAAGATATTTTCTGATAATGAATTTACAACAGAAAACTTCACTTTACATCTATTTGGGAGTATCTCATAATAATATTTTGGCACACAGAGCTCCAATGTGAAGATTTGGATAGAGTCCATAACACAATAACTCAAGTTCCTTGTACTATTAATGCCTTTCTGCTAAAATGGAATTTCTATATATACTTAGAATTTTTAGTACTACTGGTATGCCGTTTGAAAGGTGAACCACCCAGAGCTCCATAGCATAAAACTTAACCATTAATGGCAACTCTGCCACCAATGGTAACTTACTATCATGGTAAGTAACAATGATCAACATCCAATCATATTCAAGGTTTCCATAGACCTTACCATTGATGGCTAAGTTACCATCAATGGTAAGTTTTATGCAATGTGTCCAAGGTTTAGCTTGGTCTGCATTTACAAATGTGGGTCTAAATATCTTGACAAAAACCACATAGGGGGCTGCAATCTACAAGCTCAGCTTTTCAGCAGTCCCCTCCATTACCAACCTTTTTTTCAGGCTCTTGTACACGGAACTATTTATATTTATGAATCCACTGCTAAGTTTCATTTTTTACCTTGTATGATGCATACTTTGTATTCTGTTTATATTATGTTAGAAATGGAATATAAACAAAATGAAATGAAAATGAAATGAAATACCATACTGACCACACATGTCACAGGTATTACTAATAGACAGTGCTGTCTGACCAGTACCTTCAACTAACAAGTGCACAACCTGTCAAGCTCACAGTCAAATGATTCATCTCCAGAGTACAGTCAGGCATGACATAACCACATGTACCTTCATTCTGAGAGGCAGAGAGACGTAAAAACCATATACTTCTATTTGAAGTTAATGTCCATTCTGCCTCTCAGCAGACCATACATTGTAAATTACCATACATGGCAATGCTGTGGCAAAATAATTGGTTTTCAACTCTTGCCTTTGAGGTAACACCAATGGCAACCATACTGGTAGGCCCATCGGGAAACCCACCAGTGAACAATTGATATGAATTCCTCCACACAGCCTGGAAATACTGCAGCCATGTTGGTACACCCACTGGCAGCCATATTGGTATACCCACTGATAATAGGTAGTCTGTTCATATGCAATAACCATACAGCATATTGATTAGTATGGGTAACCAGGGCCTTGTTGTGAGCCATACTGGTACGTGGGAGTAACAGGTCGGCCATATTGGTCCACTGATTCAGCGTAGACGTCGATGGGGTTACCATATTCATCTAAAGGTTGGCCATCTTCTGTGAGATATGCTACCCTAGAGCCTGGCCTGAAGGATTCATACTCTGATTGATACCTAAAAGAGAAAGAAAAGATGAAACAGCATAACATTTTCTCTTCTGCTCCATGTATTACTATGGAATATGTCTGCTACATGTTGTACAATCGGTAGGTGTACAGCACTCACCACCCCCCCCCCCCCCTCCAAAAAAAAATAAATAAATAAATGAATTAATACAAATTTTTAAAAAACCATAACTTTAAGTCTTTCATATGCACACACACAAAAAATGCTATAATATAAAGTTTAAAAAACAAATTTTATTTCAACATACTGCTTTATATAAAAATAAATCTATTTACATTTTTTTTTCTAAATAACATCTACCAATTTTAACTAGTATCTTTAACAGTCTGCACAAGAAGAAAAGTAGAAAATCATCCTTCTAATAATTGCAAGCTAGACAAAAGACAATATTTCTCAAGTTCAAAATAAAATCATGTGTCTAAGAACCTTACCTGTTACCATACATAGCTGTTGGTGGTCTTCCCATGTACTCTCCATTCTGTGCATTGCCATATTCATCAACATACTCCGGTGTGACCACACCGTCATACATCTCTCCATCTTCATAACCTGCAAAGAAATCAAATCAAGACAAGTTGAGAGACAATTCAGGGGTGGTATTCTGAACACCGTTTTAACTGTGTTTTAAGTTCTGTCATAACTTCTGTTTTAAGGCATTGATTTACAACACCGCTAAAACAGGAGAATCCAACTCCGGCATCAGTGTGCTCATAGTGAATAAAGATGACCAAGAAGAGTAAACAGTGAAAGTTTGAGCAAAATCGAACAATCTGTTCAAGAGTTATGAATTATGAAAGTTTAAGTAAATCTCTATTAAGGGGATCCTTGAGTTGGCAACTTTGGCAGCATCTGTGATGTCATCGTGGACAACTCTCAATTCATTTTGTGCATAATTTTTCAAAAAATTTGATTTATATGAAATTTCAAGTCAGGAATCAACATAATTCTTCCCAAAATGCTTGCAGAATTTATATAACTATGTCATACTCAAACAATAACTCAAAAAGAATTTTTATTTTTCTTGAAAATAAAGAAAATGTTATATTCTGTGTACAAAATGAATGGAGAGTTGTCCACGATGACATCACAAATGCTGGCAAAGTTGCCAACTCAAGGATCCCCATAATAGGGATTTACTAAAACTTTCAAAATTCATAACTCTTGAACAGGTGGTCCGATTTTGCTCAAACTTTCACTGTTTACTCTTCTTGGTCATCTCTATTCACTAGGAGCATGCTGATGCCTGGGTTGGATTCTCCTTTAAACGGTATTCTGAGAACTGTTTTAACGGTGTTGTAAGTCATCAAAGCCACACCCACCGCAAAAGTATTACCACCCCAGGTATTTAGACGTGAGCAGGAAATGGATAAAAACATTTCCTGGTACTTTTAAATATCAGCTTAAGAAACGCAGAGTTCATCAAACTCACAAAATATTTATTTGTGTCATTAAAATAAATGAGGCGAGCAGGGCATTTCAAAAATTACCACTGAAAACATCAAAAGTTCCTGAGAAATATTTCTTAGCTATTATATAATAATACTGAAATTGATAATAATACATAGATTTATGCAGGTTCTATTAAAATGTGGTACACTGCACTTTCCAGAGTATCATATCATTACCATCTTCAGCCAAGCTTACATGTTAGGCACTCAGGGATTAAAGGAATCATTTCCTACCGACCCACATTTTACCTCACTTATGTAGAGAGTGGCAAATGTAGATTTATGTCTTTCCTAAGAGACAAGGATTCAAACCAAGTAATATGTGACCCACGGACAAATAAATTAACCACATGACAACAACCCCTTCAAAATCTACTGAAACAGTACTCACCAGGCTGTCCATAGAATAGATCAGGTCTGTCTAAGATGTCAGATTCCTGTATGTAAGGACTGTAGCTCTCGTCTCCGTACATCAGTCCTTCGCCGTCGTCTATCTGTTGGGATTCCACCATCTCAAGCCACTGGGAGTTGTGCCAGCGGAACTTCTCCAGTTTGATCTTCCTCGCCCACTCCTCGTCGAATTCCTGAAAGGAGAGCCAGTGAAGCATTGAAACAAACATGCATTTAAAGGGTAAGTCCACCCTAAAAGTTTCACTGTTTCAATAAAAGGAGATAAATTTGAACAGCATTTAAAAAAAGAAATGAGTAAAATCGGTCAAAGAATAAGAAAATTACACTGATTTACATTTTCTAGTAAACTACTCTCGGCTCTGCAAATTGGCAACACTGATGACATCATATGCGAGCAGGTCTCCATTAACTTTGTACATGAAATTTCACATTTTCTCAGTTTTCTTGGAAGTTACACATTTTCTAACCCCCATAATCAATGTATGTTCAGAATAATTGCTTTTCACATAACATACTAGGGTGGACTTACCCTTTAAAGAAAAAAGAATGTATCTGGCAACAATGAACAAATTTGTTCTATGGGCACACATGTGGAACAAAATTGACAATAATGATCATAGGTTGGAAAACATCAATACACAACAGCTGAATTCTAGTTTCTTTGTTGTTGTTGCTTTATACATAAATCGAATAAAGCAAATTAAGTGGACAAAAATACATCCCTTCCAAAAAAGTCATGATGAAATTGAGAGGGAATGAGGGGGGGGGGAAAGAAGAAAGGTGATGGTTAAATTTGGAAGAAAAGAAAGTTTGAAAAACATTGTTTAGGGAAATAGTTAAAGCAAATTAAGTGGACAAAAATACATCCCTTCCAAAAAAGTCATGATGAAATTGAGAGGGAATGAGGGGGGGGGGGGGGAAAGAAGAAAGGTGATGGTTAAATTTGGAAGAAAAGAAAGTTTGAAAAACATTGTTTAGGGAAATAGTTCTATTTTGCATAATCATAGCTCTCTGAATGTCAACACTTGGGGCACTCTGAAGTTCTTTTAAGTAAATCTGTAGATCAGGGATGGGTACTTCATGTATGCACGGCTGTGATAGTGATTGCCATTGACAGTGTTATGGTGGATGCTTTCATCCTAGCAAAAAGTCATTTTCCCCCTTAAACAAGCAAACAAGGCAAACGCCAAGCGTTGTCTCGCCTGCATATTGCAGTCATGAAGAGACTGCATGTCAAAACTATGCTATATGACTTCTGAGGCTGTCAGCAGTTTAGGGGGTGAATTGTGGTTCTGACAGTTTACATATGCAATAATGGTATAGGCCTACTTTATCCCTAGGAAATCAGATAACACTATTAGAATGCTGTTAATACTATGAAGCTATGATTATTTCCATGCAAGTAAGGAAATGAATGTTAGTGAAAAAGAGTGTAACTGATAATAATGTGAGTAAAATTGTAAAATTAAATTAATTATTAAGGTGTTATGGCAAACTTATTGTTTGAAAAATGGTATGAATTTGGTGATTCCACGTCAAAGCTATAGAAAGTTATTAGGTGTACAACATAGCACAGTGCCAGTTATGAAAAGTTCATTGACCTTTGACCTTTGACCTTAATCAAATTCAACTCACATTCGAACTTGACCTGCACCTTCAAGAGATGGACCTCTCATATGAATTTGGCAATCCTACCTCAAAGGTATAGAAAGTTATTGTGTGTACAACATAGCACAGTGCCAGTCATGGAAAGTTCATTGACCTTTGACCTCTGACCTTATTCAAATTCAACTCATACTCAAACTTGACCTGTGCCTTCAAGAGATGTACCTCTGGTATAAATTTGGTGATCCCACCTCGAAGCTATAGAAAGTTATTGTGTGTACAACACAGCACAGTGCCAGTCATGGAAAGTTCATTGACCTTTGACCTTTGACCTTAATCAAATTCAACTCACATTTGAACTTGACCTGACCTTCAAGAGATGGACCTCTTGTATGAATTTGGCAATCCTACCTCGAAGGTATAAAAAGTTATTGTGTGTACAATATAGCACAGTGCCAGTCATGGAAAGTTCATTGACCTTTGACCTTTGACCTTATTCAAATTCGACTCATATTCGAACTTGACCTGCGCCTTCAAGAGATGGACCTCTGGTATGAATTTGGTGATCCCACCTTAAAGCTATAGAAAGTTATTGGGTGTACAACACAATTGTTGACGACGACGCCGACGCCGACGCCGACGCCGACGACGCCGACACCGGAAATAGTGATACCTATGTCTCGCTCCGCTACGCTGGTGAGACAAAAATCGGGGTTTTTTTTCAAAGATTTGCTATTTGAATGGGGTTCTTCAAATGAAAATTATTTTGAAATCACTGAAGATTTGACATCAATAGTAAATAATGACGCACAAAGACTATGCGCTATGATGACGCACTAAGCAAGTTCCCTGACACATATGTCCTTGAAATCGGTATCAATAAGTAGTATAGGTTAATACCCGACTACATATGATAGGGAGAATTGAGAGACAGAAAGAAAAGAAAAGAGACAGATGGAGAAAGAAAAAGGAAAGTGAATAAAGAAGGGAAAAACCCCTGATGACATCATTTCCCCTCTTGTAACCTTCTCAACTTCTTTAACGTCAAAGCACGCGTTAACTATGACATAATATATTGCTGCGAGAGTGAAACTTCACCCGCAGCAATCAGTCTACATCATCATTGCAACCCTTTCATCTCCTGCTGCCTTCCAGATAGGAAAGGTATACCTAGCACTCCCTCTTCAAGTGAGAAGGTAGTTCTAAATTTCCTCTATAGGTGTGTCTTCATCAGCTCAAGGTTTAAAGAATAGCTGGCTTTTTCCTAATCCCATGAATAAGCCCGATCAGAGAATAGCCAGCTAATTCTCAGATGAAGACGGAATTAGCTGGCTAGTTTGCTTACTTTTCAAGCAAACTAGCCAGCTTGAAAAGTAAGCAAACTTAATCTAAATTCGCAAAATAGCTGGCTATTGTTGGCGTGTCATCGTCTGCTCGAGCTTCAGGAGCTGGCTTATCCGTTATATCATGCACGGTGTGCTAACATCGGGCTATATAACTTGAGCTATATTTTGAGCTGTGTTACAGTACTGCAGCTCGGGCTGATGGGGATACGACTGCACGTTTTAGCAGAGTTTGGCTGATCCCCCAAATAGTCGGTTCAGGGAAAAAAGTACACAAGGGCTCAGGACGAATTGGCCCCTGAAACGCCAAAAACAGCCCTGGAAAACTAAAAATGAGCCCCTGAAATTCTTATAGGGTCCAATGTAAACTGTAATACAGTGCTGAAAATTCGAGCGGGTGGGCTCAAAAAGTAGCCCCAGAAAAAAAAATAATTAATTTTTTCCCTGAGTCGATTATTCCTTAGCTTGACCTAATGAAAACCCACCTCATAAAAGATGTATGGGCTGCAAAGCGCTTCCTCCTACAATGTGTGTACCTCATTAAGAACTCATTTATCGTTTTCAAGTAACAAACTCAGTTTTACTTCACTGATTCAATCTTTTCTTATCAGATTGTCTGGCACCATGGGTCTATGGGTCTATATCAAATACTTTCCAGACTGGTTTTTATACTTCAAAAATGGAATAGCATCAGGCAATTAATTGAAAGCAGCCAGTGATTAAGATGATAAAGCTAAAGTCTTACAAATAAAGCTTAACCTTTTTTTTCATCTCAGAGTAAGCAGTTCTTTCATTAACCATTCTCTGCTTATCATTTCATCAAAACAAGATGATATTGACCTGTATATTCTCCCCCCTCCCTCTCCCCTCCCCTCCCCGCCCCTCCCATCCCCTCCCCTCAACAACAAAAACCCTAACAATTTGTTCAATTCCAAACAGGCTATCACCTGTTGAATAGAGCAGAGGTTTTCTCACGCAATAATTAAAGGAGCAGGATTAGGGATTCAACAAGCTAAGAAAAAAATCCCCAGATTTCAATATTTTTATAAACAAAGTTAAAAGAGCTGGTTTAAAGGGTATAAATAATTTTGATTTAACATTCATATAGACTTACATGTACTCAAAAACACCGGTGCAAAGACAGTAATTATCAGTAACTGACTGGTTTAGGTTATTAGAAAGCAAACTTTACAAGTACTTGTTCAGTTCTTTGGCAACTTTCCAGATATTCAATTTATCATGTCATTATAATTATGTAGATTCCTAGTATTCCTAGCCTTATGATGCTGTTGTGGCTACTTCCGTTTCATTTCTGATCCAACCAGGGCAATGTCATAATTTCCCAGATCCAAAGAAGGAAACAGATTTATTGTGAAAGAGGAACCACATGGGATGAAAATTTCAGTAAATCAGATCACATCCTCCACGCCATGGTGGTCTGGTACACTGTATATATTTAGTGCTTAGAATTCACATTAAATTTCCTTCTTGCCATTCTTTAGCCTACATCATTGTGTAGGAAGCAGAAAAGTCATGAACTAAGTAATTTCAAGAATATTTATGATTCAGTTCTTCCTGAATCCTGATAACATGTTTTTTCTGGGGGGGGGGGGTCTTTTTTCTGCCTGTTCTTTCACCAATGACCAATAAACAAATATACATTAGGAATTTAAAGAAATTTGAGTAAGAGGCATGAAAAGAATACAAAAATTTCAATCTAATTTCTTTTACATGAGACAATGCACAAGTTCACCTCTTTGGAAGAAGAATGAAATGTCTCTTTGGTATTAAAAGGCTATTTTTCTTTTTGTCCATTAGTAAAGATTGTTTCAATTCTTAACACAAGCTTGCCATTGAGCCTTAAATTGTATTTAAGGAGCTTGATATCTTGAAGGTATGGTAGGACTAGGAAAAGACTGCCAGTAAAATGTGCAGCATTAACATCAATTGCTTACACTTAAAGTGATTACACAATGGCTGAACAAATTTTGATGTATGATCAAGAATAGAATATGTCATAGAACAATAACATTAAAAATATGATGATGTTCAATCGAATTATTTGTGGCTTGGTCATGGATGACCTCATAATTTGAGTAGATACAATAAAATCGGCAGTGACGTAAATGTGGGTACCGAAATAACGCACACTGAAGTTGATGCGTGCTAGACTGTACAGTATGTAATATACCTAGTGTGCATTTTTGCTAGAATTGCGCGACAAGGTACCCACAATGATGTCATGGGGTCAACAGCAGTTGAAACTGGGACATCGCAAAGTGCTGAAAATAGGCTGAAATCTTACCATATTTTTGGTTATTGCTTGGTAACACGACTATTTTGGAACTTTAGACAGATGATTTTCTGCTAATAAAAATATGCTCTTTTAAATGAAGGAACATTGTTTCAGCATTGGGTACCCCCTTTAAACTGTATTTAAGGAGCTTGATATCTTGAAGGTATAGTAGGACTAGGAAAAGACTGCCAGCAAAATGTGCAGCATTAACATCAATTGCTTACACTTAAGTCTTATTTCCCACCTTGCATGACAAGCACTTTCTTTTTCCCTGTTTATTTCAGTCCCTCACTCATAACTTCTAAGCTCAAAGAAATACTCAGTACATGGAGGCTTACATGGAACAACCTACTCTTAATGAAAAACTGATGGCATTTACATTGAGGTATATTACACTTGTGATTCTGATCTGGCATAGGGGAAATGGACAACATGTGACAAGCAGATCTAGCATTGCGCTGACTCTTTCCACTTTCAACTATTCTGGGTGTATTTTTAGATCAGGTGTTGACTAGTCTGAGATATCACACCTTGTTTGGTCCTCAAGGAACATTTGTTTTGCTCAAATTTTCAAAAGAAAATGAATTTAAGAATCATTTTCATCTTATTTAAACAAAAAATTGAAGAGAGGATACAAACATGCATTAGGGTAGAGATGAGGGACAAGTTTAGCACATTTTTGAGAAATTCATCTTGAGATTACATCTGGAGAGTAAACAAGTTCAAAGATAGGGGAAATCCCCAATAAGTACCTAGGCCTCATAACCAAAATAAGAGTTTTAACAAAATGTCAAATTTTAAACATGATAAAAGAAAACTGTCTTTTTTTTCTTCTTCTTCTTCTTAAGGCTTTGGAATAAAAATATATAATGGGTAGTTCAGATCATCAGCGCACTGCTGCACAAAACCTTTCCACTCTTTGAGCTAGCTACCACTGTTTTGGTCACTTACCATGCAGTGTTTTGTTCAATGGGGCCCTGTTAAATGGCTTTTATGTATGGGCATTTCTAATATTGTAAATCTTTTTCAATTCAGTCAGTGGCTGCGAGGAAAGTAGAATGAAATTCAATTCAATTCAATTCAATGATTTCATTATTGTTTTGACAACTATTCAACTATGATACATGTAGTTACCATGATAGCTAACAGCAAATCTACTCAACAACTACTCAACATCACAAGACAGCACTACCCCTTCCTCATCAAGTGGATGTATTCAGGTATCATATAGCATGTACATGTATTTAGTGAAGTTGCCTACAAATTTTTTCTCATGAATATAAATAATGATCTCAGGTAATTACATGATCTTTAGAGTACAGGTAATAAAACATCTCAGGGTATACTATGCCCTTGGGGTTTTGGCCAAAAGGCATTAAACCATCCAAGGTTGGAAATTGAGTAACACAGGTTAAACAGGAACATTTAAAAGGGGTACGCAATGCTGAAACAATGTTCCTTCATTTAAAAAGGGCATATTTTTACTGGCAGAAAATCATCTGCCTAAAGTTTCAAAATAGTCGTGTTGCCATGCAATAACCAAAAATATGGTAAGATTTCAGCCTATTTTTGGCACCTCCGCGATGTCCCAGTTTCAACTGCTGTTGATCCCATGACGTCATTATGGGTACCTTGTCGCGCAATTCTAGCAAAAATGTGCACTAGGTATAGTACATATTGTACAGTCTAGCGCACATCATTTGCAGTGCGCGTTATCTGGGTACTCACATTTATATGTACATCACTGCCGCTTTATTGTATCTACTCAAATTCTGAGGTCAGCCATGACCAAGCCACAAATAATTTGCCAAAATGCGATTTCGATTGAAAATCATCAAATTTTTAATGTTAATGTTTTTAGAATTCTATTCTTGATCATATGTCAAAAAAATTTTCAGCCATTGTGTAATCACTTTAATAAGAGTGAGAAATAACTTCAACATTTTAAATGTTTAGTTAACAGTGTAGCAAACCCAAGCCATAAATGAAATAATATATCATGAAAAAAAAAAAAAGAAGATAACAAGAGCGAGACCTTTTTTATTATTGCTTTCAGTGCTTTACCTAAAAATTAAAACCAGTCCCAAACTTGCCAGACATATGATACAAAACAAACATTCTTATGAAAAATCACACACAGTTGTTGATGTGGAAATTGTGATGATGGATGGATTTAACTGCATTCCTTCAACAAGTTACCAAACCAGTCCAGAACCTGATAAAGATTTTCATGAAGCTAATGAACAAAACCAGACCATAATCTCAGACTGATTTCAGAGCTACAACATAATTGCTAAAATATTTGGAAGAGTCTCCAAATGCAGCCTAGGCATGCATTTTGTCTCATTTACAAGTAACTTGGTAGTCAGGTGGAATACATTCGTGCTGCACATTAACCATTGAAGGGCCAGGCATATTGGAAAAACATGACCTGGGGGTGTTTCATAAAGCTGTTCGTAAAGTTACGCATGACTTTACGAACAACTTGAATATGAAGTGCCAAATGGGATCCCCAAAGTTTTTCCTGATGTTTTAAGAAAGTGTGACTGCATTTCCCATAATCTCAATTAAATTGTGGCAAAAAATATACTTTGCAATAAAAATGTTCGTAAACAAAGGTAAAGTTAATCTACATCTGCAAATTTCACCTTTAGCTGATGGGAATTATAATGATTGAGAATTCCATTTGGCTTGCCATATTCAAGTCATTCGCAAAGTCATTCATAACTTTACAAACAGCTTTATTAAACCCCCCGCGCTATATTGATGACATTGCTGTAATGTACAATCTGACAAGCAAATAATTTACAAGAAAATGCCTGGTTACTGTCAGGCTTGGGTTTATGGAAAATGCATGTTATACTGAAATCAAATCATGCTCAATGGTTTAAAGACATTGGTTAACATTGTTATGATTTTAAAAAAATCTTGTTTTGTAACTTGAAAATGGGATAAACATAAGGGTTATAGTGTAAAAATACCAGTCTGAAAGTCTCAAAGTATAATATCCACAGGAAGTATTTTTAAATATCAAAAATGTGAACCAATGTTTGAAAACTATACGAGGGTCGGTTGCACAGAATAGACATAAGGAGTGCGCATGCGCGTATGACTCACCTTACCGTACTGTGTGTATTGGCGAATCACGCGGCAGGAGGCACATAACGGCATTTTCAAATTCAAGCAAAGTGGTCCTCTTAATGATTGTCTCGTGAGACGAAGGATAATAAAATTGCCGTTTGTGTCTAACTTACACTTTTTCATTCTGAATTATGGTTCGTTTCAGGGTTTTTGAGTACAAATACAAGTACTCATACACATGTTTCATCTTAGTTTGAGAATTTTTGAAATCAGCTACTCACAAAGTTAGCCAATGCCTTTAAAATTGATATCATTCCCAGTATGTACCAGTTTACCATGATAGCAATCCTTCAAAATAATCTCAAGACATGCCTTAGAATTATCGAATTACATGCCTTTTGACCTCAGATTTCTCGACTTTAAAAGGTCAAAAGTTCACATGCTTCATCTCTCTGTGTGTCAAGTTCAAACAAAAAGTTTATGACCATTCTCGTGCAATAACAATCACAAATCGTCTGTTTGGAGCCGGAAGGGCTACATGAGTTAACGCCCTTCTGGCTACGAACAGACGAAATGTTTTAAATACAGACGGACACAATCATAAGCACACAGACATAATGTATGTGGGAGCTCTTCCTGGACTTTATCTCATGATAACTGTCCTGCAGATCTGTTTTTTGTATATCATCAGAAATTGTTTTCTTTTCTTTTTTTATATTTACATGAGCTCTTCATGAACTTTCTAGAGGCAAAGTACTCACAAGTACATGAACTTTCTGGTTTTTTACCAATAGCAACTCACACATCTTCATTGGTACATAATCAAAATTATTTGGCATAACTTTGAACAATACATCATTTCAATGGCAAGAGACATAACAATGTTACTAGACAGAAAATAGTGACTTGTCCCTAGCAGTGACATTACCATATTCCCCCCCCCCCCCCACACCTTACCCATGCCCTAACCCCACCCCACCCTCCACCCTCCTCCAAACTAAAACCCTTGCGTGTTTATGACATGCCGCAAGAGGAACAACCTTCAAAAGGAGGTCAATAAACTTTGAATGTGTGAACATGATATCCAGGGTATTATGACATTTTCCTGCTCTCAGCATTCTTATCATGCATTAGATCAATCAGGTAAGCTGGGGCCTCTAAGGAAACATTTTTTTGTCTTTTTTCTAATATAAAGACTTTTTCTCTTTTTTTACAATTTTTCATTTTATTCAATATTTTGGTGTTCTCTTTGATGGTTGCCTCAGATTTTTCAGATTTTTTTTTTTCAGATTCCTGTTAGAAATTCTGCGATATGACACTAGCAACGGCCTGAAGTTAGCCAATGGCCCTGCTCTGGAAACAGGCATCCCTAACTCTAACTTATGCATACAAGGCTTAACTAATGATGCAAGCAGAATAACCCCAAGCTGAGGTCAATAAACTGAGAACTTACCGATATGATATCCAGGGTGTTATCGCACACTTTCCTGATTTCGGCATTCTTATCATGCATTAGATCAATCAGGTAAGCCGGGGCCTCTGAGGAATTGGGGGAAGAAATCAGTTAAGGAAGCTGAGCCGTGATCTTGAGAGGAAAATGAGGAGACAGAAAAAACCTAGTTTATACATGATGCAATTAACCACTCGCTTGCATCAATGTTCTGAGCTTTATTTCATGATATATTCTGTCATGGTAAAAGTTAAAACAAGGATTTACATTAAGTTAAAGTTATGCTAAGATTGTGTCCACAGCTGTGATAAGGAATGCAATTCTCCCTATCACACAGAGCTTTCCGGATCCCGAAGCTGGGGGCGCTCTAATTCTACGGCATGTAAATCAGTTGATTTATTGGGAACGTTACTTCTGGTACACACAGCTGTGATATTGAGCATTGTTGACAATGTTTTGGTGGACGCGTTCATCCTAGCAAAAAGTCATCTTTTCCCCTTAATCTAGCAAATAACTGTGTTTCCATAGATTTACTATTTCAGTGGGATTCTCCTGATAAATCTTCTCAAAATTTACTGAATCGTTGACATTGGTTACGCAAATAATCGTGTGTGCTATGATAGCACTTTTAGGCAGGAAGTCAGTGCCCCAGCACCTTTGTCACTGAAATCAGTATGGACAGATAATATTGGTCATTAGAGTTAACAGTAGAGTAGTGTTGCCTAATTATGTTGTAGAAGAAGTGATACAGTCAAACAATTTATTTTAAACATAAGTGAATGGAAAGTTGAGGTAAAAATAAATCAGCTTCATGAAGCAAAGGGCTCTACATGTCATATTATCCTTGTATGAAAAGATACTGAGATTTAAAACCCATTACGTTATAACCCAACTTGTTACAAGAACAAGAATGAGTGGTTCCTACTACAAAGCCCAGAAAAATGAGACAATCGTGTCGGCAACATAGCCTCTTACTTGTAGTTACTTACTGACGTGTAGCAGTACATTTTTCAGGTGGTCTAGTAAGTCATGTGTGAACAAGGCCTAATCGGGGACTGAGGAGACAGTAAGATCTGAAGTATGATCACAGAGTTCCTGTGCCGGCAGTTAAAAAAGATTCCAGGACAGTGCATGGTCTGCAAGATTTTATCTTTAGCCAATTGTGGTCGTTTTTTTAACATGGCTAAGTTTAAGAACAAAGTTCCTGAACCCCCAGGTCATCAAGGCCCATATATAAGAAAATAGATATATCAAAGGCACTGGCTAACATTGTTATGATTTTTTTTTAAATCTTGTTTTGTTACTTGAAAATGGGATAAACATAAGGGTTATAGTTTAAAAATACCAGTCTGAAAGCTTCAAAGTATAATATCCACAGGAAGTATTTTTAAATATTAAAAATGTGAGCCAATGTTTGAAAAATATACGAGGGTCGGTTGCCCAGAATAGACATAAGGAGTGCGCATGCGTATCACGCTGCGGGAGGCACATAACAGCGTTTTCAAATTCAAGCAAAGTGGTCCTCTTAGCGATTGTCTTGTGAGACGAAAGATAATAAAATCGCCGTTTGCGTCTAACTTACACTTTTTCATTCTAAATTATGGTTGGTTTCAGGGTTTTTGAGTACAAATACAAGTACTCATACACATGTTTCATCTTAGTTTGAGAATTTTTTAAATCAGCTACTCACAAAGTTAGCCAATGTATTTAATTAACACTTGGCTTTTCTTAGACTACTGGTTTATGGAGCACCAAGCATTGACATCTTATATGTACAAAGCACTGTAATTCTCTAACCAAATGCCTACTGTTTGATCTACGATTCAGGGAAGCTGTGAAGCAGTATTTCTTAAAATGCAATTTCAGTGCATCAAGTCGTATGGAACACCTCTGAATACATTGTCACACCTTATCTCCAACCATTTAAGGTTTTGCAACCTTTTAAGAACCTTTTGAGAACCTTTTGAGAGAACCTCTTTTAGTCTTAACAGAAGCTTATCTGTGCTACTGACAGGGCACTGCACAGCAAGACAGATGTAAATGATAACATGGTTACTGAACCTCTGACAAAATCTGAGTCTATGACCTCTTACAAAAAATATCAAGATCTTTTTAGGCCAATATGAATGCTAAATTGGTAATCTTGACAAGAAATACAGATGCAGTATGATGAAAATAGTAGCCCCTCTCCATCTCACACATGGATCAGAAATAATCTAAAATATTTATGATTGTATCAAATATTCACCAATTTTAGAAATAGAGCTATAGTACGTCAAAAGAGGATTGCACTATCAAAATTTAACATTATCTACCATGTATAATTTAAGTTTTTGTCTTCAAATTTAAAGGATTTTCCACAATATCCTTGCTTCTATCATGATTTACAAGGATTTGCACAAGATCTAGTAATCACTTAAATGTAATCAAAAATGTAATTTTTAATACTTTCCACCAAGTACAGAACTGCAATATCATCTCATCCTCACAC
The DNA here is from genome assembly GCA_029962745.1 of Echinometra lucunter. Taxonomy (NCBI): domain Eukaryota; kingdom Metazoa; phylum Echinodermata; class Echinoidea; order Camarodonta; family Echinometridae; genus Echinometra; species Echinometra lucunter. Next base: position 12,900,057 of record CM057165.1, on the reverse strand, counting down.
ATTTAACCAGCCCACAGAAGATGGGTAAGTGGCCTTACTACAGGCAGCAAATAAACACATCATTCATTGAGATTATTATAAAAAGGTTTTTAAAAAAAATTTATAAGGTGTACATGTCAAATCAGTTTAGAAGTAAATTATTTAATAGCCAGTCAATTTGGATGGTATTTAAAAATGATTTCGTATTTTATATCAAGTGGAGATACAAAAACCAGAAAGATGTATTAAGAAATCTTGAGATGTTTCTGTTCTAGTTCTTTCTTCCCATTTCTTCTATCTCATGTCTAAACTGTTTGATTTTTTTTCCTCATCATTTGACTAATTTTGTAAATATTGACTTTAGATTTCATGAAATGTTGTTAAAGGATATATTGAGATAAAGTACCTTGGAGGAGGAAAAGAAAAAAAGAAAAAATAAAAAGGATACGTGTGAGTTTAATGATAACTTCTCTAGTTGCCTCGTGGAATACCATCTGATAGAAGACATAGACAATCTGACAAACTATCTCATCATCCTCTTGTTTTGCTGCAGAAGAAAAAGAAGAACAAAATACAGTGAAACCTGTGTATAAAGACCACTCAAGGGAGACAAGAAAAGTGGTCTTTATAAGCAGGTGGTCTTTATGGACAGGTTCCCTTCAGTACATCTCCAATGAGAAACCGCATTCAAGGGAAACAGAAAATATGGCCTTTATAGACAGGTGACTGTTATAGACAGGTAGTCGCTAAAGCAGGTTTGACTTTACACTGAGTTAGTGACTGAATTTATATTATTCCATGCACGTGACTCTATTTACATACAAAACTCTTCGTTTTACATTTATATTTAGCTATTGCCTACACTCTGAGGATATTTTGAAACAAAAAAAAAAACATGTGTTCACTTAATTACGAAGAAATTCTCAAAACATAAATGATAGTTTGAATGATCTATAGAGTTTAAGTAAGGAAAACAAATTTCCTTTGTCCAAAATGAATAATTTCATACTAAAATGAAGCAATCTTTATTCTGCATTCGATGAAAATGAAAATGAATTTGTTTCACACTAAAACTTCCCAAGGAACAAATTCTGAAAAGGTGATTAAGGTTGCGATGACAAAAAAGCTTTCCAACACATTTATTCAGCAACACATCTCGTCAGTATTCGCATCATGCAATAGCTGAATTCCAAAGAAGGAAATAGGTAGAGGCACTGAGTCATCAAGCACCATGGGTGGATAGCTTGCCACCCCTTCAAATCTCATATTCATAATCACACCTATCTGAAATCCTAAATATGCAATTGGGGGATTAGTTGAGGGATTCATGGAGGAACTGTAATATCAAATGGAATGACTGTATAGCTTACCATTGAGTAGTTCTATTAGAGACTGGATGATGCCAGACTTGGCAAGCATTGCTGCACATGAGTCATCCGTTGCTACAGTACCCACCAACATCACCACTTCCAACACTAGATCATCTTCAGCAGCTCCTAGTCACCAGGTAGAAATGAGAACATTAAAATGGAAAGAGAAAGAGAATGAGAGAGCAAGAGAGAGAGAGATCCTAGTTTGAAAACACTTGGTATTAAACTAAACATGATTTTTGTGCATCTTCAGTTTTGGTCAAACAAAGAGCTGATCTTAGTCTGACAGTAAATCAATGAGCAGTGACATTGACAGATGATGTAAGCAACTAAAAAGGAAAACAAAAAACCCAAACAAAAAACTATTACCAAGCTTTGAAGCAGAAAAAAAGAAAAAAAGCCTCCTAATGACAGCCAAGCTTCAATTCCTCTTCAAGTTCCAAACTACATTTTTTTTCTTCTTTTTTTTTCTCCTTTTTTTTTTTTTTTTGGGGGGAGGGCTATTTCTGATTTTTTTTTTTCATGTTTGAAGCATCGTAATTATGAGATTATCCAGGTAAAGATTACAATTCACTTCAAAGTGTTTCTTTCCTTCCTTGATGTTAAGACTGGTCTACTGACCTGGCTAACCTGACAGAAATGGAATCCTTATTTCTATTACAGATCATCTTAATAAAAATATAAGAAATGAATACCTGGTTCTAATTTCTCTTTGATCCATGGAACAAGACCAAACTCGTTGATGATCATCTCATAGTCAAGGTCAGGGATGGTTAGGTTTGCCATGATACCTAGGGCTTCTACCACCAATTCCTCATCGTTGGACTCCTTGATGATGCGGGCAACATCCGAGATGTATTCCTAGAAATTCAGTTGGAAAGAAAAATCACTAATACACAAATTTCCTTACAGACAGAACACATTTTCAACAGGAAAATCTGACATCTTAAAGGGGGTACCCAATGCTGAAACAATGTTAGCTCATTTAAAAGAGCATGATTTCATTAGCAGAAAATCATCGGCCTAAAGTTTTTTTAAAAGTCGTGTTGCTAAGGAAACCCCCAAATGTGGTAAGATTTCAGGATATTTTTGACCCCTCAGCTGTGACCTAGTTTCAACCGGGTATCCACTTTTACGTCAAAATGACGTCAAAGTGGGTACCTTGTCGCGCACTTCTAGCAAAATGCGCGCAAAGTATAATACATATTGTACAGTCCAGCGCACAGCACAACTGCAATGCGCGAAGCTGGGTACCCACTTTGACGTCATACCTCATACTCAAATTTTTTGGTCAACTCTTGACTTTTTATGAGAAAATTAGCCAAAATGCATTGATTTTGATTGAAAATCATTGAATTCTTAATGTTATTCTTCTTAGAATTCTATTCTCGATCATATATAAAAAAAAAATTTACCATTGTGTAATCACTTTAACTAAATAAAGATAACAATAACAATAGTAACATTTGTATAGTGTTTCTTAGCACTTTGCATGTAATTATTAATACCCCCGTCACTGAATTCAATCACTGTTCCTCCTGGACATGTACCATCTGCACTCCCTAAGAGCGTTCCTGTCAGGCGCCATTTTACAGGCACACACATGCCAATGTAGCTACAAAGACATTCGCATCCTATCAAATATCCATTAACACCTGGGTGGAGAGTGGCAAACATGGATTAAGGTCTTGCCAGAAATTCTTAAAGGTGGTCATGATAAAGTCAAGGAACTTAAAATTCCACTTTACATTCATTCCTTGTTAAGTCAAAAGTTGCACATGATTGGGAAGGTTATGTTCATAATTATATACATGCTACTGAATGGTATTTCAGTTTTCTAATGAGGTTTCATTCAAAATTAACCTCTGACCTATACCAATAATTGTAAAAATCAATTTTGAAGTTATTTTGATAAAAACTAAAGCATGAATGATTGAAAACACCCCTTTGATTCATTTAAAGGATTGATATCCATGATGAAGTTTTTTCTTTTAATGGTCCGATTCATTTTCATTTCTGCTGTAGTTAAAAGAGAGAACTAGATGGAGAAAAAATAAGCAAGAGAGATACAGAATGAAAATGAAAAGAAAATGAAAATGAAAAGAAAGAGAGAGGGAGGGGAGGGGGAGGAAGGAAATTAAAAGGAAAGTGAGAGTGAGCAAGAAAGAAAGAAAGATGAAATACTTACAATGAACTGTGTCTTTGATGGTCCATCATGTTGTGATATATTCCTGATCATCTTGAGGAGTAAGGGGTCTCTAAACTTGAGGGCTCTCCTCATGAGTAACCTCAGCCCATTGCCTTCACATATGAGCTGTGCATTGTGTTTGTTACATGCTAGGTTGATGCCAAGAGCTACAAGCTCAATCTCTAGTCTGTCCGTAGGAGATTCAAGCATCATCTTCATTATCTGTGGAACAGGGCACCGTTTCATAAAACTTGTTATCAATATTGAGTTGCAATAACTGTTATAACCTACTGAAATCCTTGCATCTGATTGACTGAGAGCAAATTCGTCATAGAAATGTGGCAGGGCCCAGATGTGAAAATTTAAGAAAGATGTGTTATATAAACCGCACTTGGCCAAATAAATGTAGTTTCCCTACAAAAATTAAGCACAGGATTCATCCTTCAGCTGACAAAACAGAGGATTTGCTTGTGGAAAGTAAGCTTATCGATGTACATATTGCTGTATTTTTCACAAAACAATTAGATTTGTGTTTCAATTTGAATTGCAAGCTTACAGGACAGCATAATATGAAACATCAGGTATAGCATGCAGCATTCTGACCTGTTTTAAAAAATATCATCTGCTAGCTAAATCCTGTACATGCAATCTTATTTCAACTAAGAATACAAGATATTTATTTTAATGTAAGATTTTTAAAAAATATTGAAAATGTTGATGAAATCCTGTAAGAATATACATTTGTCTGCTTCTTTGAAGCAGAGGATCACAGGATGGCCATGTCACTTAGAGAAAAAAGCAAAATGATTCATCAGAAAGTATGAAAAAAAAAAACAAGGATGAAGAATAATTATCTCACCATGGGTATACAGTCTGTGTATGTAAACATTGACTTGGCCTTGTCATCCTGACTGACATGGTATAGCACACATAAAACCACTAATCTGTGGTTATCATTGGCTGAGAGGAAAAACAGAGGTCAAAGAAACATACACTTGAAACTGAACTCATAGAATACTCCGAAGTGCTTTATTATGTTTTTTTTTTTTTTTTAAGTCTATAAAAGGTTTTACAAAACATGGGGAATCACTTTAGGGAAACTATGACAAACACTGTTTATAGGTCCTGTACATTTTTTACCACAGAAACATGCAACCTGGAATTATTTTGTTTGTTTCCCTTTGTTTTGATATGAATAAAAAAAAAAATCTGTATTAAGTTAATTCATGCCTCAAGAATTTTTTCTAACAAAAATAAAGAAATGGCAATCAAAGGGTAAATAATTACCAAGAGAAGTCTGATTTACATACAAATGCAGGCTTTTATGAAAAAAAAAGAGTGTTTACAAACCATCAACCCATAACAATAAATTTACTGCAAAAGTAATTACCCAATTTTTAAAAAAAATCAGTGATACTGTAGGGGCCGTAAATCAAGGATCACCTCAGAACCTTGATTATTTGCAGACTTATAATGTTGAATTTCCAAAGGGCACTCACCTAGAAGTTCCACAAACTTTGGGAGCATTCCAAGTTTGATCATCTTCCCTCTGAGATCAGTGTCAAAGGATAGATTGAGTAGTAATCTTAATGTGATGTTTAGAAGATCCTGCAAATAATCAATAACAATATGCAATTCTGATTCCATCTATAAGTAAAAGTCTGCATATGTGATATTTCAAACTCCCTAATTTCTTTAACTATTCAAATGACAGTACTATTATCGCTATGCTGGTCATAACATCTACATGAATACAGATATATATCTTTTTGAAACCATCATCTTTAAACAGGGCTGAATAATACCAGAGAATGTAGCATGGTAAATTTCAAAGATGTATTCATTCCAAAACTCAGAAAACAAATAATTTACGGTAGCAACTGACATAACAGATCATTGTAAAATATACCAACTGGTGTGTATATCATGATATTGATACAAGATAATTAAAACTTCTTACCTCATGGTCACAAGGTACAAGCTTTGCTAATCTCTCTATGATCTGTTGTTCAGCCTAGAACATAAATACATAGTAAATACATCACATTAGCAAGTTATAAGGAGACAGCAATTTGTGTCATGGAACACTTATAACAGCTTTCTTTTATGATAATTTTCACCCAATTCTATCCCTATAGATGTGAAGTAATTCATGAGGTATATTCAACTTCACTCTGACTGACAGTAAATGTATTTCAATTTCTCATTTTTTACAAGACCATCACATATACTGTTTCATCCATGTCCCCTACATCAATGACAAATGATAATTTCAATTCACTTTCAATTCCAATACAATACAAAAATAGAATACAATCATAACAGAATAACATTACGGATAGATCAATCAAAAATACAGAAGAAGGTACATAAGAGGATAAAACACTACAACAGATAACACTACAAAGGCATTACAGGAATTAGTTGGCCATAAAAAGCCATATGGATTTGTCGAGACGACCACCCTGGAAAAAGGTACAAGCTCCTATGTAAAGCATGAACTACTGTATTCTATAAATGCACAGATGATGAGTTTCTACGGAAACAATTTAAAATTTCATTCCTATTTACAGAAAGAATGGAATATGAGTTTCTGCAAAACTAGAAATATCACGGGAGGTGAAAAATACCCGTCTGTGCTAAATTTCCTGAGCATTGCTCGAAAAATGAGGAAGTAGTTTGATCCACAATATTTCCCCGATTTATTGCCATAATATGCTGTTATCATGGCAACGTAGTTTCCGTCACATTAAAAAAATATGTCTTGCACATCTTCACCACAAGACCAATGTGAATGCCAAATTTCATGAGCATTGCTCAGAAACTGAGGAAGTAGTTCGATCTGCAAGATTTGCAATGGACAGAATGACCGCCCAACCGACTGCCTGACCGACCAACCTCTCATTCCTACATATCCCCTTCAAACTTTATTTGGCAGGGATATAAAAAAAAGGTCTACCATTTCATTCTTGTTCTCTACATAGATGCTGAGTTTCTTGAGGAAAGACACGACCAGGATGAGTAGCTCAGCATTGTCCCTCTCTAACGTCTTGATGAGGAGACGGATGATGTTCTTGTTCTTCATCTTTAGTTCTACTTTAGGATCCTCAGAGAGATTGAGTAGCAGGTAGAAAGAAACTGCACAGATAAAAAAAAAGGCAAGATAGAAGAGAAAGAACTCTTAAAGGCACTGCGTGATAAAGTTAGTGGCAGTCAAAGATAAGATGGAAAAGAAAGAAAGAAAAATTTTTGATGAAGAATACATGATGCACAGCATTATTCCATCCCAATTCTCTGACTTCTTTACAGGGCTGGAAACCACATATTCCAAGCTGCAATGCTTTAGTAACTTTTCAATGATGTATTGCAGCAATCGTACCCAATCAATTATTATATCAAAGTAAAGATAAGTCCATTAAATGAAAAGGTAGCAAATACCATGAAACATGAGTTCTACCTCTTAAAAGTTGTTCTTGCTTCTTGAGTAGACCGTGGTATTTCTTGGTGCTCTTTTCAAAGTCTCTCTTGCTTGCCGGGTTTTCCTCAGGTGCATCAGAAGTCAAGGGTTAAAAAGACTTGTCACATTACACTAGAAATAAATTGTAGCATCTGTGATATTGCGTACATGATTTAAACTTGTAGATGACTGTAGCAATTTTTTGTAGTAGTATGTGCAAAACATAATGGGGAAGTATTTAACCACGTCTTCACTCAGCACAATCTATTCCCTCAATTTACTACTAAAAGACATATTCCCACACATCACACTTAAATAAAGCAGCCTTCAGTCAAATTATCTACTTCTAGACCAAATAAATAAAGGAGATGTTTAAAGGCGTCTCGTTCTTGTAGAATTTAGTACTAAGGGGGGATGACAATGCAGCTTTATGTTAATATACAGTATGAAAAGGGCACTTGCAATTCAGAAGAAAATATACTTGTGAAAATAATCATCACTTTCAATTAAATTGTTAATGCAATCTCTCTTACGAATTATTCCAATATCATGATCAGTTAAGGATATCAGCCTTCTTCTTTTTGAGAAGTTCCTCATTCCACGACACGTGTTTCTTGAGCTCATGTTCGACCACACCCATGACGAGGGCACCAATCTTGAAGTGGGCCACAATGCTGTGGAATTGACTGAAGCTAGAGAAACAGAAGAAGATGTAGATGATGTTGGTAGCCAGCTCCACACTGTGCTTCCATTCCTCACGCAGGACACGGGCAAGAGCTCCTAACACGGTTTCTGCAAACAACATGAAGATTATAGTAACAAGTTTTCTATAACACTCAATTCTTTATTCCCCTTACAACGGAGAATAAAATGACTCAATCTAAACATTAAAACTGAAGTCACATGTACTGAACTTCAAAACTCAGAATCCCAACTATTGTCACCATGCAATACATACCACAATACCGATACAATAAAAGAATTAAGTAAATTAGGACTGAATACAATGTTTATTGAATAATTACATGCACATTTGCTTCCTACAAAAAAACTATAGTGCAAAGCAAATTCTCATAGCTGATTCTGTAACATGAATGTATTCAAAGTGTAGCATTATTCATAAAACTCTTGAATGGTACAGTAAATAGTAATTTTGTCGCTAGCAGAAGGACATTAGCTTGAGCGTGATGAGAAGAGTTATACATCACCCGGTTGGCAGAAAGGAGTGCACGATATGCAAAAAGTACCATGTAGCGCTTGAGTTGACACCCTTCTGCCAGCTTGGAGATGATTTTTTCAGTCATTTCTCTATTATTGGTATCATATTTACCATTGGACTGTAGTTCCTCCAGGTTGTCTGGATTTCTAGCCAGCTGTAGAAGTAGAGCAGTACCTCTGACCTTCTCAGGATTATCTTCATACAGTAGCTCAATGTAATCCTCTATATCATTGATGTTGGCTACCTCGTTTAACTGAAAGAAAATTGGTGATTGTTGTAAATTTGTATATGCATATAGTGGCTGCCAAAGTGTAAGGATAAAATCATGACTCATAATCACCCATCACCAAGGAAGAAGTAACAGTTGAACAATAAATTACAGTACTTAATATGTGGCATCATCTAATTTTTAATATTTATACGCTCGATTCAAACATTTGCAAATTCAAATAAAACCATTCAATACCAAACATACTAGTTTTCTTTAGGGGACACACGGCCGGTACAAAAAACTATAACAGGAGCCTTCTCGTCTTTTCTAATTTCAAGTAGAGAACCCCCTTATCATGAACTGAAATGCGATGCATGAAAGTATGCACTGGTAGATATTTTTTTGAAATGTATTCTGACAGGCAATCAGATTGCTTGGAGTTGGTCTAGCAGTAACATGCACGGTCAGCTCTTTGTCATTGCTTACAAACTGATTCTGATCAGACCCGGGTTCAAACCCGAGGCATCTACCATGAATGATGACGTTTAAGGTCTGTTCCAGACATAAATAATCATACCTGATTGATACGCCTCTGTAAAAACCCAATGGCACACACTTGTGCATAATTATCATTAAAATGTATTCCAAAGTGCACTTCCCTGAAAATGGTTTTCATGGAAACAACTTAAGGTGCTTTCACACATGACGCGACAGTGTGGTAACATGCTGTATCACCACACTTTTTTGTGTACAAGCCTATGGGGTAAAGGGCGACAAAAAAAATGTCGCCGAGGCAGGACACACTTTTGTTTGCTACCTAGAAACAAAACAAATGCGCACCAAATTTCTAAAAAGTTAGCGCAAAAATTGTTGCCATGAGATTGCTTGCACAAGTTTTGACAATATGCTCTCTTATTGAGAGTTGACGCGTTAATGCACGTTCATTAGCATATGTGGTGACACAAAGTCCCATCATGTGTGAAGACAAAACAGTGTGTTACCACACTGTCGCACCATGTGTGAAAGCACCTTTATAATCTTACAGATGATTTACCTCTGTGCCTTCATATGGAGGAGGATCCTTCAGTTTGCCTGTTAGCTCTCCCTTCTTAGCACCGGCTGGATCATTTAGAGATACATGAAAGAAAATGTACAAACACTAAATATGAGTGGATTATTAACCCATTCGTGACAGAGGGTCCACATTTTGTGGTTTGGCCTAACATCTTTTAATGCAAAGCCCTAAAAATCATACCAAATACATGAGCAGAAAGAGCAAAAAATTCTACACAAACTGTGCCCATTTTGGTTACATCAATATTCATTGTTTGATGCTGAAAATTTTTTAAAGGAAAATAAGCATTAAAATCCATAAATTGGCAATGTGATAGAAAATTTAAAATCACTGTTTTCCCCTGCAAACTGGCAACTTTTTGACTTATCATCATAATTTCTGTCAATTTATATTCATTTCTGATACATGACGTTTTATAAATAAAATGTAGCAATAAAATAAAAATGTTGGTGTTGCCAATTTGAAGAATAAAAGCTGATCAAATTAGGCTTTGAATAATTCCTGTCACGAATGGGTTAAACCTCATGTACAGTTTTGGTAAAAAAAAAAAAAAAAAAAAAAAAAAAAAAAACATAGGTGTGAAACTGATTAAATATAGTCTCACATTATGTGCCTTGCATAAAAAGTGGGAAAAAGTTACATGAGTGAGATTACATGATATTCTATTCATGATTTCTGGTGAATTTTAGTGTAGATATTTGAAATGAATGCCATGTCACAGTTACATTCTGCACTTCACAGTGCTTCATAAAATTATCATGTAAACAGAACTCTCATTAGTTTTACAAGTGTGCAGGCCTGTGTGATTTACATCCTGACCTGAGATCAAAAGTATATTTCACCTTTCATGTTTTTAATATTCTACTTGATAAGGAAAGAACTTCACAGCATCTTAGTTTTGCTTTTATCTTGAAGGTGAGCAGCTAAAAACATTCTGACAAAAGGGTCTACCAAAACTATACATAACCTTTAAATTCAATTCTTCAAGATATACATGCAAGCTCCTTATCAGAGCAATAAAATCTTATAACATGAAAATCCTGCTAATTCAATACAAATTTCAGGGAAGAAAACTATAAGATTTTCCAAGCTAAAGATAAAAGGTGGCAAAAAATTCTTCACATACAAGAAAGGACAAATTTATTTCTTTCTGAAGAGAATTAGTTGGCAGTGAAAAACTATGTATCCTTAAAAAGAATATCATCAACGGGTCAGTTCTCTCTCATCATCCTGTCTTTGGTCTTTGCAGTTATGAGGTACATCATTTCAAACTTAAATTTTGAAGGGGAAAAAAAAACACTTTTTCAAAGAAACCACATCAGATTAAGGCAAAGAAATCATACAAAACAAAACAAAGACAAAACAACAACACCAATAAAATAAAATCACCTTTTTGTGTAGTTTCCTTTCTATTCTGAAGATAATATAAAAGTTGTTCTACTTCTGGCAGTTTAGATGGGTGGATAAGCTTGCATTTGTCAACAACTTCTCTGGCCAAGGCTGCAATGTCTGTGGTGGAATTCAAACTTCTCAGACGAATTCTGCATGAGAAAGAATGACAGTCAGATCATAGCCAGTGACACAGTAAATCACATCTGCTTCTTCTCTTCAGCTACCCATAATCTGATATTGATGCAAATATTTCATTTAATGTAACACTGAAACTTCTCCTACACTATGTAGCTACAATTCTTAACCCCCAAACACACTGTGCTTATTCATGTCTTCTGTTCCACCATTCCATTGCTGATATTCATTAATTTTATTTGGAAGAATTTTTGTTCAGATTTAAGAGACAGTAATTACCACTGAGTTCATAGAAATCATGTAAATACATGTACAAGCTCCAACAAAATATTATAAGAAAATTTTTGACTTGGCAGTTTATTTTGCAAAATACAAACATTTGGTTCATGATAATTAATTTTTGTCAATATTTGTGACAGTTTCTCACAATCTCACATACCGTAATACAGTGTGCTTTCAATTAAAGTTGAAATCTTGACAACTGAAACTTGCATTTACAATTTATAGATTATTAGTTTTGGTAATGCACAGTTAAGTGTTGAGGTATGCCAAAACTTACATCTTTTGACATTCCTTCCTCTCGCCAAGCATGGGATCGCCCATCTCCCCCAGGATGGTAGCCTCCAGCTCATAGTTGACAACAAGGGCTTTCTCTGTCGGGTGAACATCGATGCTACCTCCTTTCACTTTCCTGCAATGATTAAGAATCAAAATAGATACATGTTCATGTAGCTGAGAAATAGCTAACATACATCACCAGAAGCCTGATAGCAACAAGTTTTTGAAATTTACATTTCTAGAGAAGGTATATCAAAATTTTAAATTGATATTAGAAATTAGAAAATATTTTACCCTGAAACTAAAGCTGCGAAAACTTCTGTAATGCATTTATCATCAAGCTCAAGTTATGCATGGAAAGTTTGGATATTTTATTCTTGTTATTTTTCCAGCTCTTGTGCTGTACCATCTGGTTACAGTTCGTTATTACAAAGGTTCGTTATTCCGAATGTCCGTTAGTCCAAAGATTCGTTATTCCAAAGGTTCGTTATTCCAAAAATGAAATAAGGTTCGATAGTCCGCGAAAATGAGAACAGGTTCGTTATTCCGAAGGTTCATTAATCTGAAAACAAAATAAGGTTCATTAGTCTGAAAATGAAATAAGGTTTGTTAGTTCATTAGTTATTTTCAGACTAACAAACCTTATTTCACTTTTGGACCAAAGAACCTTCGGAATAACAAATCTTATATTTTATCTTTGGACTAACAAACCTTCGGAATAACGCCACAAATGTTCGGATTAACAAAACCTTTTTCATTTTCAGACTAACAAACATCTAGGTATACGCAATTTGCATGTTTCGGAATAACAAACCTTCAGAATAACGAACATCACCCGTACCATCTTACATCATTCTGAAATCACAATAGCACTTGTAACATTAAGAACCCACTACACTATTCGAAGAAGAGTAGGGGGAAACGCAAGTGTAGTGGTACATCGGCACAGTTTATGTATGGCGGTGTGTCCTCATTTCGCACATGTCCATATTTAGTGCACTGGGTAATCTCAAAAACTAGAAGAGATTTCGGAAATTTGATAGCACCAACAGATGGAGGAACCTAAAGTTACCCAAGGAATAACTTTTCTTTGAAATTGGGGAAGAAATTGTGAAATGAATAAAAAAGCAGCAGATTTTGCTATTTTGCATCCATTCCTAAAGAAATTGAACCTACCAACAAAGGTCCAGAAATCTTTATTTTGAGAGACGATATCACCAAAAGTGTAAGTAAAATGTGATACTAAATGATTCTATGGAATTTTGCCTTGCTAGTGATGCAATATCCTACCTTTGATGGATCTCTATTTTGCATTAATCAGTGTAAACTGGTGTGCACGAAGTATGGACTCGTTGTTTTTGTAAACCTTTTCCAGTTCCAGCGCACTGTGATACGACATTGAATTTTGCGATTGTGATATCTCTGGAATTCTTTGTCAATAAGTCTTCCTCTTGCACCTATTCATAATCTAAAACTTGATATCCCTTTGGTCTCAATTAATCAGAATAATTTTTGGTAGAATTTGAGAAATTATGGATTGAATATTGTGTTCTTTAGAAAATCAATAACATGTGAGCAAAATATGGTCACCCCATCATACACAAACAAGTGCATGCCATGACAAATGAAAGTCAAATCTATTCATACTTAACAGTGAACTTCAAATGAATATCATAACATCGTATCAATATTAACAACTGCCTAATGTGAGCCGAGTCAATGCATTATATACCCAGATGTTGTGTCCGACTGTCCGGACATGAACTTGCGTAACGTTAGAGGGTCTAGTCTATAGACTATAGAGTAAAGCACCTGTCATTCAACCTGTGTCGTGATTCGACCTATTATCACTATATCACAAGCCAGCACATATTATTGTCACAACACACACTAATCACTTCATTACACACAGAGACATTGTCACTCACCACAAGAAAGTCCCTTAGTCACCTCCAAAAATCCATCTAAAAAGCCAAATTCTGGCGTCAAAAATGGAAAATCGGCGCCATATTTCCAAAGCATGCGATGGCTTAAGTCCAATGCTAAGAAACAGGGTCGCAGAAAAAGCGCTAAAAATAAAGAAATTGGCGGTTTTGTGAAGAGTTTTTTTCGTTTATCACAAGCTCCGAGTGTGATGGTATCGGCGAAAAACAAATGAAAAACCAAACCCCCCATATCTGCCGATGCAGTGACTTCATGTACAAAGTTGAATGCAAGTCCCCGCTGGCCTTCATTTGACCGCAACGGGAGCACCGACGGGCACCGCAACTTCCGCGATGGACAACCGTGTGTGGTGCGGTGCATTTCAGCGGCCCTCATACGCGTTGACATTGAACGCGCAGTGCGCCCAGTCGAATGATTGCCGGGGGATATCGAATTAAGGGCATGAAACATAGCGATATATTTTCATATTTTCTGAAAAATTGTGATGTATTTGAAAAAATAAACATTGTGATGAAAATAGTTTAATATATTTGACATGAATTTATGTAGATATGATTTTGTGAAAAGTAAGTTTAGCAGAATAAATATTGCAGAAAAGCTTAAGCGGTCGAATCTCGGGCAGTTTACTCTAGTCTCTTAACTGTAACGTTAGTGTTAGATCTATCCGGACAGTCGACTTAATTTAACAGTCATGTTAAGAAGTTTACAATCAATATTTCTTAAATTTTCTAGCACTAGTGTTAGACAGTATTATAGAGAACGAATATTGATGATGAATGGTGCTATTTAATGAAGAGATTTTGTTGAATCCAAAGACAAAAGAGAAGGCTCATTTTTGTTTAGTGTCCGGACACACGACCCTCATCCTACTACGAGGCGCGGCGTCTCTCCACCCCAGCAGTTCAGGCGTAATGAGATGTCAGTAACCGCTAATTTTCCTGCAGGATCTTGCGTTAGCTGTTTTTCTAAGCAAATTACAAACCTCTTTAAGTATCTTGCATCCTCAGCCTGCATTTTCTCTCTACTTCACCAGCAGTCAGTCGAAAAAGTTGTCGCTTAATTTCATAACATCTGTTCCATAAAAACATGTATTTTCTCTATCCAATTAAATTTTGCTGCGGTTCATTAGGGAATGTACGCTTTGCATTATGGGAAGAGTGAAGGTGAGTCTCAAATTCAGACACACAATGTAGATATTCGATAAGCATGTTCTCCCCATTTGGTCTGATGTTAACAGAAGATTTAAAAACGGGGTGGGGGAGGAGGAGCATCGAGACAATTCACATTCAAATTCAAATTCAAAAATTTATTGATTTAAATCCAAACATTCAGGACCATCTCAATTTACAAAACATAGCAGTACATAACAAAAGAAACGGAACGTAAAACAAAAACAAAGAAACAAAACAAAAAAATGAGCTTGCATGTTATGATATAATTACCAGTCAAAGAATAACATTTAAAAAAAAAAAAAAAAGAACGGCCACAGGCCAATTCAGAATATACAACAGTTTTCGAAATATATAACATAGGCAACAAAAATGGAACATAAAACAAAGACAAAGAAATAAAACAGAAAATGAGCATGCATTTCAATAATTCCCATTCAAAGAATAACTTTTTTTTTTTAAAGAGAGAGAGAGAACAGCCATGCACAGGCCAATACAGAATATAATACAAAAGTTTTTCGAAATATAACATAACAACCAAAGTATGTTTAACAGTGCAAATCATGAATGATAATACTGTATTCATATTACTCGGGAAAAAAATACTTCTTTTATTTCAATATAATCTCTTCTGAAAAAGAAAAGAAAAGAACGAGAAGAAAATCGAACAAACAAACAAACCGAAATTGCTCCAAGCTCCCTCGCTCTTCACGACATGGACAAGCTGCTCCCCCTTCCTTCTCACCCCAAGATTCGTCTGTCATTTAGACATAACTATGTTAGTCAACATGAAAAATACAGATCGAGCTGTATATAAAAAGAAGGCAGTCTGTTTAATCGTGGATGGGATATGCGTGCATTATGAACGAATAGCTCTATAAATTTTGAATATTAAAAGAAGATGTCGTTAATTATAAAAGAAAAAGGACTAATGTTAAATCTATCATTTGTGTTGAATTGTCCTTGAATACAAACTTGAAAGGATACGAATTTCCTAGAGTCACCCCACCCTAGTAGATCCTTCTTTCCCCCAGAGAATCGGTAGGCCTCTATCAATAAATGGTATTGCAAATAATAATAATACCGTGCAAATTATAATTTCCCTATCAAGCGGCAGGCTGTGTTTAGAAAATTCGTCGCCTGAAGTGCTTGAAAGGGTGCTCACAAACTGGCTGGATCAAATGTGATTGAGTTAAAAGTGCTATCAATGTATGGATTGGGATGCGGTATATAGGCCCTATGACTATCGAAGTTATTCAATTAACTGCGACCAACCGTGAATCGAGGTAGTAAAGACTTCCATTCCGCTGTCCTTGCTGCTGTATTTCGTAATTTCGACACAAAAATTATTATGAAAATCACAAAATCCACCACACTGTCCAAATAGTGGTAATTTCGCAAATATTTGTTATTCATAAAATTTTTGTGTCCCCCACCCCCTTCTGCCTCGTAGAAGCACACTATGCATCTCATATCTGGATATTCTTTGCTAAACTTCATACATTAAGAGGCTTTTACAAAATCCCCCGCAGTAAAGCCCAACCACTGTTGTGTTTTTTTTGTTTTTTTTGAGGGGGGGGGGGACATGAGGCGGCAAAAAAAAAAATGCCGATGCGACAGAAGAAATATGAGGTCATGAGATTGTCTGTGCAACTTTTTCTGTTTCATTTGTGAGCGTTTCCGCGTTTAATACCCGTTGCACGTGCCATGTGTGAACATAAAAAAATCGCAGGGGTTTGCATGCTGCAGGGGTTTACCGCTTTATATCAGAACGTGCCTTTATTCTGTGATTACTCCACAGCCCTTGCAGAAAGAGCTGCTCTATTCCTATAGGAATGTGCCGTCATCATTATGTGTCTGATGAATTGAATTATCTGATTGTTATTTGCACTGATGCTTCCAGGCATTTACATTGATTACAGGGGGCCTTCGTTACACTAATCATCCACTGTGATGACACATGGGGCTATATTGCATGTCATTTCTTTTTATAAGTCCACCTCATTATATCTGTTTTCTCATTTATCTCATTCAGTAATATCATTGGTGGCATGTGGTATAGGTGCCATGATTTGAGGTGGATATGGACGGGGGGATTCTGAGCTGAGAAGGAATAATAAATATTCTAGAATTATTTCAAGATCTTTCTTTTCCTCAGCATAAAATACACTAATTGCTCTCTCTCTCTCTCTCTCTCTCTCTCTCTCTCTCTCTCTCTCTCTCTCTCTCTCTCTCTCTCTCTCTCTCTCTCCCTTTCTCTTTCTTTCTCTCTCTCTCTCTCTCTCTCTCTCTCTGAAATTGCAGATATTATGTACCCCATCAGTGTGCCCCACTGACAGTAATTTAACACACCCCTAAGAATCAGAAGATTGTCATAACCATGCACCTTCTCATCTTTTCTATCTTTTTATCCCCATTTGTATAAATTTTGTTTGTGCATCTATTTACTTATTAATTCATTTACCTATTGACTTGTTTCATATCGTTTGTAACATAATTTTCGAAGATATGCTTATTTTGAGCATTCAAAATTTTGTATTGTCCATTTACAAATCAGATGCCTGAACTTGCACAATCTTTGAAGCTATTTTCGTGCTCTGCCTATAAGCTCTTGTATTCTAACTCAAGACATGAATAACAGGGCGGTAAGCTACTTCTCTAAGCATCTATATATACTTCAGCACATTCTGACTTGGCTTGCATGCCCTGTTAGAATGCCACATCGGGGCCCGATGATGAATTATTCACAGAATCTGATCGCTGAACAAGAATATATACGAGGGGCCTCTGTCGAGGGATGCACTCCCTGTGATGTGTACATGCATAGCAACACATTCATTTCAACCGATTGCTTCCAATTGTAACGTAGCGCTGTGTACTCCCAAACACCTTTTACATTCGTCAAAAATACATCAGCAGCCTTGGTGTTGGATGAACGCCCAAAGAGCAATTTGAAAGCATACAGGAAATAACACACATTAGCTATATATACTGCATGATGTTATTGTCATCCTTGATGCACGATAGATTTGTGTAATAAATACTAAAAACCTCAAATGTATTCGAATCGCCTGCATTTATTGCCTTTAGTGTTCAAAATACAGTTAATTTATATCAAATCATAACTCTTCCTTTAATGACACACACAAAAAAAATCTTGCCCATAGCATGCTAGCAGGGACCATGTCCATATGCTAAATCAAGTTATTATACTTCAGTATTTTCCTGATAATTAATGCAGTCGGCAATTACTCAAAATCAATATTCGCTATCAACGTGTTGCCGAACGAACTCGATCATGTCTTGACTTAATCAAAATTTTGTCAAGTGAACTTATGATTATGCTTACCACTAGGGAATTAATTAACAATTATTAAACGCCCCTGCCCTATAGTGCACTGTGGAAAATGCTTTGAAATAGAAACTGCATTTCAGTATTTTGGAAATTGCCGTGTTTTCGTATAGTCGCTATGCATCCATGCCAACAGAAGTTCTAAGCATATATGGACTCCAGCTGAATTCCATTTCAGTATCACTGTATCAATTGCAACTTTATGAATGGATTCGTGTTCCTATGTTATGTTCCTACCAGGTTCTATAAGAGCTGCAATCTACAAGCTCAGCTTTGCATCTGTCCCCTACATTTCCAACCTAATTTCATTGATGTGAATTCTTTTGACATGAATTATTAACTCTAATTGTTGTTGTTAAGTTTCAATTATTTCCCACGTACATCAAACTTTGCATTTGATTTGTTTGAAATGGAAAACAGTAAATGAAATTAATAACATGAGATGATATTATCAGCGTTTATTATCTCCAAAAGAACAATATATAGTAAAATATTTTTTTAAAAGGCAAGAGTAATATGTTGGTAAATACATGCTGTATATCAAACAGTAAAGATACATGACGTCAGTAAATAATCACTCTTTGGTAATTCTTCAATTGGAAAGGCCTATAACTTCTCGCCAGCAATTCTCACTGGGAATAAATCCCTCATCTCACGATCGCGGAATATACCGCAAACAAAAAATGATGCCATTCAGTTAATATTGGTTAAAAATGTTCGCCATGATAACGCCATGGGTGGTGAATATTATTTACCTGATGGTTATGATATGCGATCCGTCTCCCACTAAATCCTTTCCGATAATTCCTTCTTCACCATTTGCACTCAGTCTCCTGTCTGCAGACGATGCAAACGCCATGAGAGAGCAAATTGATGATAATGCTCGTTGGCGGGAAAGTACAGTATACAGAAACTTGTATCGTCCCCGAAAGCGGTGTGTATAGTCTGCTTGAAATGCCGGAAAAGAACACAAGTCCGCCTACACAAGTCTTTTTTTTTTCAAATAATCGCTTGTCAAATGTCACTTCTGAGTCTGATCAGTGCAAGCTAGTCTGACATTTTAACGGGCAATCATGTTGTTGATAACTCAGGTTATTCTGTTATTCGAAGATGATGTCTATATACAGCGTGAACCATTTGGGCGCCACGAAGCGAACACATTTCTATAGCAAGTACATAATAATATTCATGATTTCCGCTTCATTGTAGAATCTCGCCTGATCTCACATGCTTACCGTCTATAGAGATAGTCAAAATCCAAGTCTTCATGAAATAGAAGAATATTATACGAGTCGCATTAACATAAAGAGCAGTAGGCAAATTAGAGATGTAGAATGATCAAAGTTTCAAAATAAAAGTGTGCATTCAGCATGATGCATGCATAATTTGGTAGCAGATGTGTACATGCATCCTAATCGTACAGCGAGGTATAATCAGTCGAAGAGCTACTATGACAACTTCAGTGCCCTCTGGGCAAAAATCCTCAGTAATTAATCGTTCTATAGCCCTACTTAAAAATGCAAATGGCTTTCGTGACATGGACACAAACTGCCCCGCCAAATATAGTGAATACCCAGAGCTCATCGTTTATCTTGGATCAATAATTTAAGACCCTCCGATGACAAGAACGAAATAAACAGCAGACCTCCGTGTTCTCGATAAAATTAGCAACATGTAAATTGTTCGTTTGCCTCCAACTAAAGATTTCTAGACATTTCTTCACATATGATTCACAATGTCTTTATCTAATGCTTTCTCCCTGTTTCTTTCTTTGCCCTTGTCCCCCTGATCCACTTCTCTGTGCATTCCCTTTCGTCATTATTTTTCGTGTTAAAGCTGAATTTTAACTCGAATACAATTTCTTTTTATCATTCCCTTTTCATTCCCCCTCTCTTTCTCTGTCTTTCTCTCTAGGCACATGCACACTCTCTCCTTCTTTCTTCCTTTCTTTTTGTCTCCATTCTCTCTCTCCCTCTCTCTTTTTCTTTCTCTATATAGGCACATGTTAGAGGACACACTCTCCCTCTCTCTCCATTCTCCCTGTATACTCTCCCTCCCTCTCTCTCTCCCTCTCTCTCTCTCTCTCTCTCTCTCTCTCTCGCTCCCCTCCCCGATCTTTTCCGCGTCCACCTGCAAGTATTAACTGTTTTTTCCTCCTTCGCTTGTTGTTTTTCTCACACCCTTTACTTCTCAAACATAAAGTATGAATTTCAAGAAATACCGTCTTTGAATTCAGAAATTCGAGATGCACAAGATTTTTTTTCTTATCTAATTATCATACAAGCTTTATTTAAATTTTAATAGCATATATGCACAAAATATCTTTTTAAAATAAACACTGTACATCTTTTATCCAAGAAAACTATGAATTTTGACCGTGAGTAAAAATTGAAATACAAGTACGTTAAAAAGACATCGAAATTTAATGACACTTTATATTTGACATCACAATAACGTATAGTACTTTAACACTGATGAAATCTAATGCAGTTTGCATCTATACTTTGATCAAAATTCAAAAATAAAAATACAATAAAGAGTATATTATGATGCTGAAAATAAACAATAAAGTGACATAGGTAACAATGAAATTCGCATGGAAAGGTATATAAGACAATTGATTTAGAGCTATTCAGCTCTGACTGTTTTGGATAATGAAAATCTGATTTCAACTTAATACATGGATCGACCAGGGGAAAATGCAAGATGATACCTACCGGTACAATAAAGTGGGTTGTTAAAAGCAAAAATTACACAATTTATACGAAAATGCCAATGTTAGGAAGAAATATATTTAGTAGACTCTACATGAATACATGTGTTTTTTCATTTCAGCATCAAAACATAAAAACATCTTTCAACTACATTATACTAATCTAACTGGCACTAGTAAACAGATAATTTATAAGTAATAGAAAATGTTCGGTTATGTTCACATTGTAGATAAACTGATAAACAAAATCAAGATAAGTTACAATTACATAATCATGATGGTGTTAGTAACAATTATTTCATTTTACAATGCCATCAAATTTGTTTGTCATTCCAGACTTTTCATAAATATGAAATAAATGTTTTGACTAAAAACTGTGTCCTGAGTGTCCTTGAGCAGCAAATGATTAATTGCACATGATCACAAAATGATAGTTCACGAATACGCTTCATGAAGGAGGTGGAATTTAATCCATCTCCTCGATAGTAGGTCCTCCATTGCCTGATGGCGATGAGTTGGCCTGTGGTCCACCTTGACCAGAGCTGCTGCCGGCGTGCAGTTTTGCCATGATTGGAGAGCACGTCTTCTGCAGCTCTTCCAGCTTGAATGAGAATTCTTCCTTGTCGGCCAAAGAGTTGTTGTCCATCCAAGTGATGACGTTATCAACTGCTTTGACGACGACCTCCTTGTCGTCGGAGCTCAGTTTGCTCTCTACCGATGCGTCATTAATGGCGGACTTAACGTTGAAAGCGTAGCTCTCGAGTTGGTTCCTGGCGGCGATACGCTCTCGGTGAGCATCATCTTCAGCTTTGAATCTCTCGGCATCGTTGATCATGCGATCGATGTCGCCCTTGGAGAGCCTACCGCTGTCGTTGGTGATGGTGACCTTGTTGCTACGACCCGTGCTCTCATCCTTGGCAGTGACGTTCATGATACCGTTGGCGTCGATGTCAAAAGAGACCTCGATCTTGGGAACGCCCCTTGGTGCGGGAGGGATGCCGGATAGCTCAAATTGGGCGAGTCGGTTGTTGTCTTTGGTCAGAGCTCTTTCTCCTTCGAATACTTGGATGGTGACGGCAGGCTGGTTGTCAGAGTAGGTGGTGAAGATTTGCGATGCCTTGGTGGGAATCTTGGTGTTTCTCTCAATGATCTTTGTCATCACACCTCCAGCTGTCTCGATACCGAGGGACAGAGGAGCCACATCCACTAGCAGAACCTCTTTGATTTCTTCGCTCTGGTCGCCGGATAGGATGGCAGCTTGGACAGCAGCACCGTAAGCTACAGCTTCATCAGGATTGATAGATTTGTTGAGATCCTTACCGTTGAGGTATTCTTGAAGAAGCTTCTGGATCTTGGGGATTCTTGTGGATCCACCAACAAGTACCACCGTATCGATCTTGTTCTTGTCGATTTTAGCATCAACGATGGCCCTCTCTACTGGTTCCAGACATTTTCTGAATAGATCTGAACACAGCTCCTCGAATCGAGCTCTGCTGACACTGGTGTAGAAGTCAATGCCTTCAAAGAGCGAGTCAACTTCGATGCTTGCTGAAGCACTGCTTGACAGAGTTCTCTTTGCACGCTCTGCTGCTGTTCGGAGACGACGCAGAGATCTGGGGTTTGACCTCAAGTCCTTTTTATGCTTTCGCTTGAATTCCTCGACCAGATGATTGACGAGTCGATTGTCAAAGTCTTCTCCTCCGAGATGAGTGTCACCGGCTGTCGATTTCACTTCAAAGATTCCGTCATCAATAGCCAGGATTGAGACATCGAAAGTACCACCACCGAGATCAAAGATGAGGACATGTTGCTCTCCCTTCAGCTTCTTATCGAGTCCGTAGGCGAGGGCGGCAGCAGTGGGTTCGTTGATGATCCTGAGGACATTGAGTCCTGCTATCACACCTGCGTCTTTTGTCGCCTGTCGTTGTGCATCGTTGAAGTAAGCAGGGACAGTGATGACAGCATCGGTGACCTTCTGGCCAAGGTAGGCCTCGGCTGTCTCTCTCATTTTGGTCAGGACCATGGAGCTGATTTCTTCTGGTGCCATCGTCTTCTGTTCTCCTAGGTACTCTGCCTGTGGCATTGGCTTGCCTCCTTTGTTGACGACGGTGAAAGGCCAATGTTTCATGTCAGATTGCACATTCTGATCTGCGAATCTCCTCCCAATCAGACGTTTAGCATCAAATATTGTGTTCTTGGGATTCCTGCAATGATAAATAATCAGACAAAGGTTGTCATCGGCTGTAATTGATTTTAAAAATTCATGAGGTATGATGGAACTATTACGTCATAAAACTGTTGTAAACTTAATAATGAAAGTGCAAATCTTTTAATATAGGGGTACCGGCAGCTGTTGTAGGAGAAACATGATGTGGTATACAACATCCATCAAAATCAATTGAAGCTGCAATGAAGCTTCAGTGGTCTTAATGACTACAATTAAATTATTCCAACCATATCATTACCCATCTGCTGTCAGTATTTGCAACATGAATTTTGAATAGCTGGCCAATACTAATTCCCACATTGAAAGAAAATAGATATTGATTTCACACATTGCAGTGCTCTTGATCATGCATGTACCCGAGAATTGCAACAAAAACAAACAAACAAACAAACAAACAAAAACATATTTTGTGCAGCCACGGCAGCATAATTCCTAGCATGTCATTGTATACTTCAAAAAGATACAGACCAGCAATGAAGCTGAAAAATGAATATCAATCCTGTATAGTACTCAGTTATCATCAGTATAAGCATATCAGATATCTAATGTCGAATTAAATCATTTTTGGTTATACTATGCTGGTAAACCTTCATCATAAATATCATAATTCGATCACCCGCCGATGAAGCATTATAATTATACAAATGATTATAGGATTGCGTAATAGGAAGCCAAACACGTTTTTTTTTTTTTTTTAATGTACCAATGCATAGATTTAATTGTCGCGTATGTTAAGAATTTTTTAGTAGAAAAAAAGTTTGTAACAAAAAAAAGGTGAAATAATATATTTACTTACATTGCCACCTGGTTCTTGGCTGCATCACCAATCAATCTTTCTGTGTCTGTGAAGGCAACATAACTGGGTGTGGTCCGGTTTCCTTGATCGTTGGCAATGATCTCCACTTTTCCATTTTGGAAGACTCCAACGCAAGAATATGTTGTGCCCAAGTCAATTCCAATAGCTGGTGCTTTACCTGATGCCATTTTCGTAGTTTTGATATTTTTCGGAAGAAAATTCAAGTTATAAACTTACAAGTTGCACTTTTATCAGCAAATGAACTTGTATCTGGTTGATTCTTTTTAGCAATCGGAAATGTATAGGCCTATCAAAGTATCAGAAAATCGCAGAACAATCTCGTAGAACACTTCTTTTCCTCTCTTGCAGATCGTTGAGTGAACTGTGAGCTGTCGAAATTCGAATTGATTTTTACAAGCCATGAATCGGGTTTTATAGCGGTGGACCATCTATTCACCCCGTCTGCAGAAGCTTCCAGTGCTCTGTCAAATAGAATATGCGAGAGAAGGGCCGCGATAGAACGCAGGGAAAATCCCAGATTGTTCTCGATGGTGTGTTCGGCTCTGTGGTATTGTGACGTCATTCCAGACTGTGCTCTCGTCTCTTCGATTGAGAGCTGCGCATCGTGCAGTCTCGATACAGGTCATAAACAAACAGTAATTGTTACCAGTCAGGATCGCTCATGCTTCGGGGCTCTCGCTTGGTTTCACAGCAGTATAGCATCTAGTTTTTTTTTCTAGAAGAAACCGACTATGAATATAACTTTTTGAGTCATCTAAACTTTTCTTATTAATTTGTTTCATGTTCATCTTTTTCTTGCAGAAACTTTATCGAATGGCATTATGCTAAAAAATGAAAAGAAAATTAGAATACAGTAACTATATTGTTAACTTATAAGTTCACTATCATGAAGAATCTGCCTTAATAAGTCAATGTTTCCGAAGTCTATTTATCTTCAAATATTTTATCATATTATATATTTCGTTTATGATTTCGAGTTACTTGAACTATAGAGACATTTCATGATTTATTGTTGTTGTTGTTGTTCATGGCATTAATATGAGCCCAAAGCTTTATTTCTTCAGTCAGTGCATTCAGAAAATCATTGATATAAATTTGCAGTCTGTATAGCCCCCACAAAAAAATAATTCAACAATTAAGATATAAAATTCATAGCCTCTTTGTGTAATGTAAAATTTCATGAAAATGTCAAATGGTTATCACTGTTATTTTCGTTACTAAACAAGAATACGGGAGAGGATGTGCGCTCACGCTTGCACTATAATGTCACTTTATTCAAATCTATCTATCTATTATCAGCTTCATTACGTTTACACAAATATATCTTAACAATATGAAATCAATTGCGATAGTAGCCTATAGTCCTGGTGGTCAATTTGAAATGTTGAAATTATCAAGTTTAAAATCTAAAGCTCTAGTATGTATTGAGAACACATATATTCATATAGTACAGAAATGTTTATGGTTTCAGTACTACACTCTTTAAAATTCCGAGTCAGACTTGACCCGGGAAATAGTCCGTTGGGGCCACATTCCATTCCGGATCAAAAATGACCTGGAATAAGGTCAAATGTGACCAAGAAACTAGTCTTAATGACCATATTCCAGGTCATTTTTTGACCCAGAATGGAGTGTAGCCCCAATGGACTATTTTCCGGGTCAATCTGACTCGGAATTTTCAAGTGTGTAGTGCTTTAGCTTTTATACTTTCCACACAAATCAGCATCAATATTTGTTCATAGTTAACCTATTTCTAAAATGTTAACCATAGATTAAGATTGATTAGTAATCCCACGATGTAACCTATATTGACCATTCACTTCCACAGGTTGCATAATTCAATGGTGAAATTGTTTTTCAGAACATTCTCGAATCAGCTTGGAGCTTGCGAAAATACACCGTTAGACTTTCTTCAATCTCTATCGCGCTGACTCGCTGAGAAAGGAGCTCGGTCTTGCATGACGTCATACGTCATTTGTGTACGATCAATGCACGATCGAGAACAATCGGGGATTTTCCCGGCCGTTGCTACGTCACGGTCATACTAGAACCTTCTCCTCTCTCGGCGAAGCTGGCCTCTATGCTATATAACCCGGCTCTTCGGCTATCAGGCTTCAATTTGAATCTCGACTTCTCATAGTTCACTCAGCTATTAGAGGGGATACCGAGGCAAGAAAATCATCGGAAGGATTCTTCTGCTTTATAAAAGTGCTTAAAAAGTATATTCTACAGCAAATTTTGAGACCAGTTAAAGTATTCATTTTTTTCTTCTTAAAAGATACAACTAGATCTACAACAAAAAAAATGGCTCCAGGAAAAGCACCAGCAATTGGAATTGATTTAGGCACCACGTATTCTTGTGTTGGAGTCTTCCAGAATGGAAAGGTGGAGATCATTGCAAACGATCAAGGAAACCGGACCACACCCAGCTATGTTGCCTTCACAGACACAGAAAGATTGATTGGTGATGCAGCCAAGAACCAGGTGGCAATGTAAGTAAATACATTATTTTACTCTCTTCCCCCCTTTTTTTACAAACTTTTATTTACTTAATTCCTAATATACGCGACAGTTAGATCTATGCATTGATGTATTCTTCTTAAATTTTTAAAAAGTATTTGGCTTCCTGATACGAAGTCCTATAATCATTTGTATATAACGTTTCATCGGCGGGTGATTGAATTATGATGTTTAGTAATAATGATGAAGGTCTACCGGTATAGTATAAGCAGAAATGATTTAATTTGACATTAGATGGAATATAAGTCTCTATATATTTGATATACCTACTGATGATATTTGAGTATTGTGCAGGATATATGATTTAGAAACGGCCGGTCCCTTTTTTCCAGCTGCATGGTTGGTCTGTATACAATGACGGGTTATGAATTACTCTGCCGTTGGGGCACAAAATAATTTAGTTCCATTTATTTCCTTTGCAATTTTATAGTACACGCATGGTCAATAGTACTGCAATGTGTAATCGAAATCTAAAATTTTCACTTTGGAAATTAATATAGGCATATACTATTCACCTTTTAATGAAGTTAGACGTGTTTCCTACCACAGCACTTATAAACACCTGTAGTAAATACTGGAAACAGATGCGTAATGATATGGTTGGAATAATGTCATCATAATTACTAAGACCATTGAAGCTTCATTCAGCTTCAGTTGATTTCAGTAAATGTTGTTACGTTGTTCCGACATCATGTTTCTTCTCGTACTAAACAGCCAGTACCGCTATAATAGCTTTGCACTTTCACACCTTAATTTTAAAACAATTTATGATAGGCCTATAATACGTCAATCGCACCTCATGACGTTTTAAAATTAATTACAGCCAATGACAACCTTTGTCTAATTATTTATCATTGCAGGAATCCCAAGAACACAATATTTGACGCTAAACGTCTGATTGGGAGGAGATTCACAGATCAGAATGTGCAATCTGACATGAAGCATTGGCCTTTCACCGTGGTCAACAAAGGAGGCAAGCCGATGCTACAGGCAGAGTACCTGGGAGAACAGAAAACGATGGCACCAGAAGAAATCAGCTCCATGGTCCTGACCAAAATGAGAGAGACAGCCGAGGCTTACCTTGGCCAGAAGGTCACCGATGCTGTCATCACTGTCCCCGCTTACTTCAACGATGCACAACGACAGGCGACAAAAGACGCAGGTGTGATAGCAGGACTCAATGTCCTCAGGATCATCAATGAACCCACCGCGGCCGCCCTCGCCTACGGACTCGATAAGAAGCTGAAGGGAGAGCAACATGTCCTCATCTTTGATCTCGGTGGTGGTACTTTCGATGTCTCAATCCTGGCTATTGATGACGGAATCTTTGAAGTGAAATCGACAGCCGGTGACACTCATCTCGGAGGAGAAGACTTTGACAATCGACTCGTCAATCATCTGGTCGAGGAATTCAAACGAAAGCATAAGAAGGACTTAAGGTCAAACCCCAGATCTCTGCGTCGTCTCCGAACAGCAGCAGAGCGTGCAAAGAGAACTCTGTCAAGCAGTGCTTCAGCAAGCATCGAAGTTGACTCGCTCTTTGAAGGCATTGACTTCTACACCAGTGTCAGCAGAGCTCGATTCGAGGAGCTGTGTTCAGATCTATTCAGAAAATGTCTGGAACCCGTAGAGAGGGCCATTGTTGATGCTAAAATCGACAAGAAGAAGATCGATACGGTGGTGCTTGTCGGAGGATCCACACGAATCCCCAAGATCCAGAAGCTTCTTCAAGAATACCTCAACGGTAAGGATCTCAACAAATCTATCAATCCTGATGAAGCTGTAGCTTACGGTGCTGCTGTCCAAGCAGCCATCCTATCCGGCGACCAGAGCGAAGAAATCAAAGAGGTTCTGCTAGTGGATGTGGCTCCTCTGTCCCTCGGTATCGAGACAGCTGGAGGTGTGATGACAAAGATCATTGAGAGAAACACCAAGATTCCCACCAAGGCATCGCAGATCTTCACCACCTACTCTGACAACCAGCCTGCTGTCACCATCCAAGTATTCGAAGGAGAAAGAGCTCTGACCAAAGACAACAACCGACTTGCTCAGTTTGAGCTATCCGGCATCCCTCCCGCGCCAAGAGGAGTTCCCAAGATCGAGGTCTCTTTTGACATCGACGCCAACGGTATCATGAACGTCACTGCCAAGGATGAGAGCACGGGTCGTAGCAACAAGGTCACCATCACGAACGACAGCGGTAGGCTCTCCAAGGGCGACATCGATCGCATGATCAACGATGCTGAGAGATTCAAAGCTGAAGATGATGCTCACCGAGAGCGCATATCCGCCAGGAACCAACTCGAGAGCTACGCTTTCAACGTCAAGTCTGCCATCAATGACGCATCAGTAGAGAGCAAACTGAGCTCCGACGACAAGGAGGTTGTCGTGAAAGCAGTTGATGACGTCATCACTTGGATGGACAATAACTCTTTGGCCGACAAGGAAGAATTCTCGTTCAAGTTGGAAGAGCTGCAGAAGACATGCTCTCCAATCATGGCAAAACTGCACGCCGGCAGCAGCTCTGGTCAAGGTGGACCACAGGCCAACTCATCGCCATCAGGCAATGGAGGACCTACTATCGAAGAGATGGATTAAATTGTACATATTTGTTTAGTGCTTATAGTTCAAAATGGACTGAAAAATAATGTAGTCGTCGCAGAAAACAACTTACGATGCGTTCAAAGGTAATTTCGTATAATGAAGCATTGAATGAAATAATCAACTGTTAGATATGAATTAGAATTATCCCCAAATTAAGCAAAACATCTGTACACTTAACTTTTTTTCTGACTCTGATAATACGTTGAGATGTTTCGGCGTATCGTTTCAACGCGTTGATACAAAAGATCAAAAATATATATTCTAATGTATGTATTAACAATATAATAAGGTGGATTGTAAAAAAAAACAACAACACACAATTTGCAAATTGCAGGAGGAAAAAAAGAAAGAAAAAAAACTATATATGTGCATAATATTGACTTTATTTCGAAGTAAAATTGTCCACTGTGAAATTCAGTACTTGTAGAGATCAATAGCAATATGATTGTTATATAATGGTACTGGCGGTGTATTTTTGCATAGCAGCGGAAATATCGCATTTCTCTGTAACTTACATTAAGTAACTTTACTCCGTTTGTGTGAACATTTATCTGTAACTTACATTAAGTGATTTTATTCTGTTTGTATGAACACATAATGTACAGTGCATTGGAAAAACATATATATTCTTGTAAATTTAAGTATTGAGATTGTATGTAAAGATGATTTGAATAAAGTTTGTTATTTAATTTTGAACAAAACTGACGAACATATTTTGTATCAGGACTTTATTGTTGCATGTATTAGGGAATGTTGTTGTTTGCATTGTGAGCGAGAGAAAAGATGAGAAAGTGAAAACGAAGAAAAATCAAGAGTTTATGGAAATGAAAGAAAGAGTAAGGAGAGCGAGAGATAGAGAGAGAAAGAGAGAGAGAATAGATAAATAGAAAGAGAGAGAGGGAGAATGGGAGAAATACCAAGAGGGGATGGAGAACATTGAATTTCTGCAAAAGATCAAATACAGAAACTAGGTAAGAGAATTATGAGATATGAAAAAAGGGAAAGAATGATGTGGCTTTTGAAATGTGGGGCCGAGAGAGAGAGAGAAAGAGAGCATGGTTACCAGTGATGGAGTCGAGGCCGGTAGTTCCGAGTCACGAGGCCGCTGGATAAAAATTTCTCCCATAGACTTTGTACACGTGACTCGGACCGAGGCCAAGGCCAAGGCCGGCAAAATTTGGCCTCGAGGCCGGCCTCGACTCCATCCCTGATGGTTACTGAGAAATGAGAGGAAATGAACTTTTTTTTCTGGAAATTCCATATAAAGATTAACTATAATTATAATCAAGTACTGAGTACGAGTATATGATGCTGCACATGGAGCACTAGGAGTGAGAGAGAGAGAGAGGGGGGGGGCAAAATAATGAGAGCAGGCCAAAACATGACAAAAATGGAAAATGGTTACTAACACTAAACAGTTAAACACAAAGGAAAAAGTTGAACCCCGAAGTTCGCAAGGAAATATCAACAAGTTCTATTATTATGCCAACGTTATCAGTTTATAAAGTTGTATACATAAATATAATATAATAATATATAGTCATAATGGGTCTAGACATCGGGATTGGGCATGTTAAGAGAGGCATCCGTTTTGTCGGATAAAACATGGAAAGCAGGGCCATTGTTTGTATCAGTATAGCTTCTTTGTTTGCTTGATTTTTTTTTTGTTTTGTTTTTTGGGCTTTAATTTTTTTCCTCATATCATCTTGACAGATAAAGCTGCATGTTAAAACTTAAGATTAGAAAAAGGAGTAAGTTGTTTATTCATAAGTACACTTATTCATTAGTCTTTTTCATATCCGACATGCCATTGGATGATATTTCTGAAAATCATAAAGAGATGAGGCTAAAGAATGTCTGCCTCATGTACAGAGTGTGAAAGAGGGGTAATAGAGAGGGAATGAAAATAAATGGGGATAAAGAGAAATAGAGAAACTTGAGTAAGGAGGGGGAAAGAAGGAGAGAGGGCAAAAAGGATTACAAGGCATGGGGGGCTGCATGGGTGGGCGGGGGTGGTGGCGGGGGCCGTGCTTATACCGGTATATACCCGAACTCATATTAGACGTCGACCGGGATGAGATGAGATAATCGTGTTTGTGTTTCCAGATGTATGAAGATGAGCTGTCATGTTTTAGTATTCAGATCTTTTCTTCATATTGGGTTGAATTAAAATGTTCTATAGCATTCCAGTAAAGAAATATGTAATAAAACAGATGTGTGATAATTGTGATAGAAAACTTGGGAAAATGGTCAGAAACAGTGAAAGAATGACAGGCTGCCGGATAGAAGAGAGTGCCATTTTGGGTATTGGAAATAAAAATGCTTCCTTTTACTAATTTGCATACGACCTGCTCTTTGACTGCATATCGCTGACGATAGTTATGAGTTATGTAAACTATAGACCAATTTCACCTCCGGTTTATGTATTTGGCCCTCTATCGGCGACGCCATTGCTGCGGTGGGCAAGCGCGCTGACCGCGATTGGCTCTGTGTACAAAATGAATGTAAGATATGAGATATGCCCCGATATTGTTCCATTTACTTTATTCTAGATCAATAAAATAAAGCATGGATACATGGGTAGATGAGGTAAGACAATGGTCATATCTGATGGATGAAGGTATGATGTATTTTTGTACTTTCGATGGTTTTTCAACTTAGTTATGTCAGTAAAAGTTCGATTGCAGCATAGAAGCCGTAGTAAACGGGAGCCCTAAATCTTACCCTGTTTACAAAGTCATGTTTTCACTCATTAAATTTTACGCCAAAGTACATAATGATAATGTTTCTTGACTTCAAAGTCCTTTCTGTTGATGTTTTTACCCACTGGCGACGAATTCCTTCACATTGCTTACGGAAACCTGTGTAGGGAGTACGGCTTCTCACACAAACAGGCTTCATGAGTCAAAAGCGAGTGAATTTTGCACTCAGTTAGCTTCCAATTTGTAAACTTTCTCTAATTCTTGTGGCATTTGAGCACCGCACAGCTGCGACCTGAACTTCCCTGATAATTTCTCATTGCAAATATTAAAATAAATCTGCATATACTGGTCAAAATAGACAAAAAATCGAACGAATGTACATAACGCGCTATTGACTTGTGTACTATAAAAGTTGGAGCGCCCACCGCAGTATGTCGAACTGTGTCGAACAGTCTGCTGCCCTCTTGCGTTGTGAAATTGGTCTATACAGAGATTGTGAAATAAAACAAGGATGTGTGATAACAGAGTTAATATTATTACCAAAAAGTAATTCGATACAGGTAGAGTCAGAACGATGTTGCCTTAGGCCATGCAAAATTGATTCCTAATTTCTCGTCTGAATATTTTCAAATTGATGAGTAGGGGTGACACATTCTTGACGTTATTTGTTTTTCCTTCGCATAACTGTGCTATAGTCAGTTTTGAGCCATTTTTTTTTTCTTTTTGTCAATTTCATTTATAAGCACTTAAGAAGTTAACTTGACAATGGAAAATGCATGTTATGAATATTTCACCACTTCTTTGTCCACATGTGCTCAAATTAACATTTAAGTCTTTTTACAACAAAAATGATATATAACAGAAATTTTGAGTTGAGCCCCAAAACGAAGGAGGGGCGCGAAACTAGGATTTCATGAACTGTAAATACAAAGTAAGGTCAGGCAAGTATGATTTCAACAAATGATGAACTTGTGGCTTTTATTTCAGTCACACCAATCAGACCAACACAGAGTTTTTAGGTAATATTACTGTAGTTTCAAGCACAAGATCATGAGTAATGAGGTTCCACGTATCTGTTATTGCTCTGGCACAGCTATAGCTGCACTGAGCTGCAAAGTGAGAAGGTTATTCTAGTTTTCAAACCCGATTCATCTTTCAATTAATTCTTGATTTTTTTTTTTTAATGCTCTTACATCATTTTTGTTGCATTGAATTAAAATTTGATAAATTTAATCAATGAACACTTTTCACTTATGTTTGCTTATATACTTCAATTAATGTAAGTTCCGAGACACGTTTGCAAATGCAGTGCATAGCACGTATGTTCATGAAATGCGAGATCCGCTCGCCTAATGTATATAGTATTGACCGAGAGAGGGCTCACTCAACTTTCACGTTTGAATATCATCGCGAACTCAATCTTGTTGCTACTTGGATTGCTACTGACGCTATGCCTCTTAATATAGGTCAGCTGGGGGAACCCCCAGACTGGTAGCCAACCTTATTTTGGAATGAAAATCAAACATAGGTACACATGCCTTCATAGGAAATAATGGTAACATTCAAACCAATATATAAAAGAACCGGCAATCAATTTTGAATTAGCCGGCGGCGAAAGGGGTGTGTCGGTCCCATATACACGAAGCTGTCACAGTAATTATTTTCAATATTTCTCAGATTTCTTTGAAAAAAAAACATTAAAAATCCATAAATTTTCGAGACTTTGTGTTGCTTTTATTTCAATAGTGACTTGTATTCTGTCAACTTTCTTTCATTTCTATCCATCCTAGAATTTTGTGTGAACGTATCTTGTGGTGTTTGTTTTGACCTTGTGTTGTGGTTTCGTAGTTCATTTTGTACAATACACATATATATATGTATGGAACAGCATATTAATTGTTTGGCATTGTTGTGTAGATTTTTTGGGAGGAGGATTGAGACAGAATTGGGAAAGAAGGGGCATGCATATAGTGTTTCCAAGTACCACCAGACAATTCTAGACAATTTTAATATCAATATTTCACTGACACTCCAGATACACCCCCCCCCCCCCAAATTTGCACCACATGCTATTGTCGCCTCACTATCAGAAAACCGTTAGATTGGACACCGCAGAACTGGGATTCCCATAAGAGAACATCAAACTGTTCTACATGTTCACACTTTGAACAAACAAAAGCACCAGGCAGACCAAAGAAAAGAAAAGTTGCTGCCAGCCGCCCCCCTAGGGGGGGCACTCAGTATATAATGTGTGGTGGGTATGTGCCGCGGAGAAGACCCCCATTTTACAAATTTCTGTTCCAAAGCATAGAATTTTTATCTGATTGAGAAAAAGAACAAAAAAAGCTGTTCCAAAGCATAGCATTTTCTTTCTATCGAGAAAAAAGAAGAAAGAAATCCGTTCCAAAGCTTCGCATGTTTTTCGTTACGCCGTTCCGGCCGCATTGATCCGCTACAATGAGCTGCATTTTTGGTGAAAAGCGGCCCGCAGAGCGCTGTCCGACCATCGCCTCTGCGCGAGCGCACCCGGCGCCCGTGCTGCCGGGCTAGCTGCAAGCACGTATGCCCGTTCCATAGGGATGCATACGCACTCACACACAGCGAACCGTTCCAAAGACCCCCGTTTTCACGAACATTTGTGGTTCCCAAGCCCATTCCGAAAACCCTCCTTTTCACAATAAGTCCGTTCCAAAGCCCCCGTTTTTTGTCTCGCCCGAGGCACATACCTACCACTTTTGGGATCGAGTACCCCCCCCCCCCCCCCCCCCCCCCCCCCCCCCACCGGGCCACCCCCCAAGCACAACAACACCCCAGTCTCATTTTTCTCACTTGGGACTATCAGCAACAAAGGACAAAAAATACATCATCCATCAAGACACATTTCACATTGACGACTCACTACAGTTCCTGTTGTGTTTTGTTTGCATGTCTGTTGTGTCGTGCCCTGTAGAGTCACCTTGTAACCACCTGTTTTGTCTGGATTGTATATCATCTCTCTTTGTCAAAGTGTCTGTTCCCTGTCCTGTTTGTAACGTTAAGTTTCATTATTCTCAAACACACGCACCAGCTGCATACATCATCACATTACTACAAAATCTTCATGTTCATTGCTTACATTGCAAAACATCGATACACTACACCAAAACATCAGGCCATTTGTGTCAAACACCAAACTGTGACCACACATATGCAAAATGTAACATACAAATGGACCTAAACACACAACGACAGCAGATGACCTCTGACTATCTCAAAAGTCAGATGGCAAAGAATCAGCATTGCATGTTTCAACTTGCAGAACATTTTGTGGAAGATGAAAAATTTCACAATTTGTGGTTAATCTGGAGATATATCATTCTCTTTTATCATTATTAGTCAAACAACTTCAAAAGTTTCAAAATTTAAAACAAGCTTCATAAGTCCAGGTAAGTTTGAAACATGCAAGGTTGATCAGGCTAATGCACGTACCAAAGCAAATGATTTGTTCTATTGCAACCAACTAATTACTAAACATTAATTTAATTACACATTTATAATTATACTTTCATACATTCATACTGTAAAGAATAGCCATAAATATATTCTTAATTCACAGCATATAGAAACAAATAGAATAATCAGAATGGTGCATATATCATGTATATAAAAAAAAAAAAAAACTTTACCCCCCCCCCCAAAAAAAAAAATTAATATCCAGAAAGTCAGATACATAATTCAATTGATATAAATTCAACTCATTTTCTATAGGGCCCTGGGGGGTCACTTCCATTGAAGAGTGGACAGCATCCACGAGAAAAAAACACGAAAAAAGGGTATTTCTTCAGGGGTAGGCGCGGAGTGCGTGGAACCCAAATAAAAAGTCCAATAATCCCTAACCCCATATCTCAAACCCGAACCCATTTCCCCAATACTATATGTACCCCGGCCAGCGCATAAGGCCTAGTGCTAGCAGTTGCGGCTCCCATATCCAGTCATTGCATGAGTGAGACCTCTGTTTAGGGTGTGCAAATCTGACATCTGCACAATATCCGAGTTTAGGGTGTCCTAGCGGCCTACCCTTGAATCCTCGTTTAGGGTGCACTTCTTAGGAGGATTCTCGTGGATGCTGTCCACTCTTCAACAGAAGTGACCCCCCCCCCCCCGGTATACGGCCTATATACCCAATATACCCACCCCTGCATGTTGAATCATCATTAATTAAAAAGCTTTCTATAAGATTTTTACTATTTTACACCATCATCTTGAATAATATAAATGTGATTTCAAAAATAAACATTCAGCTATAACGAGCAATGAACGTATTTTTACAGCCTATAAAAGCTTTGAAGATACCACAGAACATAGTGTCCAGTCAAACCTGTTCACCATCCACCCTTCGTAAAAGATCTTCGATAATTCAAAATGTCAGACAAGAGGTATCAGGAGGGAAAGACGCAGCTGACACTCAACATCAGCATGAAATAGCAACAAGTAATATCACAGGTATCTTGGGCCCACAACCCCTCCATATACCATCAAGGGACATCATGGAGCTGAAAAGCTTCTTATAGATACAAGATATTTTCAAAGAAGGCAGATTACACCAAGAAAAACTTATAAATTCTGTTTTTAATAATTAAGTGAATTGTCGTTTTGAACGTAAGATGGGGAACCCCGGGACACTAGATTTGCAAAATAAACCCTCACGTTCATGATCGGAAAAAGGAGGCCAATTAAATATTTATCCAGCGTCATGTCTTGACCAAATCGTTGATATGCATAATTTTGGCAAATTACAAGCTAAAATATGTCTCTTAAAAAGTATTTTGTTTAAAAATCTACGATATAAATTATCTTTGAATAAATATGGGTCTGAAATCTACAGACTATCCCTTTGACTATGCCTTGCCTGACGTGGCAGAATTGCGTTCTTTTGTTAGATGTTACAATCACGGGAGAAACCCCCCTAGGAAACCTTTTTTGCAAATCGTTTCATATGAAACATGAAATATAATATTTATACATGAGCAAGGATGAATTATTGATTGCAGGAACCCTTAGAAAAGATAGATTTGAATTATTTTTAAAAATCTATGTAGCTTCCATTTTGGCCAGCCATAATCTACCAAATTAGTGGCATGTGATGGCGCTGCATATCAACGAAAAAAGATATGACAGGGTCAGAGGCGTCATAAGTTCTTAGTCGGGATGTTGGCGTTGATCTTGGCTAACACGGCTTCGTGAAACACGTAGCAGACAACTAGCCACTAGCGGCGATCTTAGCTGAGAAGTTGACTTATGACGGTTTCGTGAAACGGGCCCCAAGCCGACCCCAGTGGTCACTGTCAGCAGTCTCTGTGATCTTGTCAAGAACTTGCTAGACGAATATGACCGGTGAGTTCATGATGCTACCTGTGATAATGTAAACAGAAACATTAAAGCAAATCACTGGCATACCAAAAGGAAGATATTTGTATTCTAAATATAACTGATTACTGGATGCACCTTAAAAAAATTACAGAAGAAGGTATACACAGTAGAGGGATTACAATGCATGATGTCCCATATACGTCCAGTTTGTTCACCAATGATTATTGCCAGTGTGTAGAATTGTGGATTAGTGATCAGTCTTTTGATTATCATTGTTGTTGTTATCCTTATTATTTATACTATTTATCATTAACTATTATTATCATCTATATGATAATCATCCTAGACCTGTATTATTGTTCTTCTTCTCTTTCTTCTTCTTCTTCATCATCTTCTTCTTCTTCTCATTATTATTATTATTATTATTATTATCATTATTATCATCATTACCATTATCATCATGTTCTATTATTTTGTATCCATACAGTTTTGTTTATCAGGCTAGCCGCTATGTAAAACAAACAAATCAGAAATTGACTCTATGTGATGTCTGGTCACAAAAATTGTACCATACTACCAATAGATCTATTCATGTCTGGATAATTTGTACACATTATTCGCATTTGACTTTAAAAGGTTGGTTGATAGTCTGAAGAAATAAAGAGAGAGAAAGAAAAAGAATAAATACATCAACCATGTCATCGTAACTGATTCTCTTTAGTGTTATTTCTTCGTAGTGTGAGTGGGCCTAGATTGACATTAATGATAATCTAATATTCATAGTCTACTGACACTGATTGAGTATTGTTATATCAACAAAATAATTGAGGTGATTTGTTCAAATTGTTTGACGATTTAGCAAAAAGAGTGATGCATACAGCAACACTGTTTCGTGTTTGTGAGGTGATACGCGTACCCGGTACCCGGGCCCCATGTTCTCCCGGTCATCGAAGTGGGACTTGGGAGTCTGCGCCGACGCAGAAGGCGGTGGAGCGTAAACCGCACCGTTGTGATTGCAACATCTGCGGCTTTTGACAAATATTACACTGTGTTTTACAGTAAGTTCGAAAAGCAAAGACAGTTTAATCAAGATCACATCAAAATAAGACATTCTCACACATTCAACTCCATTTAAATCACGACCTTTACCAACTACAGTGCTTAGATACTAATGCCAAAATCATACGATGGCAATTTTTCAAGGAAAATGTTTAATATTTACCTAAATGTAGCACCAATTTAGGGCAGAGTGTAGTCGTCCCAAAAATTCTAGGATGGCTAAAAGAGCAATAAATGGTAAG
This sequence comes from Echinometra lucunter, assembly GCA_029962745.1. Taxonomy (NCBI): domain Eukaryota; kingdom Metazoa; phylum Echinodermata; class Echinoidea; order Camarodonta; family Echinometridae; genus Echinometra; species Echinometra lucunter. The sequence continues at coordinate 12,861,775 of CM057165.1, read as the reverse complement.
TACTTGTCCTCGTTCCCCACTATGCAAAAGCTTAAAATAGGAAAAATTGTACTTTTTTCATAAAATGAGTGTTTTTAGGAGATATAAAAATAAACTTGACATGAAATGATTTTTATGCAAAAAAGGTACTTAATTATATGGGTATTAACAAAAAAATAAATGGGAATGGTAATGAATGTTACTATAAATGTAATAATATGAATATGCAGTTCATGGTAGGATCTTTGTTTGACGTCATGTTTTCGTCGATTTTGATTAATAAATGTGCAAACACGTGACACCTTTTGTTTACATTTTTTTTCTCGGTTCGAGCAATTGCCTTTAGAGATGACGTCATAATTAGGCAACATGGAGGCGCGCATTACGTGAGCGCACAGTAACATACGTGATAGTGAATGCATAATTATGAGGAAAAGAGCTGCATGACGTCATCATCAGAGTTGGAGAAAAAGGCTAGAGAATAAACGTCACATCTGTTAAAAATCCTCCGCAGAATGGCTTCAAAAATTGTTTTTCTGGTTTTATGTCTGAATTTCATTGGACTCATATTTTGTAGGAAGCATCACTTGGTTCTAAAAGTAAGTTTTCAATTCATATTTTAATCTAATGTAAGATATATCAAGATATTAATTGCGGTGTTATCTTCGTCTAGATTTGATCACCAGTCCCACACGTTGAATTTTGTGGGTGCTTGGTGCTTTATTAATTTGAGTACAACACTCACTACAGCAATGCCGGTCCAACTTAACTTCGTGTTCTTTTCAGTCAAAAGCCCTTCTGTATACTTAAATTCTGTATGGTCAGAACTTGCTTAAATGTATTTCTTAACGAATACATTTTAATGCAATCAATTCAGTCTACCTACATGACCTACAAGCATGTAGATCTAGACTTCCTTGACTTCATTCATACATAAGTTCATTCATTTCACAATGTTTTTTTTTTTCATTATAATTTGTGGACTACTTCTTTGGTTTATAGAAATGTCATTATTTATCCATGTTATCTCCTTTACTGCTGCATAATCTTTATTCAAATGGACAACAAATAAATTTATAACATTCGAGATCATAAATTTGTGGAAAACTTAGTATGATATGAAAATCTCAATTTAGTTTTGATGATTTCATTCTGTGAAGATCTCTAACTTAGAATCAACTTCTGTGGTCTGGTAATGTTTTAAAAAAATAAGTAGTACATACAAAATTTTACCTATCTATCCATCAAATAAAGTGACAAGGTAATTTGATTTGACATCACTCTTTTCTTTGGGGATGACTGAATTTTACAATTTTACTGAACTTCCCAGATAAAGGCCATACCCATAATGTGGTCTTGCTTGAATTTTTTTCCCCTTCTTTTCTTTTCTTTTTACAGGATGAAACAAGAAGAGACATTGAGATCACAAATTTTGGTCTTCTCCAGGGTGGAATGCTCTCAATCAACATCTCCAACCTGAGTTTTCCTGCACCAGAGGCACAGATTCCAAAGACCACACTTCTTGGTTTCACATTGGATATGTCGGGAAGCTATGAGAGTGCGTCCTATGCTGTGAGTAATTTTTTCAGTTGTCTCTTGGCATCGGCTCATGAAACAATCATAAGTAAAAGTTCTCTGATATCCTAACTAAGCGCCTGATAATTTCAATAATTGAGTTTCAGTTGGATGTCCACAAAGTTTTATTAATGACGATTTCTTGAAATGATGCTCTGAAATCATGCTAACTATTTTTTCCCCTCAACTTATTCCTGAATGACGTTTTGCCTTGATGCTGTACTCGGTGGTCAAAGTTCCTTTCTCAAAATTTCAAAAATTTCAATAATTGAGTTTCAGTTGGATGTCCACAAAGTTTTATTAATGACGGTTTCTTGAAATGATGCTCTGAAATCATGCTGATTTTTTTTTCCCTCAACTTATTCCTGAATGGCGTTTTGCCTTGATGCTGTACTCGTTGGTCAAAGTTCCCTTCTCAAAATTACACATTATAAGGCCATGGTTGTACAGTATGTGATTCAGTAACATTTGCTCCGCAGTCAATATCCTACACTAACCACATTCCTAACATAAAGGAGAATGTGAACTTGACATAGTTGTGTCAAATACATTTTCCCATGATAAATCTTGAGCTAAGAAGCAGACAAGCTGCACCTTGAGAAATAATGGAGAAAACATGAAATTTGTGTACAAAACATATTGAGAGTTATCCTTCTAAACCTACCATTTTGAAGCAGTGTTGCCAATTTGTGGATCAGCATAGAAAGTAAATTGAGACTTTGCCATTTTGTAACCGTTTGTGATGGAACTTTTAAAAAATTGATTCTCTCAATCCTCTCCTTTTATAAGAATTGATTTTTCCCCAGAGTTTCATTCTCCTTTAAAGAATACCAATCACCTGAAAAATAATATGTGTACAGCTAGTACTTGTAAAATAACCCCTGGAAAATTTTACCCATCAGTGTAGAGGTTAATAGCAGGTAGGGAATTTGAGGGAAATGAAGGATAGCATGATAAGACCACACAGTTTGGGCATTTATGGAATCAAAGAACTGTCTGGTTCCATAAATGCCATAATTCATGCCCATGCTTGTGCATATATGTTGACTAGTTTACCCCACCAGTCACTTTTTTCGTATTACTATTTGAGAGTATCATTCACAGTATCTCTTTATTTTAATTAAAGCACATATTTTGATTGTGGTATAGTGATATTGAAGCCCTACTACATACTGAGCAAAATGTGTTTTGATTGAAACGCTTAGACCAGAGAAGGGTATTATCGACATGAAATTGGTAATGATATTCTTATAACAATATTGTAATGATGTTGGCCTGACGTTTGCTCTTTTTAAAAAAAAAATCTCCTGATAATTCATCATATGTAATACAGATGTTTTAAAATGTCTTTGACGTACAGTTCATTTAGTGAAAGTTATACTGAATTTATATGAGGCAGGCGTAATGTACTGACTCATAAAGAAGCTGTTCTTAATTTAGTATTGCATATCTTTTGTAATATAGGAAGATCACACTAATAGAAATTGTGTCCTGAAACCTGGAAGTGTTAGAAAGGATGACTCAGTAGCAACAATTTACTTGACTTTCAATTTTACATCCAACAGGTAAGTTAAGATCATTATGAATAGCTTAATTGTCATGATGAAAAAAAGCTTTCTATGTGATTTTTTTTTCAGATTCTACTGCTATTGTGTCTGGATGCTGATTTCTGGATTTTTGCTCAGCTGAATAAAGCAATGATTTTTTTATATCATCATCCTGAAGAAGAAATGCTAGAATTTATAGTGCTTTGTGTGTTTTATTTGATGAACAATCACTATTCTGAAAAGAATATCTTGAAAATACAAAGTAATGGTAGTCCATTGATTGTACATGTATGCCTACACCATTTTGCCAGGGGTACTATCTGTGAGGCCATCGTCTCCCCCTTCCCCCTTCCCCCTTCCCCCTCCCCATGCCCTCGAAAGGCCCCTTGAAAAGGAATCATGATATGTTGGGATATGTGGGCATAGATTTCCCCTGTCTTTTCTAATCCAGGTTTCCCCATTTGATAATATGTTTCCCTTTTTGTTAATAATCATGAATGAAAGGGACCTTGCTGTTGATTGATATCTTTGCTTTCTAACTCTCAATTTGCTTCTCTTCCCAGTCTGGAAGTCAATAGATGGGGCACAAAACTGAGAAATCTGAACATAGTTCCCATGATAGAAGGGAAGGATGTTTGCAGTGAAGTACAGCTTCCTCCTGTCCCTCAGGCTCAGCAACCGCAAGGCGGTGAGCCTCCGCAACCCCAAGGCGGTGAGCCACCGCAACCGCAAGGCGGTGAGCCACCGCAACCCCAAGGCGGTGAGCCTCCGCAACCCCAAGGCGGTGAGCCACCGCAACCCCAAGGCGGTGAGCCACCGCAACCCCAGGGCAATGAGCCAGTATCATCAAGGAGGAGGAGACAGGATAACAACAATCAAGAGCCCAGTGCCGAAGTGGGCAAGTCTGAATCAAAACCAGGAGCAGAAGTTGAAGCTCCTTCACCAACCACCGCTCCTTCACCAACCACCGAAACTTCACAGCTGATCAGATTACCTGCAGACATGAAGAGGAAAAATAACATCATGTACATCAACACAAGTGTGAGTAGAATTGAAGTCTAATGTTGTATAACTTTGTATAAGTTCACTGTTTGTCACTTGCATCAAATATGCAAGTATACACAAGAAAAACAGAATCATGGTATATGTCAAGTTTTCTAAAGTTAATCTTGAATTCTTGTGATACTGTACAATACCGGGTGTCCCAGAAAAAGAGGAATGCTGGAATTTCAGTGCTTTACCTTCAGAAAGTAGATAATCTTTTTACTTTAGTGGGTAAAGCATCTTCTACCAAAGAGAATGATACCAAGATCATTAAACTTGGTGAAGTTATTTGGATTCTATGCCCGTTTCTTAAAATACAGTTAATTTCGAATTTCGCATGTTATTTGCGATAGTGGAGAGGGGTATTGTGTCGGGAATGGCTTTCATATGGCATGTCTATGGCATGTTTTGTTGCTGACATGCATCAATGGACTTCCCTCAATCATCGTATTATGAAAGGCCATCCCGACACAAAGCTACTCTCATCAGTCGCAAAAAAATTGAAAATGACTGTATTTTAAGAAATGGGCACAGAATACAAATTACTTCCCCAAATTCGGTGATCTTGGTATCATTTTCTTCAGTAGATGATGCTTTACCCACTGATGTAAAAAGATTATTTACTTTCTGAAGATAAAGTACTGAAAATCCACTGTTTCACTTTTTCTGGGACACCTGGTATATCATAGAATCTAAGACACTGAATATGAAAAGAAAAAATGTATAATGACATCTACCAATGAAAATAATGTAGAAAGTGAATAAGCCTGAATAACTAGAGAGGTAAAATGACATGGACAGTCTGAATGGAATTATTGTCGCGTGTACATGTGTATGCGCATCCATAGAGGCTTTTTAGGGGATACTGTTCATCAAGTTTTGAAAATCATATAAAAATTTGCTTTCCAAAAGGACTGTATGATTGTAAGGTAATGTATTTTCCTTCAAATCATTTAGAATGACATGCCCTCCTTGGATTTTATTAGTAGATTCCTTGATCCTGTACTACCTAATTTTCCTTGTGTTAATGCAATGCAGTTTGTAGTATGCATCAAGAACAAGAGTGAGCAGGGTCTGTACAGCTTCTTCTATCATCATTGCTCTTCCACCCGTAATGAGCCCGTCAACTTTTCAGTAAGTAACCTGAAATATCTTTATCAATTTGTCAGCTATGAGCTATCAAGTAGCATATGTCTTTGACAGTAACAGATGGAAGTATTCATTCCATGAAAAATGTTACAGAGGGATTCCATCGTTTTGAGAAGTTTTAAATCAACCGGCACATGATTGAACTTACCTATGATTAAAATTTTGTTTGTATTCTTGCTCAAGGAAGAGGATATTTGACATAAAAATCAATTCTGCTAATTGCAAGAAACCATATGGCCTTGACAGTAACATATGGCAGTATTCATATCAAGAATAATGAATGATTTTTACTGATTTCATACAGGTTAATTTAACCAGCACAAATTTTGACTTGTTCCTTTAAAAAAAAAATCCCAATTTCTCATTTGTTTAATATTATGATTTTTTGTGGGGATAGGGTGCATACCTACATGTAGTAGGTTTGCACCAAAATAATAGTGCACTAACAAAAAACCTTGTCAGTGTCATTGACATTTTTGAAAAATTGATTAGCACCCAGGACACATGGGCCAAAAAAATTTAGGTCCAGACCGCCCGATTTGAACAAATTCAAGACAGGGCTCAATACATTCAGAGTCCAGAATTTCAATCCACTCCTTACCCCCCAAAATTAATGTGGATCCCTGCATATATTTATGATTTTTATTTTTAATCATTTAGGGCACATGTCAATCATAGAGAAGAATGTTAGGCATAATGACATGTACATGTCAGCCGCTGACATCCACCTTCACACGTTGGTTGTAGGCTACCAATGCATGTTCATTCTGTTCCTACCTATAGTTGTACTTTTCACTGTATACAGGGCTCGACATTAACAGGTGCCCGGGACACATGGGCTCCTAAACCTGGCTGTACCCCCAAGATTGAACCATTTTCACACAGGGCTCAATACAAACAGGGCCCTAAATTTCAATCTGGACCCCCCTATAGTACATGAAAGGCCCAATGATGGGACTCTCTTATAATACATGTATTTGAATCCTTTGTCATAGGTGTCCATCGTAGAGAAGAACGTTGGCCCGAACTACCTGTCGGCATTAACAGGTGCCCAGGACATATGGGCCCCTAAACAAGGGCCGGACCCCCCAAAATTGTACAATTTTCACACAGGGCTCAATACATACAGAGCTCAAAATTTCAATCTGGACTCCCTATAGTACATTAAAAGAACTAACGATGGGGTTCTCTTATAATATCTTTTTGAATTCTTTGTCATGCATGTAGGTGTCCATCGTAGAGAAGAACGTTGGCCCAAACTACCTGTCGGCAGGTGACATCCCCCTCCCCACCCTCTATGCCACCATGTCTCTTCTCTTCTTATGCTCGGCTATCTACTGGATCTATTACCTGTGCCACCAGGAGGTGGTCTTTAAGATACATTACTTCATGTTCTTCTTAGCTTTGCTCAAGGCATTGTCACTCATGTTTCATGCAGTGAGTATATCATTCATTTGTCTTTCTCTTCATTCCTCTTTTTTTCAATGTACTTACATACATACTTAAGGCAAAGTCCACCCCAGAAGTTTCACCATTTCAATAAAAGGAGTTAAATTTAAACAGCATTTTAAAAAAGAAATGAGCAAAATCGGTCAAAGAATAAGAAAATAACACTCATTTACATTTTCTAGTAAATTAATCTCGGCTCTGCAAATTGGCAACACTGATGACATCATATGCGAGCAGCTCTCCATTAACTTTGTACATGAAATTTCACATTTTCTCAATTTTCTAACCTCCATAGTCAATGTATGTTCAGAAGAATTGCTTTTTTACATACAGGGACAATGATCTGATTAGATTTTGTGGTCTCAAGGTCAAAGGTCATAGAGGTCATTATGTACATAGAAATGGGCTGTTCTCACGATAACTCAACAACCATTTGACAGAGCAGCTTTATACTTGGCACATGTATGCTTATGGAAGGGACAGTAATCTGATTAGATTTTTGGGTCTCATGGTTAAAGGTCAAAGGTCATAGAGGTCATTATATACATTAAAATTGCTTGTTATTGTGATAACTTAACAACTCTGAGGTTCAACTTCAAACTTGGCTCACGTATGCATATGGAAAGTCTCATAATGGTCTCATTAGATTTGAGGGTCAGAAGGTCAAAGGTCACGGTCAAAGATGTAATTGTATACATGAAAATAAAAAAATCAACATGAATGTGCCATATATTTGCGATCTGGCAATTGTGGAGGCATAAATTCGACTGCGCGCGGTCGAGAATTCATCAAGTTGTTTTCTGCTTTCTGCTCATTCTTGCTGTTACTAAGTTGAGTGCAAGAAGAAAAAGATGTCTGTTTTCCCTGAGAGATAAGCTCTTTAGATTATTCTAAATATATGGAATACTCTTGTGCTGCATTTTGATGTAAAGTTACCGAGAATCTTGAGTTCTGGGAATAGTGAAAAATAATTTGTGAGCTTTCTCATTCTTTCCATGTCAGTTAGGAAGAATATCATAGTAAAATGTCCTCTAGAAAGGATTGCTCTTCAAACCCTCATATTAGAAATATGACAAGAAATAGCTGAAAACTTAAGGGGTAACATTCATGCCAGATTTGTGTGTGGTCCCATATACTCATTTCTTTGTGCAGTGCAATTACCTTTGTGGGGAAATTAAGTGAATTTCTTATCTATTCGATAATCTCCAAACTCATTTCTTTGTGCAGTGCAATTATCTTTGTGGGGAAATCAAGTGAATTTCTTATCTATTCGATAATCTCCAAATCTCACACTTGACACCTGTGTTTATATACAATTAATCTAACTCTCCCAGTTGCTTTGGAACAATTTCTTTCACATTATGATCACATGACCAGAACTCCAGTTTATCTCGAAATTGAAATTATTGTCAAGATGTTTGGTACTGCAGATTCAGAGAATAGCCGTATCGCCACTGTCTGCCATTGTACGCACACTTCTTTGTTTACATAAGCACGAGGATTATTGACTATCGTACCAAAACAACTGTTTCTCATTTACTAGGTGGATTATCACTACATCGCTCATGATGGAAGACCTATGCAAGCATTTGAAATCCTCTTCTACATCACATACTTGTAAGTTAAACTTTACATTTATCTGCTCCTTCTCTCTCTCTCTCTCTCTCTGTCTTTCTCTTTCTCTCTCTCTCGATGATTTTTCTCTCTCTTTTTTTCCTTCATCATTAGTATTATATGTACCAATATAACCAGTGTAATGATGTTAGTGTAATAATGTCAAGTTGTATTGAAATATGGCCTCGGCAAAAAGAAGTGTAAAGAAAATGAAAGCTGTTTATTCATTAAACTGATACCTACCATTATTTATAGACCAGTTATTTTTCAGGTGTTCTTTCTCTAATCAAGAGAAGGAAAAGTTGTTAAAGTGATCACACAATGGCTGCAAATTTTTTGATATGTAATCAAGAATAGAATTCTAAGAACAGTAACATTAAAAATTTGACGATATTGAATCGAAATCAACACATTTTGGCAAAGTTATTTGCGGCTTGGTCATGGTTGACCTAAAAATTTGAGTAGATACGATAAACCGGCAGTGATGTTAATGTGGGTACCCAGATAACGCACACTGCAGTTGATGTGCGCTAGACTGTACAATACGTAATATACCTAGCGTGCATTTTTGCTAGAATTGCGTGACAAGATACCCACAATGACGTCATGGAGTCAACAGTAGTTGAAACTGGGACATCTCGGAGGTGTTGAAAATAGACTGAAATCTCACCATATTTTTGGTTATTGCTTGGCAACACGACTATTTTGGAACTTAGGCAGATGATTTTCTGCTGGTAAAAATATGCTCTTTTATCAAAATGAAGGAACATTGTTTCAGCATTAGATACACCCTTTAACAACTTTTTTGTGATTACTCTGTTATAATTCATTCTATCTTTATGTTTGTATTTGTTAAAACAGAACTAAAGGTGCCCTTTTGTTTGGAACCATTGTACTGATCGGATCTGGTTGGGCATTTATCAAACCTATTCTCTCTGATCAAGATAAGAAACTCTTCTGGATTGTTATTCCTCTTCAGGTTAGTATGCAAGCTTGGGGGGGTTCATGAAACATAAAATATGCAAACGTTTTATGAACGAATTTCATTCTATTTTCCTTTTCACCATAAGGACTAAAGTTAACCTGTATGTGTGTATCTTTCCTCCCTTCAGATCCTTGCCAACTTTGTGTACATCGTCACTGACTTGTTCAAGTAACAAACTCTGTATGCTGTGTGCTTTGTTTTGTGTTTTGTTTTAAGATATTGCCTGTAATGAGAGGAAAAATTTTTTTCTGCAATTTTCTTATTAAATTTGTGTATCTGAAATAAATGTAAACTGGCCCAAAGTCAAGAGTTGCCAATTTGCATGGGAAGTAGTGATTTGAACTTTCCATTGATTACCACTTTAAGGATTTTAGTGCTTATTTTCCTTTTAGGAATTTTCAGCATCAAACCACAAACACTGCTGCAGTCGAAATGGGCTCAGTGTATTTATACCTTTTTGGTCTTTCTGCTCAAGTATTTGGTATATTTTCTATGGCTCTGCATTAAAAGTTATTATTCGAACCACACAATGTGGAACCTTGAATGGGTAAGTCCACCCCGGAAGTTTCACTATTTCAATAAAAGGAGATAAATTTGAACAGCATTTTGAAAAAGAAATGAGCAAAATCGGTCAAAGAATGAGAAAATTACAATCATTTACATTTTCTAGTAAACTACTCTTGGCTGTAAAACCATGCAAATTGGCAACACTGATGACATCATATGCGAGCAGGTCTCCATTCACTTTGTACATGAAATTTCACATTTTCTCAATTTTCTTGGAAGTTACACATTTTCTGACCCCCATAATCAATGTATGTTCAGAAGAATTGCTTTTTACATAACATACTTTGACTATGGGGTAAGAAAATGTGTAACTTCCAAGAAAATTGAGAAAATGTGAAATTTCATGTACAAAGTGAATGGAGACCTGCTCACATGTGATGTCATCAGTGTCGCCAATTTGCAGAGCCGAGAGTAATTTACTAGAAAATGTAATGAGTGTAATTTTCTTATTCTTTGACCGATTTTGCTCATTTCTTTTTTAAAATGCTGTTTAAATTTAACTCCTTTTATTGAAACAGTGAAACTTCTGGGGTGGACTTTCCCTTTAATGACAACTGAAGATTACTTCTGTACTTGCGTGCTTGTTCCATTCAGATCCTAGCTAACGTTGCATACATCATCACTGACACATCTGAGGAAGGTGAAGCGCAGTATTCTATGTGGAAGGTCATGTTTGTCACTGTAGATATCATCTGTTGTGGTGCTATCCTCTACCCCGTCATCTGGTCAATACGCCATCTCCAAGATGCAGCACAAACAGATGGCAAAGGTAAGAGGACTCCCATCTAGGCTAAGGTGCATCCATTGTTAATTCCTTATCATGGCCCTGTTCCATAAAATTTGCTGTCAGTAACAAACTGCAATAACTGTTATAAGCTACTGCAATCATTGCATCTGATTGGCTGAGAGCAAATTTGTCATAAAAATGTGGCAGTTGTTGATAATACCAATAACAAGTTTTGTGCAACAACACCAAGAGCAGGGAACGATTTAACTCCAAAAAGCTCCAAAGGCCTTGAAAGGAAGAACTTGTGAAGAAGAGAAAAGTGTTTTGCAAATTCCAAAAGTAGTATAGATTTGTCACATTTTCATTGCAGCCAAACAGTTTAATATCCAGAATTGAATTTCTTCTGCCTCAATCTTGTTTTTCTTCTTTCTACCCTTCCAAGGATTGCTTTGTCAGTTATCAACAATTATTTTCACAAAAGATCAATATCCATGACTTGATCCATGATCCATGACTTTCAGATCCATGACAAAATCCATGACTTGTCATCTAAATATTCAAACAGTACAATATTACGCAGTAATAGTGGCTGCATAGCGATAGCGATAAGGTCAAATGTGAGTGCAATGCTGTGGTTTTTGGTTGTGGTGCTTACTAGTAATTCTGCAAATCTTTCCAAATAGAATTTATACTTGTGGTGCTCGAGGAGTCTTCTTTTGCAGAAACAATTGTATTTAGAACAGATCCTCCCCCCCCCCCCCATAAACACACACAAAGATATTTCATGTCATGTTTGATACCTGTTTGACACATCAAGTAGATGTACTATACATTGCTCTATTTTATTTGTAATTTGGAAACAAATTACAGAATTTTTTTTTTTTTTTCATTTTTTAATTTGCCTCATACACTTAATAAATCTACTCATTTATTCATTCACTCATTAATGTACTAATACTTTTCTGCAGTTATTAACTCCATTTCTTGAGTGTCCTTCTACTCATTTATCAATTCTCTTTTGTCTTCAATTAGCCCCTCCAACTAATACCTGTCCACTTTCACTTTCATTTATTCCCATAATACTCATGGGTTCATTCAGTCATTTTACTAATACTTTCCATTCTTAAAAGATTTCTCCTTTTCTTTTATTTTCTTCTCTGTTACAGCAGCAATAAGTTTGGTGAAACTGAAACTCTTTAGGTCCTATTACGTTTTGGTAAGTGTACACACCCATCTTTTTTTTTTTCCACTAAATTTGATAGTAATAGTTGTGGAAGCTACTATTCAAATATAATCTACTGTGCTTAACCCATTCGTGACATAGGTCCACATTTTGTGGTTTGGCCTAATAACGTTTGATGCAAAGCCCTAAAAATCATACCAAATACATGAGCAGAAAGAGCAAAAAATTCTACACAAACTGTGCCCATTTTGGTTGCGTAAATATTCGTTGTTTGATGCTGAAAATTTTTAAAAGGAAAATAAGCATTAAAATCCTTAAATTGGCAATGTGATAGAAAGTTTAAAATCACCATTTTCCCATGCAATTTGGCAACTTTTTTGACTTCTCATCATAATTTCTGTCAATTTATATTCATTTCAGATACATGACGTTTTATAAGAAAAATGTAGCAATAAAATAAAAATGTTGCCAATTCGAAGAATAAAAGCTGATCGAATTAGGCTTTAAATAATTCCTGTCACTAATGGGTTAATGCAGAATATCATATTATTACCCCAGTTGTAGCAGAGTTGCCATGATAAAGTGCTAAAGCACTCCAGCAATGTTTTTTCCTGCTGGTTACCTCTTTACTTGACCAGGATGAAGAGTGGTAACTGTAGATTAATGTCTTGCTAAAGGACATTAGTTCTGTGGCTGGACTCCAATATATTATGTGATATATTATAAACCAAGCACAACACAAAACGTCTGGCACTAGCAGGGTACGGTGATGTCATGTTTACCGCATGGCATGGACATTTGATTGATTTATTATGTTGGCAACAAAGGAACTTTGTTACTAACGTTACTAACATTCCTGTTTGTGAGTATGTTAGTTCATTGGCAAACAAATTTACAAACATTCCTGTTTCTTTCATGTTTAAAGAATTGAAAGGAATTGCTCAAGTTATAGTTGGACCATAATATTTAGATCTAGAATTTGATGTGTGGCACTAAATGATTTATTAAAGAAATTGTGAGTTTGATAGAAATATATTCAGCGATTGATGTTATTAAGTATCTCTTATACATGTTACGTCATATGTTTAAGCTGATTGCAAAAACTGCTTGGAGGTTATTCAAAATAATCTTTTTGTGCAATATAAGTTGCCTTAAATTGACCATTTTACCAAATATCTGTTATGGTATTAATATCCCCTTTTCTTACAGGTTGTGTGCTACATCTACTTTTCCAGAATAGTAGTTTATATCTTAAAGGTGAGCAAATACTTGAATTGAACTATAGCCTAGATGTTCATGTAGAACTCACTTCGTTGGGTAGAATAAATCAAGCATTCTTAAGTGTGTTGTAACAAATGTTGAGTTCATTGGAAAAAAATAGAAATATTCCAAGAAGTTATCCACTTAAAGAGCTTTACATTTGGCTGAAAAGGGAAGACATCGGACACCAAGACTTGGTAGATAAGAAATATAAATCTCTATTATACACTTTCAGAATCTCTAAATCTCTATTATACACTTTCAGAATTTTTGGAGTTTGCAAGTTTTACCTATCTTAATATTCCTTTTGAATTTATTTTTTAAATGCAGTATACCACAGGACTGAACAACATACTGGTTGTTTTCTAGATTATATAAAATCCAGTTCATTATCAATCAGATTAAAACAAATTTTAGAGAATAAATCAAATTTTAGAGAATATATCAAATTTTGAATATTTCATTTTAAAAGCACTTTTGACTTCTGTCATGATCAGGTCGGAATGCCATTCCAGTTAATGTGGTTGGACAAGTTCTGTTAATTGGCAGTGTATGTCTTCTACTTTAGGGGTTCTCATTTTAGACTTGAGGTGAAAATAATTATATGGCTAATGATGAAAAAAGTAGAATCTTTGATTTATATAGATCAGTATATACTCTATAAAAAAAAAAATATTAAAAAAAAGAACACCAAAACAAAACAAAACAAAAAAGAGGAAAATTTTGAACTGACTATCCATTTCTGTCTTCAGGTCACAATGCCATTCCAGTTCATGTGGTTGGATGAGTTTTTCTTCGAATTGGCAACGTATGTCTTCTATGTAGTGACAGCGTACAAGTTTCGGCCTGGCACCGACAACCCATACCTTCAACTGCCATCCGATGATGAAGATGAGGATGAGATTGAGATGGATGAAGTGTAAGTTTGTAAAGTTTTTGGTTATTTTTATTTTGGGTGTGGCTCGTTATTCTGAACACACAAATTTTGTATACCTGGAGGTTGTTTATCCAAACATTTGCTGCATTAGTCCAAAGGTTCATTATTTCGATGGTTTCTTAATTCCGACGGTTCTTTATTCCGAACGTTCGTTTTCCGATAATGAAATAGGGTTCGATATACCAAAGGTTCATTATTCCAGAAATTAAAATAGGGATTGTTAATGAACCTTTCATTTTCGGATTAATGAACCTTATTTCATTTTTCAGACTAATGTACCCCTTTTCAATTTCGGACTAACGAACCCTATTTCATGTTAAGATTAACAAACCCTATTTCATTTTTGGAGAATCGAACCTTCAGAATAACAGATTGTGGGAATACCAAACCTTCTGAATAACAACCCTTTAATGTATTCGAACCATCGGAATAAAGAACCTTCAGAATATTGAAACTAGTTCAGAATAACATGCTGTAACACTTATTTTTAGTGGAAATCCAAACTATGGAACAAAAGTGCTTGTAAGGAAAGCTGAAATATTAGGGGAAAAAAAACCAGATAAATGCAATTTTAGACAAAATTCATTAGTGAAAGAACATGTATCAGTGGTGCTCTGGCAGTAGCTCATACTATTGTTGATTTGTGGCTCTTTTGTTAGCCCTTGAATTGACTTCTGCTATTGAATTCAAGTCCCTTGTTCCTGTACAGGGGCCAGTCCAGTGGGCAAGGGATTAAAAATGAAGGGTTGGGGTAGCTATTGGATGTCGGGTTAGATGTAGGGCTAGCATCATTGTTAGGTATAGAAATTGACCAGAGTTGAAGTTGCAAATTTGTTAGAGTGTTGTCATTGAAGCAATTGGGCTGCCATATTTTCAAGCACATTGCTTATAATGGCAGTCCTTCTTCTGCAAATAATCTTATTTTTAATTCAATCTTATGTTTAACTGAATAAAAAAAAAAAAGAATTGACAATTTATCATTTGTTTTGTAAATGATTATTACAAATACTTTGTGTTATGATTCATTGTAAAAATTATTTTTGTATTTTATTTTATGTATGTTATCCGAAAAAAATTTGTACATATATCAATGCAGAAGAAAATAAATAAATCAAATCAAATTGTTGGTGGTGCATGAGTCGTACAATCATATCAGTGACCGAACATCTTATCTGCATGTTTTATTTTTACAGATTGACAGATACTGGACTCTCGGAAGGACTCAAGAGGAATGTTGGAAACACTACATCAAGAGTCAAGCAACGCGAGACTAACCACAGTGCATAGTGACAAGAAAGCCTTGTCGGGACATGCATCTCTACCAAAAACAGTAGTAGATGTTCGTGTTGTCTTCTTACAGCAAGAAGGGCATAAAGTGATATTGTTGGATATGAGTTTATGCCTTTCTTGCACTCAGCAGTTGTGAGTTTGGATGGAGAAGTTAGATAGCTGTTTGACTGGAAAACAGGAAATACTAGAAGAGAAGAAGATGATATTGTCTGTTAGAGTCAGAGAGGCATAAGTTGATATTGTGGGAAATTAGTTTATGCCTTTCTTTCACTCGGCAGTTGTTGGTTTGGATGGAGAAGTTAGATAGCTGTTTGACTGGAAAACAGAAAATACTAGAAGAGTAGAAGATGATATTGTCTGTTGGAGTCAGAGAGGCATAAGTTGATATTGTGGGAAATTTGTTTATGCCTTTCTTTCACTCGGCAGTTGTTGGTTTGGATGGAGAAGTTAGAGAGCTGATTTACCAGAAAACAGGAAATACTAGAAGAGTAGAAGATGATATTGTCAATTTAAAGTCAGAAGGGTTTAACTGCCTGTTGAGAGTCAGAGAGGCCTAAGTTGGTATTGTGGGATAGAGTCTATGCCTTTCTTGCACTCAGCAGATAATGTGAGTTTAGATGGAGAGATCAGGTAGCTAGTGTATCAGATGATAGAAAATACTAGGACAGTAGAAGAATGATAGAAAATACTAGGACAGTAGAAGATGATACTTTGTGCTTAAAGTCAGAAGATTTTAACTGTGAAAGGTGCTTAGACCACTTGTCAGACAAACACCAGCACTTTTAGGTCTTGATTCATAAGTTATAAACAGTGAATTTCAAATTTATATCAACTTTTTCTGACATACTGCACTTTCAATATATATTTCACAGTTCATACAAAATATGTATAGATTTTTGTCAAGTTGCTTACAGGTATCTTTTAGAATAGAAAGTTTCTAGCATGAGATTTGAAACAAGTCGCACCCACCAATTAACACTTATTTTTCAGAACCTCTAAACTATCCTTAGACTTGCAACCTTCCACTCAATTATGATTATTATGATACATGAAATGTTTTGTAAGTGCATTATACATAGGTACAGTCAGTCATATGCCTTTTGAAAGACCACCTTTCTTTTGAGGTCCCGTAGTATTTCGATATACTCAAACTATAGGTTGCAAGTGATCTTCAGTGCCAAACATACTGAACATGAAGGTACCTGTGTATGTTCATTAGCCATGAGGGTATTACTATATTTTATAATTATAATGCTTGTGGATAATGTGGTACGTATTGGAAATGATTATTGGATTTGATTTGTTAAACATTAATTTCTTGTTGGTTTGCGTACAGAGATGTCAAAGGCTTGTTTTTAATGTGCTAAAGAAGATGCCATTTTTGAAAACAAGTGGGAACACTGATACAGTAAACCATTCTCTGTGAAGTGAAATGTGTTTAGTTCAAATCATTGTGTGCTGCAAATGTGCTATCTCAAGGCACTTTGCCTCCATTTCCATTTTTAATTTTGTGTTCGGGGGGGGGGGGGGGGGGATGTTTCACAAAGAGTTAAGTGGACTTAGAGTCATGCACAAGCGCCAATTGCGCATCCTGTGTTTAACACGTAATCTCATTGACAGACTTGCCAATAGCGCGTGTCCCCTGAGAATGATCTGATCAACGCGGTGATGCGTAATATACAGCACACAAGTAGGAATTTAAGTGTGACTTTAAGTCCAACTTAACTCTTTGTGGAGCACCCCCTGGTGCCGCAAGTGGCTGTTCAGTATGCTGTATTTCTTTGGTAACAGAGACTGCAGCTAAAGCCAGGGTAACAAACCAAAGCATACACAAACTCATTGCATAGTCGTATAATGTATGCACTTCAAGAAATAGTTTATAATTATTGTATTTTATATTTGAGAGTAATATTATGCTTTGTATGTATATATTGATCTTGCCATATGACAGTTTTCTGGCTCTGCATACTCCTTGTTACAGGGTGCTTTGAATATTTTCTCCTGGAAGTCTGCTACCATGAAGAACTTTACATGCCCTTTAAAGCTTCATCGTCATTAGATCTTCTAAAAATATGAAATTGATATAGGCCCAAATTCACCTAAGAGGTTTGTTTTAAGCCATGGTTTAAACCTCCAGAAGTGTAATACATGTACACACATGTCATCTTATCCAGTTGGGGAACAGCAATACATGTTTATTTACAATTTATTTTCACATTTAATTTAGACCACGGTACAAGCTTAAGCCATGGTTTAGACCCTGGGTTCTTAATTTATTTCTCCCATGGACCAGAAATATTTCTAAAATTACGTCGCGGGCCACTGAGTAATAATGGTATATGTATAATAGGTGGATCAATTTTAAAATTTCTTCCCGTTTAATACCTTATCATGGATAATTGTCATTATAATAGATGGATCCTTGAAATAGATAACGAGCAAAGCTAGAAAGAAAAATGTGAGACTTTCACTTAGTTATGCAATATCCATGTATATCATAAAAGGGAATTCCCTTGGTTTTAAACCCAAATTTTTCAGCAGGCTGCATTAAATTGTCTCAGGAGCCACATGTGTCACATGGGCTGCAGTTTAAGAGAATGATAAAAACTAAATCTCTTTATTTTTAATTGGGGCCATTAGAGTTAATGTTTAGACTTTATTTGACAGAGTTCCACTTTTATTTCAGTTGCTCCTTGCTGTGATTATTGCTACATCTCCTCTGTGTTGCAACTTGCAAATTTTTTAAATCTATTTTGTGTGTTTGTCTTGCTTTTAAAGCCCATGGTTTGGAAGTTTCAAAAGCGACTGCTTGTGCTAGAGATGTTGTCTTCATTAGAATGGCCAAAGAAATTGATTACTGGGCTAAAAGCCAATAATGTTTCTTCCTATATTTTTCTGATGTGCATGTATTGACTTTTTTTAAAATTAACTTATATATCAAATAAAGGATATAACCTGTCATTTGCAATCAAGCAATGCATGTTTGCCCAAGTGGACATGGATATTGAAATTTAACTATTCACTTTAACAAATGATCATTGTATTTTTGCGCCTATTCGGTTATTATTTGCAATAGTTAGAGAAGCTTAATTTCATTGTTCGATTTTTTGAGTAATGTTTTGAAATATTTTGAAATGCACCCAATATATGTAATTTTGAGTTTCATATTTGTCAGAACTCACTTCCGGTTTTATTTATTTCATTGTGTTTTATTTTTGGGGTCATGTTTTTAAACATTTTGAAATGCATCCTATGTATGTAATTTTGAGTTTCATATTTGTCAGAACTCACTTCAGGATGCCGTTGCATAAAAACTTGCTATTATAGTAACTTTGCCATCAATGGTAACTACCGTGGTAATGTTGCTCAACAGCCAATCAAAATCCAGTATTCCATAAAAGTTACCACTGATGGCAAAGTTACTATAATAGCAAGTTTTATGCAACGGCACCCTGAGGTATAAAGGCAACATCAAAAACTATACCCATATTTTTCAACAAATTGTGTGCTAATTGTGTTGAATATGTATTCTATTGACAGGTCCATGGACATGCCCCCCCCCCCCCCCCACCTCCCTTCCCCTTTTAAGGAACCCAGTTAGGCTACAGCACAGAAAAAATGTACAAATTTGTACTCTTTACCGAACAATCAGTGCCTGAACAGTGAATACCCGGTACACTGTCTTACAAAATCTCTACCCGTCTCTGTGTTTCTAGTCAGCGGAGACAATTTGTGAGATTATCTTGTAATTTTACGTCTTCTATGACATAAGCAAACTCATGTCATAAACATGAAATAGTGTTTGTTTTTACAGAACAAACTCCCGATAGTATTATTCGATTTAAGTATTAATTAAGTCCAAGCTTGGTAATTGACAGAGCATTTGTGGGAAATTATTTAATCACATTCATTTAAATAAACACTTCTTTGGTATTGAATGTCTCCACCATTGTCCATTTTTTTTGGTTTTATTGTTGCTTTTGTGATAGTCGAGTGCCTGAGGCTGACAAGAACTCTAATGATACCGGTAATCAACTCACTTCAAATTCCATCATAAAAAGGCTTGAACTCTCATGTCCAAGATTCATTCAAGTGAACATAACATCAAAATATTCCCTGTGAAATTATTTCCTCCCAGAAAATTAAAGATCAAAATGATAACAATTATACTTGCATATACAGCGCTTAACACTTACTTTATCAGAAGTCTCTAAGCACTCTACAATAATGCAGCAGATTGCTGGTAATCTTGGCATGCATGCACAAAGATTAAAGGCATTGGCTAACTTTGGGAGTAGCTGATTTAAAAAATTCTCAAACTAAGATGAAACATGTGTATGAGTACTTGTATTTGTACTCAAAACCCTGAAACCAACCATAATTTGGCATGAAAAAGTGTAAGTTAGACGCAAACGGCGATTTTATTATCCTTCGTCTCACGGGACAATCACTAAGAGGACCACTTTGCTTGAATTTGAAAATGCCATTATGTGCCTCCCGCCGCGTGATACGCCAATACACACAGTACGGTAAGGTGAGTCATACGCGCGTGCGCACTCCTTATGTCTATTCTGTGCAACCAACCCTTGTATATTTTTCAAACATTGGTTCACATTTTTGATATCTAAAAATACTTCCTGTGGATATTATACTTTGAAACTGTCAGACTGGTATTTTTACACTATAACCCTTATGTTTATCCCATTTTCAAGTAACGAAGCAAGATTTTTTAAAATCATAACAATGTTAACCAATGTCTTTAACAAGAAACAAAATTTGTCTTTTAAACTCACTCTTCCACTTCTCTTTGGTCCTTTCTAAGGCAATAACAATCACATGAACTTAATCATATTTTGCCTGAATATAGGCTATAATATTTATTATCAAAGTATATGTATCTACATTGCCATCACATGCTAAATATAATAATTCCATCAAATGAAATACTCAAGCCACATGCGAAAAAACCTGGAAACTATAATTATGTATACTGAAGTTCATTTTCAATCTACCGTAAGTGATATTTCCTCAACAAAAAGTTCTTTTGCTCTATCAGAGTTTGAACCTTGGCCAACATCAACACACACTGAAGTAAGCAGCATCGGTTACACAACATGAGCAAGTATGATTAGACAGTGACTTAAGATAATTTTATTTACACCACAAATTAGAAATTTAGGCACTTTACATTTCACAATAACTAACCTTCCAGGAGAAGCTTGGAGAATAGTGATACACAATACCTGCAAGGCCTGCAAGTGGTAAATGATAGCCCATAAATACAACATAATGGAACCAAACATTTTCCACCATAATGGAACCATTTACTCTAAGAAGTATATACAGTAGTGATTGTTATATTACATATATACCTTATTCTAAGATTCTAGGCATCTGATTGGTCAAGAGGCAGTCATGGAAACCACTAGGTGACTGCCGGGCATATAGCGAAAAAACTATTGACTGGGCATGATAGTTCAACCTCCATGCACAATATGTAAGTACATGCTTTGTTATGCGCTAGCTCTAGAGAAGTCGGCCGGGTAAGATGCACGTAAGTATCTTGTGCGCTATCTATATCGCGCATTGGGAAATTTAATTACTTTAATTTCTCTGACCGGTAGCACAACAACTTCATTTTAATGGCTTAATTTAGCATAAATTAGGAGGGATGCGGTATATAAAACAAATATTGACTGCTTATTTTTCAGGTCACGGTTAAAACTATAGCTCCTCGGTGATCTCGAGACTGTACTATGCCCCTTGACTTTGTCTTGGGACATAGTACAGTTTCGAGATCACCTTGGGCTATAGTTCAAACCATACCTCTCAAAGCAATCAATATTTGTATACTATATCCCAAACTTTCTGTAAGATAATTGGATATCATTGTGGAATGTAAGGCACTAACTGTTCAGATAAGAGGCCAAGAATTTGATGTATCACTTTCACAAGCCTACAATGAAATGAACCTCTTCAGTATCAGTGTTTGAAATGTACCAATTACCAAACAGCATTTTGCTTTGTATGCTTAATAGGGATTGGCTAACTTTGTGAGTAGCTGATTTTAAAAAATTCTCAAACTAAGATGAAACATGTGTATGAGTACTTGTATTTGTACTCAAAAACCCTGAAACCAACCATAATTTGGAATGAAAAAGTGTAAATTAGACGCAAACGGCGATTTTATTATCCTTCGTCTCACGAGACGATCACTAAGAGGACCACTTTGCTTGAATTTGAAAATGCCGTTATGTGCCTCCCGCCGCAAGATACGCATTACACACAGTACGGTAAGGTGAGTCATACGCACATGCGCACTCCTTATGTCTATTCTGTGCAACCGATCCTCGTATATTTTTCAAACATTGGTTCACATTTTTGATATTTATTAAATATTAAATTAAATATTTCCTATGGATATTATACTTTGAAACTTTCAGACTGGTATTTTTTTACTATAACCCTTATGTTTATCCCATTTTCAAGTAACAAAACAAGATTTTTAAAAATCTTAACAATTCCTACACCACTGCACTATGCACTGACCCAAAGTGACTTCTCAAATCAGGGAGAAAATCAATCAAGCAGCGTAGTACAGGTAATTGAATATAGATATAATACTGTAAGCGCCTTCATCAGCTTATACTGCTAAAGCACCTTATAAGAAATTGGCAGTAGTGGAAGTAGTAGTAGTAGTAATAGCAGTATGCAGTAATAGCATCACTATTAATAATTATTATTAGCAACATCATTATTCATCATAATTATTATTATCATTATTGTTATCATTATCACCGTTATCATTCTTATCATCATTATCATCATCAAATACAAGTACAAGTATCATGAGATGTGCACATACAACTCCTTTTATCTGTTTTGATATCTTCCTCATGTAAATAAATCCACAAAATTTTAAGGTACATGAATTCAGTTCTTATAAAGGACTGAATATTCCTGAATTATGTTCCTAACTGCTTGTTGGATAGCCTGTAAAAAGATAACAAAACGGTACTCAAGAACAATGCCACTTAACCATGATGTAGTTATTTGAGGTAGAGTATAAATGATGATATAAAAGGTAGTATTACCGATATTATTTTGCAATTTGCACATGACCAAAACGTGATCATCAAGAATAGAATTATTTACAAAAAGAAAGATTTCATATACCACCTGCGAAGATGTAATAATGGTACAGCGGACACTAAGGCCGAAAATTCACAAAAGGGGTTTAACCCATGGGTTTCTGAAGTCCACATGTGCACAGAAACCAGTCCAATTAGGCTTCTTATCATAAGTCAGAGCCCATTTTGACCGCAGCCTAGAGCGGATCGCGAATCCAGATTCCCTCTCAGAGTATTTTTCCTTCTAATCCCCCCCCCCCCCCCGCGCCCCCCCGTTTCAGCATAGACAAAACAATGTGGAATCAGGACAGCAGCTGTGAAAACCATGTGTGGAGAAGCCAATAAAGACCGATGGACGCGACTTTTCATAAGCTACCTTAAACCATTGAGGTTTTAAACTGTGGGGCCATGGTCTAAACTTCTTTTGTGAATTCTGGCCTATGTGTCAAGTTGTATGGAAATGACTCATCTATTTCAATTTGTTATACTGTCACTGCAAAGGATGCTATTTCCATTTTTTTCTTTATCTCCATCCCCTCTCTCTCTCTCTCTCTCTCTCTCTCTCTAACTCTCTCTCTCATATGCCACTCTTTATTTTTCTCCTTTTCCAAATAATTTAGTCACAATTCAAATACAGTGTCAATCACTTCAAGACAGATGAAAGGTTAATGCAATGGTGATCAGAAATTGAACTCTCATCTTTCATATGCTAAACATTTGGTTAACAATCATACATGATCGAATCAATAACATCAAAGGAAGAATCATCATCATACAGACTAAGAAGCATTGCTTGAATTCCAAATATCCTTGCTTGTTACCTCATGTAACAAATCCTCTTCACTTTAATGGTTAGTACAATAAAATGGAAGAAAATTGAATTCTCATCTTTCATATGCTAAACATTTGGTTAACAATCATGCATGATCGAATCAATAACATCAAAGGAAGCATCATCATCATACAGACTAAGAAGCATTGCTTGAATTCCAAATATCCTTGCTTGTTACCTCATGTAACAAATCCTCTTCACTTTAATGGTTATTAAAATAAAATGGAAGAAAATTCTTCATACGACAGTACACTAGCACCACATATACACATACCATTCACAGTAACATGAAGTGTCTTTGATCGAATTCAAAAATACTTTTGAAATAAAAGTTCACCAGCTAAAGAAATAATGTAACTCTTATGTAGAGAATTATTTTGGAGAGTTTGGATTGAATGCCAGTTTTGGATCCAGTATACTTATGACCCCTCCAACCAAATGGAGGCTTCCAGTAATCAACACCTGAATGTGATTGGCTGATATTGCCTGGTTTGAAGGGGTGGGATCGTGTATACTAGGAGAGCTCAAGTTTGAGTCTTTACAGCATGCAGCCCACTGCAGAGCATCTGTCATGGAAGGTAACTTCACCAGCTTGGCAGCTTCAAACTGGTCTGAACCAGTTTTCTCCAGACATCTGGTCAGTGTTCTATCACCTGATTGGTCAAAAGTGGTAGAGGGCTGATCCACTGCACCAGTAGGGGTGTGCTGTACTGTTTGATGATGGTGGGACCCCGAAACTTGTGCAATGTGACTTGGCTCTACATGGGCAGCAGCGGGTAGTCCAGAAGAGGAAACATCCCTCTCAAGTTCTTTTTGAAGTGTCTGGAAAGCTATCAGATTTTTCTCACATCTTTTCATCTGTCTCTCAGTTGTGGTGGTGTAATTAGTTGTGTCTGAAAACATATAATTCAGAGTTTCACAGGTACAGGTCAATTACTACAGTTTTCAGAACACCTCTTGAGAAAATACAGGCAAAAACTGACACTATATTTCCCCAAATGTATGCAGCGTGCATGCAGTAACTTTTCAATGTTATCTGCAAGTTTCAAGTACATTTCAATGAAACCTTTTTCTAGAGTCTCCATGACCAAATAAATTGCTGGTTTCCGACAATCATGTTCTATTTTTGTGAAAATGCAGAGGCAATCTCACTTCCAATGGGAAAAAAAGCTCAAAGCTATTTAGTCAATGGGGAGAAAGATTCATGCATATGAATAGTGATGGTGTCAGATACATCAGGACTTTTTTAGCAAATAAGCTTGAATTCTTAATCTTGTATATTCTTTACAATGCCTTTTTATGAAAACTACTCCTGATATTATTGCAAAAATGTGATGAATAGTGTTCTTTACCTGCTGACGTTTCATGGCTGTAAAGACTGATGATATTTGGACAGAAGACCACTCCGTGGAAACCAGATGCCTGAAAAGGACAACAAAACCAAAAGCAATATACACAGTACAGTCTGCATGATCAAAAGAAAGAATTTTGAATGAGAAATACTTTTCATACACATTTCATTCTTTTTCTTGCCAAACTTTTTTCACTAAGTGTCACAGCAAAATTATCTTCTTACAAGAGAGGCTATTGTATACTGATTAATATTCTAAACCTGTTTAGTTTGGATGCTGATGTAATATCACTTAGCACTTTGCCAGATGTACGGACCAAAATGCATGACAAAGATATTGGCAAAGAAAAGTTAAATTTGTAAATACTTTTTGTATTTCCAAATGTTAAGTCGTCTGTGCATCCATAAGAACTACTGCTGCGCACAACACAATTAACCCGCTGGAATTATTTAAAGCCTAATTTGCTCAGCTTTTATTCTTCAAATTGGCAATACCAACATTTTTATTTTATTGCTACATTTTTCTCATAAAACGTCATGTATCTGAAATGAATGTAAATTGACAGAAATAATGAGAAGTCAAAAAGTTGCCCATTTGCAGGGGGAAACAGTGATTTTAAACTTTCTATCACATTGCCAATTTAAGGATTTTAAAGCTTATTTTCCTTTATAAAATTTTCAGCATCAAACAACGAATATTGACAGAACCAAAATGGGCACAGTTTGTGTAGAATTTTTTGCTCTTTCTGCTCATGTATTTGGTATGATTTTTAGGGCTTTGCATCAAAAGATATTAGGCCAAACCACAAAATGTGGACCTCTGTCACGAATGGGTTAATACAACTTCTCCAACTTCATGCCTTTATCTATTACCGTAGAGGGTACACACCAGGCCCCTCTGATCCATTAGAAGGCCTACCTAAGCAACTCTGCATATTCATGATCAAAAAAGAATAATTCATTTTGTAATATGCTTCCAACGAGTAGCGTGCATTTGTACACGTTATGAAACATTACGCCCATCAGCTTAGCGCATACGTAATAATTGCGCAACAGTAAATGTGCAATAAATCAAGGTATCGCAATAAAACTGAAACGTGCAATAGACATGAAATGATACAACAGTGTTATTGATATCATGACGATAACGGGTGCTCATCAGCCCCTTCAAATGATCCAAAAGAGGCAGGGCCTAATGCCATTCGCTTGTGTAATTATTTCCGCGCGTGCTGCTTTTCGTCTAGTAAATTAATGAATACGTCTATGGTATACACTTACCACAAGTTTTGGTAGTAGACTGTACTCATCCCTGTCCCCTGTAGAATTGAAGATGAGGACCTTCGCTACAGGTCCCTCTATATCTCTAGCCTCAATCTCAGCCTTACTGTTGAACCACTTACAACATGCCATGATGCTACGAGGAGTATGGGCACCGTCAAGGTAGTAGGTGATCTTCTCACGTCGGATTATCTGGTTACGACCAGGCCAGTAGCATGAATTCAGACCTATGATTAGAGAGGGAAGAAAGTTGCACTTTAAAAGTTCTTTTGGATGGTACTGTTACATTTTTTATGTATTGAAGATCCACAGAAGAAAGTCATAACAGACCAAGATGTCATAATGATGTAAAACAGATGAAGTTTTGCCAAAATCATTATCAGAGAAGTTATCAGCTCCAGTTCCTGAAGAACAGAGAGAATATGCATTCAACACCACATAAGATCTTGATATTTCATTTCTAACCAACTTTTCTACTGTACATATGACACAATAGACCTGTTTACTAATTTTATGCATACTTGCTGATCAAAATTTCCCCTGACAACTAAGAAGCTTCCCAGAGGCTTGCCTGATATAGCAACAACTTATGTATGCAAACTGGATTCCATCTATTCAGATGCCATTATTCATAACAGGTGAACTGAGTTGTTGGTAACCAAGGGTTCTGGAGAGGAACCTGTATAAATTTGAATACATTAGTGAACAGGTCTATTTCCCAATGCCCTTCATAAAAACACAACACAAGTCCATACATTTGTTTGTAAACACTGTACAAAAGAATAGGTTGGGAAGATTTGTTGTTGTAGATATTCTTGGAATATAATATTAAATTCAATATCAAATTTTCAAAGAAGTGCAATTTTTTTTTTTTGCCTACAACGGAGAATGCTCATGACATAGAAAGAAACTGCCGTTTGCAACCATCTCTACCTCTTATAAACTGCTTGGGTACAGTGAATGGCTCAGCCTCAGGTACATCTCCTCTATTCAACACTTCATCAGTGACAGGTAACGTGTCAGCAATCCTCGGATGCTTGTAAGATGGCTCATCATCATCTGGTATTCACAAGGAAAGACAGAGAGGGGGGGGGGAAGAGAAAGATGGAGAGTGAGAGACATGAGACAGAAACAGACAAGAAAAAGACAGCCAGAGAGAAACAGAGACAGAGAGGGAGAAAGAGGTGTGGGAGAGCAAGAAAGAAGAAAGTTTATTTGTATTATGTAAAGAAGCCATCTATTCCTGGAGAAAAAATCTTATGTACAAAATAGATATCAGCATTTTCTTTAAAATCAAACGGGAAGTTACCACTGCATTTATTACCATTCCAGTCCTGCCATTCCCCTTCTGTTTATCCGTGAGTGATACATTCTCATTTTAGAAGAAAAGAAAATGGGAAGGATGTTTGCAAAAATATGAACTCTCACTATTGAAATCTAGCTTTCCAGTGTAGCATTCAGACACTGATGCATTCCAGCTAGCCCTAGACTCATATCATCGCCATGGAAACCAAAACAGTCACATTTGAAAATTATGGTAGCCCTGAAGTATGCTTGACGACAGGTCACATGCACCATGAATTTTGTGGCCAAGTCGTGAAATTCGCCAACTTTACAGCCAAGTCACAGAGTTTGCATCTAGAGTTGTCATCTTTGCGGCCAAGTTGCAAAGTTTGAGTCCAGAGTCGTCAACTTTGCAGCCAAGTTACGAAGTTCGCGTCCAGTGGTCTGAATTTCACGACCAGTCATCGAGTATACTTCAGGGCCACCATAGAAAATGAAATTACATGAACTCTCACCACTGAAATCTATCTTTCCAATTTAGCATTCAGATACTAATGCATTCCAGCTAGCCCTAGACTCACAACATGGAATGGAAACCAAAATAGTCATGTTTGAAAAAGAAATTAACTGAACTCTCACCATCAAAATCTATCTTGCCAGGCCGTTCCTCCATCACCCAAGTCTTGGCTAGCTGCAGGGCCAGTGTAGCATTCAGATACTGATGCATTCCAGCTAATCCTAGACTCACATCGTCACCATGGAAATCATATGACATCAGACTAGGAGCTACTTGAAGGGAAGCCTACAAGGATTCAAAGTATGAAGATGGAATGAACTCAACAACTTAAGGGCTACTAACCCACTAAAATTTAAAAAAAGTTTATTAGAATGTATTTAAAGACTTATTTCTGCCACAATGTTTTTTATTTGCTTTGCTAACTTAAAAAAACAAAAACCATAATACATCTTTTCAACTTCCAGCAATCACCCTTGATATCTCATCATTTCACAGTTCCTTGTAATCTTTTTTTGTTACATTACTACTTAATACAATAGGCACTAAACAACTTTTGGATATGTGAAGAAACAAGAGCAAAAAACAACACACACCAAAAAGGGATTTTTTTTTTCAACACATGCCTCATGGAAAGTGCACTGTCAAAATGAGAACTAAAAAACAAGTACAGCATTATTTCCACTCTAGGTCAGAATATTTCTGTTTTCTCTGAATCATCAGAGTTTTATTTAGTCTGGAGTTGCTTAGACTATCCCCTTTTACCCCTGGGATAGTTAACATAGCAAACTCAATACCCAGCTGAAAAAATCTAAACAAAACAAAACAGGTAGGGTTTTCAGAGCTCATTACCCTTGAAAACAGTAGACAAGATGGAAAAAAAAAAGTCTACCTGTTTTTCTCTCGCCCTTTCCTTGATGACTTGAATGGAGTTCTCGGGTTGAGGAACTGTGAATGCAGGTCTACCAGTCTGTTGAGACAGGAAAAAGTATTACATTAGCTCTCTTAATAATTGCAAAAACACTGTATTACAAAAGATAGGAAGAAAATTACATATACGGTAATAAATCTCTCAATAATTTCAAAAACAGTAATACAAGGGTTTCTTTTTTTGGCCTTTTTTATTTCTTTGTTTAATTGAAGATGTTAGAACATGTTTTGTTACTTTTACTTATGGAATAGCATAGTGATATTAAACAACAGCTGAGCCACAGCAAACCACAGCGATCGCTTGATTCATTTTATTTGGGACTTTCCCTGTGGAAAGCTGGCATGACCAGCCATCAACACTAATCTACTGACACCTGGGGAGCGTTTCATGAAGAGTCTTGTCAGTGATTTTCACTGACAAATTCGCTCTCAGCCAATCAGATGCAAGGATTTCAGTAGCTTATAACAGTTGTCAGTGAAAATAACTGACAAAATTCTTCATGAAACGATCCCCCGTTTTAATTAGCACAACATAAATACACAAAATAAAATCATTCTGCATGAGAATAATTGTAGTAAGTATAACAGTCAATTTACTATAAACAATTAACCTATTCACTGATCTATATCACGTCATATGGCACAGGTGAGAAAAAGAAAAAAAGAATCACTTTTCGTCCTTCAGCTCAACATGGCTTCACAGTATTTACATAGTGATAGCAGTTCAGTAAATACAGATGCATTCAATGCGAGATACATCATATGCCAAATGGCACAGTCTTATATTACAGTAAGGTCTCATGATTGTATTTACAACTTTTTTCAAAGCATTATACCAGCTACACTGCTTACAATTACTGCAAAATACAAATGGGCAATTCCAGGTAAGGAAAAAAATGGGCATAAAAATCTAACAAATCTTTATAAATGCTAGTTCGAAAACAAAATCACCTATTCAAAGACGGCATTACACATTCTTTCACTGGCTAAAATAACAGATATTCAACAAAGTTTTTTTCATATCTAGATATCATAAGACATTTTATGAGAAATTTAAAAAACTGTCTATTGGACTTTACCTTTATGATACCAGCTTTATGCCATGCTATCTTGTCAATTGTGTTGCCCAATACACCAATATGATCTATACCTAATGATGTTATTCCGACTACCACAGGTTTCCTGCAACATGAAACAAAAAAAAAAATCTATTTCATTCTTTATTCAACTTGTGAAGTTAAATTCATGGCTTCAAAAACTTGAGTTCAGATCAAGAAGTAAAAATGAAATGAAATTTACATTGAGCTTTCAAGCCTGAAAATAAATGATTCTGATGTATAACACAACTTTAACAGTAAATGAGCAATCAATTAAAAATTAATGACAAATGATAAGGAAAACTGAGCCAATAGCACAAATATTAAAGATGATCAATGATACACGTAGCCCCATCCATGTGTATTTGGGTTGATACATGTATATTTCAAAAGTATATATGACCTTGAGCAAGTTTTCATAAGTTTCCTTATATTTGGCTCGTCAAATAATCTCAATCCTGCTTTATAAAAATCAAAGATAACTATTTGTCACATAAAGGCTAAAGTAAACCCCCCTCCCCCATAAAAAAATAAATAATACAAATCAGCAAACAAATTTCTTTCCAATCCACTGAATATATTTACCTAATAATGTTGGTGCAGTCATACTCTCCTCCAATCCCAACTTCCATTATGGCAACGTCAACCTGTCCAGATAAAGAAAAACAAGATGAATGCAACTGCATCTCCTACATGCCTCTGCTAATATTCAGTTAACTTCATGGCTCACACTGTTCCTGAATTCTTGTGATAAGAAGGAAAAACAAAATATAATTTTACATTTTAACTGACTGACCTCTTTGACCTTTGACCTAAGTTCCCAAAATTCTGATCACTTTGTCTTGTCACAGTCATGCATACAAATATTTGAAAATATGGTGCTAACAACATAACAAATCTTTAATTTCATGCATATTGACCTTTGTGACATTGACCTTTGACCTAAAAACCCCAAAAGCTAATCAGATCACGTTCCTATGGTGATACATACTACGACCAAGTTTGAAGTTCATAGCTCTAACCCTTCTTGAGATATCGCATTAACAAAAATGCGGAACGGCGGCGGACAGACGCCCCAAACACATAATGCCTCCAGCATCAACTTTGGTAGGTGGCAGCAGAAAAAAAATATATATATATAACACATTCACCTCAACAAAGAGTATTATGAAATCTTGACATAAATAAAAATGTATATCAGCACACCAAAACCTAACCTCTTCAAGACTAAAACAATGAACTTCTTTGGTAAGGCACTCTCTTAAACTGTTGACCATTTCCACAACAGAAAGACTTTCCACAAATGCAAACATTTAGTGAAGCATCTGGACCACTGCTAAATAATGTAAAAGTTTCATGCACATAAATATTTGTGGTTTCATAATATGCAAGATTACGCATCCTCTTATCCTTCTAAAAGGATAAGTCAAGCTGTTTGAAATGTTGAGCCTTACGAGTCCTGAATTCAGGACCACCACATACTCACGAAAGATCCAATCCTTTCAATTTTCAAGCCAACAGTCCTTTTCAGGACTATCCACATGGTAAATACGGCAAACCTTCTACGTTATCTCACCACCATGCAAACATCTCCCTTCAAGGAACCAAGGAAGATTAAAATCAATTCTGGGGGGAAAAAATTAGGACAAATACCTTCTCCTCCAAGAAAGTATGGAAAGCCAGCAGTGTCAGGAACCTGAAGTAAGCAGGCATTTTCCCATCGTAATCTTCCTTGGTTGACTCCAGCCGATTGTAAATTGTGAAGACGTGCTTCGCAAAGTCTTCTTTAGGGAGGGGCTGCCCATTGATACGGATCCTCTCTCTAACCTCAACTAGATGGGGAGAGCTGTTTGATGAGAAAGCAGAAACACACATTTATAGAATTCAATATCCACATCAATATCAATGAAACCATGGCAACAGCTGTTGACTGAATAAAGTCAATAGAAGAGCAAGGTTTTATACCTCCACATGTTTAAAAATACAGTATCATTTACATCACACATATACAGCAAGTCATAAATAGACTGCTCAAGGAGCATATGAAATATTGTATTTCAGACAAGTTCAAAAAATGAATCATAAAATTACAAGCTTCCTTTAAAGAACAGTTTGGTAAGGGAAAAAACTGTCTTTTTAAACACAAATAGGTGTTTTATCTTTCTTTTCTCCTCCCTCTCTCTTTCTCTCTCTCTGGTAGTTGCTACAGCAGGTTTTAACTGAAGGACACAGACGCAAAAAAAATCAGACATGAATCAAATATTGTTCAACTGTCTGCCATGACTATTTCCACTGGGTATACACTGAATACATGGAATGAATAAATATAACCCAAATTCTATTTTACATGAGCATGATCAGTAAATATTCTACAGTCTGTTCTAGCAATTTCATTTGGGTACCTACATGTATGCTTCACTGAAAATAATAAATATTGACAAGGTACAAGGCATGTACGGTGTAGCTTGGTTAAAGCTGAGTTATTGGTCTGTATCCTTCAAACTAAGTATTTTATAAATCCAATTATTACCATAACTAATTATCATTATTTTCACTATTCTTTTTTTGTTGTATCATTATCATTATTATTATTATTAGGTGGTCTGTCATATTATGACAGATCACCTTTTAATTTCGTCAGAATTTTCTTTATTCTTCATTATTAATTAATTAATTATTATTATTCTTTTTATTGGTACCCACTTTTTTGTGCAGTCGAGATCTCAGAACTGGCTCAATCATTTTTCGTCAAATTTTCAGGAATCATCAGTCATAACGAGATCTCGGATTTCTAGTCATTTTCAAGGTCATCGGGTCATCGTGACGTCATCCAGGCGCCATTTTGTAAAAATCAACTCATGATCATATCTTCATAACGGAATGTCATTTTTCATTCATATTTGGCATGATGAATATTCATATCAATCTGAACAATTCCAACTTTTCAAACGTGCGCGTACGCGTATGTCCGCGCGTCAGTGCGCGCGCAAAATTTAAAAATGCTCAAAATCACTCATGGATCAAACCAAAATCCATTTCAGGGCATTTTAAGCATTTCAAAAATTTCCGCGCGTAAGCGCCCGCGCGCGCGTTTTGCGCGTGCGCAACTCGTAAATAACGTAAAAACGCCGTTCTTTCACTTGATTTGCAATTCTGAGACATTTCTTGACCATTTCCATCAATTTAGAATCGATTTCAAATGACCATAACGCCGCACGCGCGCGTCAAAATTTAAAATCCGTGCGCGCGTCTATGGGGCAAATAACGTAAAAACATGCAAAAACATGCCCCTTTAAAATCCGCCATAGCTCGTTAAAAAGTATGGGGACCCCCCATTTTTTTTACATTTTCTGAAAGCCTATGAATTGAAGATTTGAATTCATGAAAAAAACTTGGGGGTCGAACAGTCGAACGTTACCATATTCTCATGTGAACTCAAAATTTCATTTTTTCAATTATGACGTCATGTTTTTTACATTTAATCAAGACTATCTCGCTTATTGTTGGTCGATTTTCACTGGGATTTCAGTATGTTGTAGCTGAGACAATGCTCTTATATTCCAATTGCCTTCATTTTTCATTTTGAGAACTGCATCATGGTCTAATCTTATGATAAACGGAGGCATGTCATTTTTTCACATTTTGCGTGTATTGTCTATGGGACATGACCTTTTTCTAATTCTTGATTCTACATTCCCGTCTTTTTTGAGCAACAGCTCCGTTATTTCTACTCGATTTTCGCCCAGCTTCGAGTATGTTGTAGCTGAGAAAATTCTCTATCGTAAATGTGCCATTTATTTTTTAATCAGATGTCAGGAACATATCGAAATTTGAACGGGAAGATATGATTTAGGAATCAAATTTTCCATCTACGTGTCATCTCTATGGACTATATTCTGGTCCATCGGTAAAGCACTGGTCTCACATCCTCATGGTCCCTGGTTCGACTCCTGGCGACGGCGGTGTCATTTTTTTTTATTTTTTATTTTTTTTACATTTTTTGCCCTTTCATATTACCATCTTCATCGACTACGTTTACACATACAATTACAAACAAAGCCATAACTGTGTTATTTTGCCTGTTATGTCTATTGCAATGCAGTGTACATTAGTTTATGTACAACCCTATTGCAAATGTGATTCATGAACGTGTATTGAACCTTTAGGGTTAACTTTGCATAATACTAAAAATCAAATCGTCCTGTGTCTGTGATGCTAGTCTCCTTCTCAGACCTGAATATTTTTCAAGTTCATCAGGTCATCGAACATTAGATAAACTGGGGATTAGACGGCAAATAGAATACCCAACACAAAACGTTTCAGAACGTTCTTAGAACACATTTATTAGGTCTGATACATCTTCGTCTTTAATAATTGTTACAAAACATTTTTATTAGATCCGTTTCGTCTTCGACTTTAATGAACGTTCATAAAACGTTTTTATTAGGTCTGCTGCGTCTTTGTCTTTAATGAACGTTCACAAAACATTTTGAGAACGTTCACAAAACGTTTTTATTAGGTCCGCTACGTCTTCGTCTTTAATAAACGTTCACAAAATATTTTCAGAACGTTCACAAAATGTTTACAAAACGTTTTTATTAGGTCTGCTGCGTCTTCGTCTTTAATAAACGTTCACAAAACGTCAGAACGTTTCCAAAACCTTGTCAGAACGTTTCGAAAACGTTTACAAAACGTTTTTTATTAGGTCCGCTACGTCTTCGTCTTGAATAAACGTTCACAAAATATTTTCAGAACGTTCACAAAATGTTTACAAAACATTTTTATTAGGTCTGCTACGTCTTCGTCTTTGATAAACGTTCACAAAACGTTTTCAGAAACCTTCACAAAACATTTACAAAACGTTTTTACTAGGTCGGCTATGTCTTCATCTTTAATGAACGTTCGCTATGTCTTTGTCTTTAATAAACGTTCGCAAAACATTTTCAGAAGTTCATAAAAAGTTTACAAAACATCTTTATTAGGTCCGCTACGTTTTAGTCCTTAGTAAACGTTCACAAAACGTTTTCAGAACGTTCACAAAAGTTTTTTTTATGTCCGCTACGTCTTCGTCTTTGAAAAACATTCGTTAAACATTTTCAGAAGGTTCATAAATAGTTTACAAAACATTTTTATTAGGTCCGCTACGTCTTTGTCTTCAATAAACGTTCACAAAACGTTTTCAGAACATTTTTCAGAACGTTTTTTATCAGGGCTGCTTCCTCTTCGTAAATTTTCTCTGAATGGGGATTTTAATTGGGAATGACTATAATCCTCTTGATGACCATGATAATGAAAAAGTAATGTTGCTGACGGGAAACAAACCCTGATGAAAATGATGAATAAAAGGCCAACTGTCATATACCTTTTATAATCATAGATATCATATCCATATCAAAAAGACGACAGACCACCTAATTCGTCTGATCGAATGACGAATTAAATCTCGTTATTATTATTATTATTATTATTATTATTATTATTATTATTCTTATCATTATTATTATTCTTATTATTATTATTATTATTATTATTATTCTTATTATTATTATTATTATTATTATTCTTATTATTATTATTATCATTATTATTATCATTATTATTATCATCATTATTATCATCATTATTATCATCATCATCATCATCATCATCATTATTGTTATTATTATTATTATTATTATTATTATTATTATTATTATTATTATTATTATTATTATTATTATCTGTATTCCATGGCATGCTCCACTGATCCTCTTTGTGTGTTCTGAATACAGGGATATAATTACTTATGGCCTTATTATTAAATGTAGCCTAATTTACACAATCTGTACTGTACTGAGGGGTTAAGTGCTTTACTACTGATAGTAAGTGTTCTACTGAAGATAAATCTTATTGCTTGTGCAAATAAAGAGATGTGCGATATTGCTTTAATGCTAGCTTCATTTTTCCAACCACAAGATCACATTGAAAAATGATTTAAATAAACAGAATGCGCATGCTAGGGAGTTTCCTCTCCTCATAACTAAGGCTGAACGCGATAAGGGTAAATAATACTGTTCAAACAAGCTGGAATTATATTATCGATTCTCACCATCACAAAAGTATACATGTATGCATTATTTACAGTACATCTTGGTAAAGGTGTAGAGCATAAAACGCAATTTAATGTATCTGCAATATTTTTGTAGATGATAAAATTTACCATAAAGCAATTTAAGTTACATGACCTTTTACATCTTCACTAATGTACACATTGAATTTTTCCTTCCTGGTACCCATTTAGTATATTGTCCCAGATATACGTCTGTAAAAACAAACACACACATTATGTGAATAACGCTCGTTTTCCATGGGGGCAATGGGGACCTATTTGTTTCAATGGGTCAATTTGTATTTCAATTGGTATTCAATGGGTCAATTGGTCCAATTGGTATTGGACCTGGGTGGAGAATGGCAAACATAAATAAATTTCTTTCCAAAAGACATTAATGGCATGGTGGGATTCAAAACATAAACCATGCGATGCACAGTCCCGTGACTGGTGAGGCATCCATTAGACCGTAACACCCCTAATACAATTCTCGCGTTTCACAATGCATGCATCACCAACGTCCGTACCATGAGAGGCCTATTTTCCCATTTACGGGTCAACAACTGTTTCCAAGATAGCAGACGCTGCGAGTGAGAGTTCACCAAATGAAGAAATATTTAACTGACCGAGGGATCCCACGCACAGGGAAGAAGAAGGATGTCTTAGCAGAACTATCTGTGAGAGCTCAGTGAGAACATGAAGTTATAAATATGTAATCACTTTGAATAGGAGCGGGAAAGGCAACTAGTGCAAGGTGTTGATGGTACTGTTGTCGACCCATCTCACGCCAGAGTGACTGTCACAACTGAACCGAATGAGGGTGCAAGGATTGCGAAATACAAGAATTACATGAAACAAACAAACCTGGAGAAATGATTTACCTGTAGAATCCGGTCTTGAAGCCACTTGATCGAAGGATACTCTCAGTGAAGGCACAGACTGAGCCTTTTCCTTTAGTCCCAGCAACATGTATACATGACAGCTCATCAAGTCTCTCAAGCTATGAATAAACATAGAAACATGTGAAGTAGGTCAACGTTTGATTTCATAGCCCCAAAAAGAGCACCCAAAAATATGGGCTGGTAAGTTAGTACATGTAGTAACTACATGTACATTAGTATAGTAATCTCCTGTTGTGGAGGGAGGTAAAGTCAACTGAAATAAAAAGACTTCACAAATGCATGTTATTATTTTTCTCACTTTGTCTATAGATTGTTTCCACATACACTCTACATGTACATTACAGGAAAAATATCAACTTGTTTGAGGGTCGCTATTAATGTACCGGTATCTATTCATGCAAACCAGACAAAGCCTTAGCATATACATTAAAATTTTCCATTTCATCTTCACTGTATAATCCACATAAACTGTACCAAATAAAAATTTGATACTACACTGTATTATCACTTACAAGTGTCATGCTAAATCAGTGATTTAGAGTGCCATCAATGACTTTGTAATTAACCTTCAGCATACACGTAATGGCCTCATATATGAACCTTCTTAAAATCAGACAGTACACACTTGAGAAAAGAATGTGCATTCACCAAGGCTTGTAAAAGCAGCCAACTCATACTGTCAACATAAGATAAACGTCCAATAATAAATACAGTGTAAACTCTCTAAGTTTATATGTGCCTGACCTCACATGACCTACATGTATTATTTACACATAGAATTATCAATAAGAGGACTATCATCTCACAAACTTAGGGAATTAGAATTATGAGACCACAAAAAATAGTAATAGCAGCACATCATGGAGTGTAGTATTCTCAAAAGCACTTTGTAACAAATAGTACACAAGCCGTGTCAATTTGCCAGAATTGGGAAGAGAGAAAATTGTGTCTCTTTTTATAAATCAATTCAATTCAACATTTATTACACATATGAAATCAAAAGTTTACAAAGTTCACATGCGTGTATACGGGTCTGTCCATAAAGTTGGGGTACTTTTGAGCCATTTTTTCTTTAATCCCCTATAATCCAATGAAATAGTCCAGTTAGAATTTTCTTAACTACCCTAAATTATCTTGTGTGAAAATAAAAAGCATCTGAAAATCACAAACCTAGTGTTCCACAATGTATTTTGGAATAATTACACAAAAACGACGTTGTGGATGTAACAGGACACCGTGTCCGTGTTACATCCACAACTCCTCATTTTGCACATGTAACAGTAAATATGTAATGCTTTTGATGATAAATATTTGCCTGCTTAGTATGGGCTCTCTATCTAATTCAATGCAACAATAACTGCAATGAGGGTGTACTGATTTCCAGAGTTATTGATGAAAGTTGCAGAAATATCATGGTGTCCCGTTCATCCACAACCTGTGACATTTGGTCGAAAACAAACATTCATAAAAAACTTGGGGAAGGTAGTAAGCTTCTGTTCAAAGATTTGCTTCATTAAGCCAGCCATGTAAAACACTGTAACCATGCATGTTTTAGTTATGTAACATATAATAGATGAGCTGGTATATCTAAAAAACGGTGGTTGTGGATGTAACATATTTTGAGCGGACACCACCATATTTTTGTAAATATTTTTAAAAATTATCACAAAACAATTCATCTGTGATCTTCAAAAGCTTCCTGGATGCACCAAATATATTCCTATAAAACAGCATAATTGTGTGAGTCATCATTTTAAAACTAGAATGATTAAACGAAAAAATGTCACGTTTAGGTACCCCAACTTTATGGACAGACCCATACATGTAATGCACATCAAATATGATCATGTGTGCATGAAAGACATAAAAAGACATAAAATACATAAAAATCCAACATGGCGCAAGAATAGAATGCGGTAAACATACATAGCATCTATAAAGTTACTAAGCAATCAATTAATGTACTCCTGAATCACAGCTTATCATCAGAGCAGCCATCTTCTTTTGTTCAACATGTTGAGAAATTTGAAATACAGGCATTGGGATTTTACTTTATTCTACATGTTTATTGTATCCATGGAAAATCTGTGGAAAATGCATTGTGAATACCAAATTGCACATGATAGATTCAAGAGCATGATCCCTGTTTCCCACTTGATTTTTCACTTAAAAATGATCATGTTCTTAACAAAATTTATGTTTATTTGTTTAGTAATAAAATTTAGTTGTTTTTTTTTTTAAAGAAAAAAGGCACATACAATGTTTGAGCTCACCGATATTCCAACCCTGGAAGCATAGTCGATAACATCTGGGATGTTCTTGTATGCACCCATGTCGCGATTCTTGCGAATCTCATCCAGCGTCTTGGCATTGGATTGCAACGTGTTGAGCTTCCGCACTGCTTCCTGAAACAGAGGGCACATTCTGATACGTTTTTATTGCTATCCAGAAAAAGTGTGGCACAAGATGACAAGTAAGCATGACAACTAAACGATGGAGTGGTGAAAACTTGGGAGTCGCATTGTGTATAGCTTTAAACTCACATATCATAACTGACAGAGGAAGGAAATTTTTGGTTCCTGTTGACATTGTATTAATGGTGTGGGGAGTCAAAGTTCTGGGACATTTTGGGAAAACTATGGACCTTTTCCAGTTGTGATTGTAAAGAGCATGCCTGAATTGGTTTTGAAAGGGTTCAATTGCCAATACAAAAAAAAAAAAAATCTGTCTATTGTCTGCTAATCATAAAAAAGATTTTTGGTAATGGGTGACTGGTTCTCTATAATTTAAGACTACTGCAAACAATCACTGATTAACGGTAGTGATCCAACAATCTGATTGGTTAATCTTTCCACTCTAGAGAGACTTGAGCTTGGTTTGGCTGATCAAGATTACACAGAAACACAGTGCTCACATGTACATGTACACAGTAGTATAAAGAACAATTTGTAAAACAAGCAACAAAATTCAACTCAACTACATTTGTACATCTACATGTAAACTTCTGCGACCCACTTATTGTGACCCCTCACTGGTACATGTACTTTGTGTGCGGAATAGTTGCTTGATGGTCAGTACATATGAATCTTAGGAATACACATGCTAAAGATGGCATTCAAGTCTTTAAAGGTATACAGCTCCATGGAAATTGGGAGTATCAAACTTTTACTTTAAATGAAGTGGGCAAATTTTGAGGGGAGCACTATTTTTATGAGGAGGCAAGAGCTACTTTAAGCCAAATCAGTGTGTCAACATAAAAATCATGTAACCAGAACTGAAGACTGACTTGAATGTTTAGTAATTATCATACCTGATACACTTCATCCGTGGAGCCTACAATTGGTTGTTCGTTCAAAGTCTCCTTCTTCAGAGCTTTCTCTAGTTTCTTTGGAGAAGCATTGACTGCCAGGGCAGAGCTTGTCCCCAAAGAAGCAATATTCACAAGATCCCTCATTCTGTAGTCTGGTCTGATGTTCTTGGCTCGCGAGAAATGAATAAACGGTGAGAATGATCCTTGGTCCAGCAGACGATTACTTGTTTGCACTTTGTAACCTGAACTGCAGATTAACAGAGGCCGTGTTTGGTTAATGCCTGCGATGGTAGATGCAACAGGGTGCCGTCTGCAGACAAGTGGCGCTATCGATGGATGGGATGAATGGAATGGATGAAGCTGTCGCAAGAAGCAGCCCAGTCGTATCATGACTGGGCTCCGACGCCCTCTGTTGTCGGGTTATACTGCCTTGGTTTTGGTTCTCTAATTTCCATTAATCATACAGCCAAGCTCTTCTGGAAATGATAATGTCTGACTTGGATGGATGCTTGATCTATCTGGAAAAACTGTCTGAACACCCTCAGCAATAGACTTGGACCACTTAGACCTACATGTATATGAATAAAAAAAAAATAATAAGAAGAACAAAGTTATAAATGGTACACTCTGAATTGAGCAATGAGCATTAATCCATACAATTACTACTGTACATGAAGTTTTAAACCGACAATGGAACTATTCTTCGGACTTCGATCTGTGTCATTTCAATCAAACATTCTCCAAATCAACACAGGACTTCAGTACAAAAAAGGAAATATTGTATTGCACACTAGAAAATCTTTGCATGGAGTTTAATACACTTAAACAGCTAACAAGAAAATGTAAATCTCTATCATTTTCAAAGTTGACCTTAACTTTTATGGAGGCCTACTTGTTTCTTCAAACTCAAAGTCTCTTACAACCATACTATTTCATATTAATGCTTTTATTGTTCCATAAAAAAGAAATGACAATGAAATACTTTGTACATGTACTTGGGTCTCGTACAAGTTCCACACAAATACATATTCAGGCACTGCCCTGGCCTTGTATTCTTGGGAAAGCAACAAGTCAGGACAGAATAAGGACAGTTAAATTTTAGTTTTTACTCAACAAGCCAAAAGCACTTCATCTCAATGTAATGGAGAATGTATGCAAAAAAATACCAGTGTCTAACTGGCAAGGATCTTGTGAAACAGAATATTATCAAGATTACTTTCAGAAATTCACAGAAAGGTGTGATTTTTTGCACAATCACCTAGAGAAGTATCAAAATCACAATCCACATGGGGGCAGAAATGTCAAACTTTAAGATCCTCTACGTCGTATCTGAAGGCATTCCATTTTCCTACTACCTACGTACATAAAATATTATTTCAACAATTTGTAGTGCTCTATAGCACATTGCATTTTTTTCTTCTTTCTTGTTCAATAATAATGCACCTCCTCATTGTTTCACTGAATACATGGTACATTATATGTGTAAGTGCTATGTATAATTATCACATCATTGATTGCTAGGCAGTTCTTTTCTTTTGAATGCATCTTTTGTGACCCCCAAAAGTTGAGCAGTAGGCACCCTAAACGCATAATGGAAGTTACGTGCCTGATGCTGTTTTCAAGTATGGAGATAATGTGCAGGCCTCAATGAGACATCCCCCCCCCCCCCCCCTCAAAGAAAGAAAGAAAACATAAGCAGTCAGTTTTAGGTAAAAACTTGAGATACATATTATGGTTACTAAAACTTAGCTACATGCAAGTATAGTTGATATGCAAATCTTAAGAACGCATGTACATGTGTAACCTTGAATGATTATGACCACCACTGTTTCTAAGGCTTAGTACCCAAAAGTTTCCCTCGATATGACATTAGTTGTATTTGTTGAACACTACATATCAGCATATCAGTAATTAACCTGGTGCGCACGATTCTGAATTCAATATAACACGCGTTTTCCATTGTTATCTCTGGATTAGTGTCCAATGGGTTAAAGGTCATGTTTTTTTCCTGAAATCTTGCCTTGACCAGGGGAAGAGGAAGCTGATAAAAAAGGACAGGAAAATCTACAAACTTCACAACACTGTTCAACAAGCAGGAGTAATAAATGTCCAATGGCCCTATTTTAATTGTCTTCTGTATTTCCAAAGCCTTATTCTGGACCCCCAAAAGCTGGGCAGTGGATACCCAAAACACATAATGCGAGTTACGTGCCTGATGTTGTTATCACGTATGTGGATGATGTGCAGGCCTAAAATATTAATAATTTTCGTCTTTTCTTTTTGTACACACTCTGTATCTATATAAATGAAAAAGGCGCTAAACAGGTAAAACACAATTTAGCAGAAATGCATTTTTGCCAAAAGAAATTTATTTATAACTTTACATCCCTGCAGAAGGGGGAGGCCCCTCAAAATTTGGAGCTAATACATTTCTGTTGGCAAAAATGCATTTCTACTATTGTGTTCTACTTGTTCAGGAATTCTGACCATAATGATCAAGAAAAGGTGCTAGGTGCTGTAGAAAACTAGAAATGCTCACTGGAATTATCTCATGTACCAACAATGCAGTGGTATGCAACACTTTCAGCAAATATTAGGCATTGATTCCATTTACACTGAGATGTCTGGAAAGTGATAACAAGAATGGCCTTATATCAAATTGGCAGGGCAGTTCATCTCTAAGTACTATTGAAAATTTTCTCCTCACTAGGATCTAACTTTTCTTTTTGAGGAACTAATTTCACTATTTCGGTTCACTGAAAAATGGGCTAAAAGAAACATACCACTAATTTCGACATGAAACTCTGAAGTTCATACCAATATTTCATGCCAATACAATAATCTCAGAGACATATATGGAATAGGAGTGGTCAGTTTGAAAACTAGCCCAAGATCTCGGTCACTCTCTCGAATACAGGATTGGTACATGAAATGTGGGGGGAAAATTCTGGAAGTACTTTTTTGGGGGGAGGGGGGGGGGTTGTATAATGTAGGAAATTGGAATTTAGTCCGTCCTTGTAACTTAATATTGCATTTATTGATGATAACAGTCTGTATGTTACAGTGCATAGAATGTATCTTCCCCCTCACTGATCGGTCAAATTGTTTAAGTTACATGTAGTTGATTTTATTTCTCTCATAATGATTGTACTTTATTAGAATGATCATCTTGTTATTCTTGTATTACATGTAATTAATATATCAGATTATGAAATATGATATATATGTAGGATGAATTGTGAGTCTTAATGGTGAAAGTTAAAACACCACTGAATTTGGTCTTATACATAATCTTATACCGGTATGCTGATACTTTATAAATTTACATGTACCTCTTATGAAATAAAATTCTCTTGAGACTGTGGCACTGCAATGTTTTAGTAAAGTAATTATTTCTTAGTAATATTTGTCATTGATTTTATGTTACTTCCAGTAATGACTGGTGAGTAGAGTTGGGGTTATATCTGTCACGTTTGTATGTATTTGTATGTCATAATAATTAATGAGGTATCTTGTATTTATGATTATTTACACCACCATTTCATTTCTTCACTGAATTTCATTAATGTGAAGGTTGAGATTTTGTTCAATAATATGGAACAGTTAATAATTAATGAAGTTAATGTATAACTGATCTTTACCAGTTGTTGAATTTACAATTTTCTCACTGAATGTGATATACCTGTACCTTTGGTGGATGCATATAAAAAAAAAATGTGATTTTTCTATTATTCATTTTTTATTCTCTTGATTATAACCCTTTTTTTGTTGCTTGTGATAACCAAGAAATATATGTATTGCCTTCTTTATATATCTATATCTGTATTGTTTTGTCAGCAACATGTCCAATCTTGACATAGAACCTGCATCTTACTTAGAGCACGCTATGTGTGCAGTGGCACGTTGTTATAATTTACTAGTCAAATTTTGATTTGTTTTTTAATGAGTCCAGGGATGCAAAGACGCCAAGGTCAAAGACCAGTAATGCGGGAGGTTTTAGGCAGGCAATGCGTGAGATTGCCAGGCGTGTGTACAATACAGTGTGTCCCAGAATAAACGAAACCAAGATTGATTGATGTTTAATCATATCTTAATAACAGTTATGATTAATAAGTGGCACATATTTGTAAAGCATAGACCCTCTTCTGTCATTTGATGTCACTCATATGATATATATTTCATGCATGAGTGAATAAGACAGTGTGAAGTTGGGTAACCAAAAATTTGTTTGGCCAACGATGTTTGAATTTCAAAAGGATAATCACATTTCTAGATAGTTAATTTTCTGCCCTTTCGTTTGACATCTCAATTGGGAAAAATGAACCAGGGATGCCAGAGATAACTTTATTTGAAATAATGATTGCATTTCCTTGATTTATTTCTTAACTTCTCACCAATTGTTCGCACCAATTATTTG
Source organism: Echinometra lucunter (assembly GCA_029962745.1). NCBI lineage: Eukaryota > Metazoa > Echinodermata > Echinoidea > Camarodonta > Echinometridae > Echinometra > Echinometra lucunter. The sequence goes on along the minus strand of CM057165.1, from coordinate 12,817,336 downwards.
CATGAATGGGTGTGGAGATGGTCACGCGTGATCTTAAAACTTTCGTGTAGAGACTCCTCCTATCCCACCCTCCTCCTATCCCACCCTCCTCATCCTCACTGCCCATCAGCACCCCACCCCACCCCCATCCCCAATCCCTCTCGGAACCCAAACTCCACAATCCCCCAAGCTCCCTCTCCTTCCCTCGCTATGTGTGGTGTGATGGTGTGTGTGTCGTGTTATGGTCATTTGTTCATCTGATGGATAGATTTAGTGAAACAACACTGCATAACCGATAAATTAAATGTAAAAACCCATCCCACCCACCCTCCTCCTCATCCCCACTCCATCCTTAACCCCACTCGGAATTCCAAACCATAAACTCTTCACCCCCTCACACTTCCTCTTGCTCCCTCTGTATGCGTGTTTGTGTGTTGATGTTATGGTCGTTTGTTCATCTAATAAATTTATTTAGTCAAACACCACTGCATAGCTGTCAACGCTTACAGAATTAATTTCTTTCCATAAACGGTGTGCATGCGGCTGTGGCCTAGGTTGCACTCTCGCACGTAGAGTACGTGTGGCCCGTATACGTACGTGTGAGAGTGCAAGGCCGTTCTTTCGCCTGCACCTGTGGCCTAGGTTAACGGACGTAGATAGACTGACGATGTCGGAGGTCGCGCTATTGAAATGAAAATTAGCCATGCGACGGAATCAACAGGAAGGTAGGGTCTCAAAAGTCAAAGCAATTTAAAGTCTGTTTCTTTATTTCTAGACTAAGAATTTAGAATCTAAGTTTGCAGTTAGATCTATCGGCCCGATGGCAAACTTGGAAGGTAGTTTTCATGGCTAACCGGGCAGGAGAAAGTTTGATTTGGGAACATACTTCTTTTGTTGACAAGCCGGTCTAACGTTAGACCTCTATAGATCTACAGGGGCAAATGCACTCGGGTCAGGGCGTTCAGTGAATTAACAGAGCTAGAATAACACCACTGAACGCCCCTCGGAAAGAGTTCCATATGTACCCCCCGCTAAAAAAAAAAAAAATGAACTTCAGAGACACCGTATTTTCCACTGCTTTCTTCTCAACTCTGTTTTTTCTTGACTTACCATGCCTGCCGAAGTGACTCGAACCCGGGACATCTACCTCTCAAGACTGACGCCTTACCTATCGAGCTAGCGAGAGATCGCTGAAAGTGATGGGTCTCATAGTCATAATGATTATAAGCCGGAAGTCGTGATTAGTCTCACTCCCAGGATGCATTGCTCTTATTTTTCTGACTAAATAAATCGATGTCTAGATCTATGTGAAATGCAGTTTACAGGTAAGCTCTTAATTCTGACGGAATAAACCCATATTTCTTAATTTATAGTATTTTTCCATGCTCAGTATTTGATATTAATTATGATTAGACCCATCATTCCAAGTCATATCCTTATATTTTTCAATTTTAGCGGGGGGGGGGGGGGGTACATATGGAACTCTTGCCCGCCCCTCAGGGCTAGATTACATCATGTAGGATGAGTGCTCATTACATAATGTTGTTAGATCTATAGTACTTAGTCTTAGGCCAAGGCCTACAGGCCTAACAAGTACTATAATTATGAACATGCATTACAAATCACCTGCTCAAGCCGCGATACACTCTGCAGCTCTGACCCTCTGTGGCTAGTCGATCAATGCCTGGCTGGGGACTGGTCCTGGTCGGAATACATTTGATTTTGAGACACAAATCTGAAGCAAAGCATCACCGCCCTATATAATATGGCACCTGTTTTGCAGCAGTCTGCACGTAAAGAATTCGTAGACCTAGATCTATGGCATGCAATTTGTTTAGATATCCGAGTTACACCTCATTCATTCATTCACACATTCGAAATGAGCATGTGTAGTATCATCACTGGACGCGACACGACAACAATTAACTGCATACACACGCCTATTGTTATGATATGCGTACAGTGCATGCAGTATAGATCCAGAGCGAGCACATGCAGCATGTTCGCGCGAAAAGGGGCATTTCAGCCAATCACGAACTAGCAGCGAGAATGGGGAGGCCAGGGTGCTGTGGGGGGGGGGGGGGGGGGGGGGGGGGGGGTTCTCTCTTCTCTCATCCACTTTCTCTTTCTACTATTGTGCTGATTGTAGAGAAATTTATTTGACCCCCATACTGTGATGTTTTTAATGAAACACTCATTTTAATTTTCTTGGTTCCTCATATAACTATTTTGGTCTCCAGTCCATGTAGGTGTTTAATCTCTTCCTCACATTTTTGTAATTTCATCTCCTCCATAGGGCCTCCATATAGACGTATGGCACTAAGTTTTGCAGTTTAATTTTTTTTATATGTTCCTTTTTTCTCTCTCTTTTTCTTCTAGAGCATGCAAATGTTACTTTTTTCCTATCATAACACCAATAATCTTGTAGTTGTATATCAAACACTTTATTGAATATACATGTACATGTACAAACATACATAAATTTTAATATATATTTACATACTAATTACACAACAAATGTCAAGTATATGTTCCAATTTAATACTGAGATTTAGTGAACCTCAACATCTTTTTCTGAAGTAGGATGTTTAAGTTCCTTGGTTTGTGGAAATCAGTTTAGTTTTGTAGGCTGTAGTTCAGGCTCCGTTGCATAAAACTTACCATCAATGTAACTCTGCTATCACAGTGGTAACTACCAAGGTAACAGTGCTCAACAGGCAAGGTTTCCATGGAAGTTACCATTGATGGCAAGGTTACCATCAATGGTAAGTTTTATGCAACGGGGCCCAGGTGATTACGTTCACGTCACATTGTCGCGTTACACAACCTTTTGTGACTGATGGACCCTAAATTCCCAAAAGGTAGGGTGTAATATTTGTGAAATATATTCATCTCATCTAGAAGTGTCAGGTTTCAGATGCAGGTACAGGGTGTATTCTGCTATCTCTGCTATCTAGATCTGCTATAATTTTTTCCGAAGTATCACTGGATTTAACATTTCTTCCATTTAGAGCCTACCATTCACTAAAAGGTCGAATTAAACATGTCAATGTGATCACCCAATGGGTCGAAGTAAGCTTCAGTAACTTTGAGGCCACAGCAAATTAATTCCTTCAAACTCAGCATCAGGTTTTTAAAAGTTTTTCTGCTGAACACTAAGCCTGAGATAACTCGAGCTAAGGTCTACAGAACATGCGTGTTATACTGAAATCAAATTGTGTTCAATGGTTTGAAGCCAATGAATATGGAGTGTGATTGCTCATGCTGGACTAGGCAGATGAGTTTTCTCTTATATTAACTTTTTTGCTTAATTTGAAGGAAAAAAAAATCTACATAAAATGCGCAAATTTAATTGAAAAAAAAAAAAACAGCATTCATCTATCATGGTAATTAGACAACAAAGCACATATTTTCATGTGAAACAACTGATAAAAAACATACTTCAACTCCTACAAATAATTTACACCTTGCTACTTTGTAAGATGGAAATTTTCTCCCACCCCTCCATAATATGACAGTGAAAAATAGATTAATGTTAAGTAATGGGGGGAAAACAGATATAACATATCTTAAAATTTTGATATAATGTAAAACATTAATTGTATTAATTTGGTCTGCCAATCACATGTAAATATTTATAGCATCATGATAAAGACTACAAGTTCAGAATTCATGCCAGTACACAAAATATGTTTACAAACTTCAAAAGTGAGCATCGTTGTGCCCCCCAAAATACCGCTGGAAATAAAACACTCTGAAGTAATGGCAAGTATGTGGTTCACTGAACTAAAATTAACTTAGTTCATTCTCAGCCTGAATATGAGGTGGGCTTGGGGTGAATGGATACAGAACAGTTTGAGGAGCAACAGAAGCTGTAATGGCAAATCCTCTTCAGAACTAGTGTCCTAGGGCTGATATTTCTCTATCTGAGGTATAAAATACAAACATCCCATGTATGATCCTGTAAACTGCATGGGATCTGCCCTAGGCTAGCTAGTACATTCTCTGCCTAAACATCTGGGGAGGGCTCGGGGAGGATGGTGGCAGGACAGGTGGAGGGGGCAATGGAAGGCTGTATGTAGGTGAATCCTCATCAGAACAACAGGCACAAGGTTGATGCTTCCCCGTCTTGAGTGAAATTATCCCACGTTGACTGTGTTTCCTCGCTGGTATGCTATGTCTCTCCACCTCCTGATAAGGGATTGTTGGATCTAGATGGGGAGGATAGATGAGAGCTGATACAGGGATAATCCTGCCTACCATGTGATGAGGATCGGGGTAGGAGAAGCTATCGTTGTTGCTGCTACAGCTGAGTTGAATATAATCTAACATGTCTACACTGTGTTCACCAGGTAGTATCTGCAAGAGAATAAAACACTATGTTTGATTAGTCTAAATCCATTTTTCAACTTATATTTCAATCAATCTTCATATTTTCAAATCACACATGAAAATGTTCCAAGTGTAATCAATGTCATTTGTTAAAGTGGCACATGAAGATGAATTCCAAGGGATTTTCAAGTGTTTGCCTAAAAGTATTATCTCTTTTTTTAACCTATCAATTATGCAACAAATACATTTGTTAAAGTATTTCACAAAAATGGCAAGAAATGCTCAACAAGAAGTACAAATCTTATACATATCCATGAGAAAATACCTGTCTAATCTTTTTATCAATTAAGCCTCTTTTTTTCATGATGCAAAGATTAATTGTTTTATCAGGTAAAAGTTAATCTACTTATATTTTGTATTTTATTGAATAATTTAAAATTATGTATTTACCTCTCCTACATGAAATCTGGGGGGGGGGGGGGGGGGGGGGGGACCCAATACCCTTGGTACAAAATAGAGTTGCAATATATACGCATAGTATTCATTTCCAATACTTTCAATTAATCAATCAATTACAGAAAATTTAATCTCATACCTGTGTTTCAACACGAGGGAAAAACTCATCCACTGATATATCAACTGAGGGCTGGTCCTGAAGTGTTCTTGCACACTCCTCAAATGCATTGATTCTCGTCTGGTTCGTTGATGGAGGTGCTGTGATGGTATGAGGAGCTTTGGATACAGGTAAGGATGATGATGAACCTCTAACAACATGGGGTTTGGGTGGGTCAGGGTGTCTAGGTGGACTTCTTGTCTGGATCATGAGATAAGGTTCATAATTCATGAATATTTTATATTGTATTTCTTCAATTGCTATTCTACTCTGATGCTCCTCATATGGTTCTGTATTTTGAAATACTGTGATGCAGTTGTACTGTGAAAAATGCACAATGCTAGCAGTTTTAAAGACTAAACATTCATCTCAAATGTTCTAGATTTACCAATTGACTGACAGGTTTGCGTTCCTACTTTTTTTCACATTTTTATTCATTTGAAAAAAAAAATAGTTCTATGTACTCCTTACAAGCTTTCCACGGCTTAATCAGTAGTATGATGCACATTTACATGCCCCTTGAAAGAGTATCTTAATCTCACTTTTGCAATAATTTTATGAAAGTTCTTTTAACAAGGCTGATCACATGATAAAGGGTTATTAGTGTAAGGGAAATATGATAATGGACGAATGTGCATGATGAGTATTATACCTTTGGGATGAGGTCGGATCTTCTCACAACATCACCTTGTTTTAAACTCCTGTCAATCGACATCCTTGATGACTGTACACTTCCTGTACAAAAATAATGGTACAACTATGTTTAAATATAGGGGGTCTATAAAAATCAAAATTTGTCCGAATCTCTATAGATGACAATATAATGCAGTAGAACTATTGCAGAATTAGATATTTTAAAATCAAATAAAAACAGGAGAATAGAGTGAAACACACACACATACTTATTAAAGTTTTTGGCCATGCACTAAACACAGTATACCAAATAGATTAACCAAACAAAAAAAACCCAAACAATCATACAATATAAAGAGAAACCAAAGGAACCACACGAGAAATATAACAGGCTCTGACTGGCTGTCAGGGATAACAGGAAATTATGATGAGATATTTGTAGGTAACAGCGGTATTTATTCTGTCTAGTATGTACCCAGAAAACTTTAGAATAAAGTACACCTATCACACTACCTTAGTAAACTTGATAACAGGTTGTTAGGCTAGGGGTACAACTCAGATTCTCATAATGTCCTCATGTTCATAATGTTCTCTCATGATATCTCAATACATATCCAACTTTCTACCTCTCACTACCTTTCACTGCTCTCCCATTTCCATGTTCATTCTTCTCTCCTCTTATGCACTTTCCTTGTTGCTCATTTACAAGCATGCATGCCTTCTTAGCAGTCAGGTAAAACAAACCAATAACCAACCAACCAACCAATCAATTTCCTTCAGTTGTTTTTTAATATACCATACTTTCCAGTTTAAATTTTCCTTTTCTCTCCCTCTATTTTCATGTACATAAATCCCTTTCTAATACTGACCTGATTTTCTTTCAAACTCCATGTTCAGATTTTTTCTCACTGAAGAGTGCCGTCTGATGGGTATATGGGACTTTCTGGGTGTTTTCAGGGCAGAACTGAACAAATTAAAAAATCTCTGTTAGTAATCATATTAATTTTATGCTGGGTGAAATTATAATATATGCATTTATATGCATTCAACCTATTGAAGCTATCATTCATATCACTGACTTTACTGTATTAGAGGCCTAATTTTTACTAGGTGCTGTGAGAGGCAAATCACAGTTTTGTGGTTAAACATAATCAAGTTACCATGTCAAGAATTATATTTTCTTAATAAAGAGAGGTGACTTCTAAACCTATATTACATGGGTGTACTACGAATGGCAGTTTGTAAATTAAAAGTCATTTGGTTAACTGATTTACATAAGAAATATTGTAATCACCTTTGTCTTTGTCTGTGCAGTTGTTTCAGAAGACTACCTTTGATCTCTGAAAAGTAGTCTATATGGAAAGAGAAAGTTTGGAAGTTGTTTTTTTTTTAAATAAATAAAATTCTAGACAGGCTTGCATTAATTGAATTAGCAAAATATATCTCTACAAATATTTTAAAGCCTTGATTTAATGAAAGTGAAAGTAAATTAAATGTTTAAACATACCAGGAGATTATCTATGTTGCCAAACAATACTTCTTTATCTTTTTCATGAAATGTTTATCCCTTTTTATGTCGTCCATCACAGATTGTCAACATGAAAAAGGGTATAGCATTACATGAGAAAGATATATACAAGTTCGACTTAAAATAGCTTTGAATCTACTTCTTTGAGTGAAACAAGAAAGACCTTTTTAACAAATATCGTTTAAAATCTGTATTCTGGAAATAAAAATTGGCGAATGAAATAGAGCATGATACTGGTTGGTAATAGGTCCCCTTTAACATTTGCGATCATAATAAACCGTTTTCTTTTCTCTTACATTAAGCATACCTCTTCCAGGAAAGATGCTGTTCAGGCTAAACAATGAGTGCATCATCTCTGCAGCTTCTGATACCGGTGACAGCTAGAAATAATTACAAAACAACCTCATATCAGAGCCATCCCTTAACCCATAGAAGTACAGAGCTTTTTAGAGGTCTAAATTAATCATCTTCAATCCTCAAATTGGCAACAAATATTATTTTTTTTCCACTATTACATAATTTGAAAAAAATAAATATAGATATCACATGAATCAAAATGAATTATGATTGCAAAATTTAAGCTGAAACTGCCAATTTGCACACGGAAATGGTGATTATATAATATTCACTGCGTTGCCAATTTATAGAGTTTAATGATTAGTTACATTTAAACTGCTATAATTCAAAAATGCAACAACATACTGCATTGGGAATGGACTCAAATTTTTCAGTGAATTTTTCTCTTTCTGCTCGTGTATAGTGTATAATGCCCAGCATTCTGCATCAGCAGATACTGCCAAAGCGTCTCCTAAAGGAGATACTGTACCTCTATGGGTTAAACAATACCTTTCATCAATACAATGTGATAAGCTGAATTAATTCAAATTGCTCATTATGAGTAGAGTTTGATCTGATTGGTTGATTTGGTTGTTTTGCAAATTTGCAATTAATCTTAGAAGAAAATAATAGTGGATTATTTTTTGTTGTTGTTGTTTTACAAAATATTTTGTTATTTCACATCTACTCAAGATGTTAATCTTTTTTTTTTCTTAAAACAAACACAAAACAATACACTGTCGAAAACCCAATTCTATTATCTACAACTAAATACATTTCACGGGTAATATGGAATCATAATTTTCTTCTACCTTTTTTTCCCATATATCTCCCACTTTTCAGTTTTAAAAGATGAAATCTTCAAGAATATCACTTCATTATTATGCCAATACATGGACCATTTCAAGATGTTTGGACTTCATTATATATTAATTTGAAATAAAAATATGTAATGGTCACAAGGCCTGCTACGTTCTGTTAAATGGCAGCAAAAACACCCTTAATTTCAACCTAAAATATTTAAATCAATGCACAGAGTATGAATTTGATCTAAATGTCTCTGAATGTTCTATTGTCTCTGTCCCCCCCCCCCCTTCTCCATCTTCCCCTTTCTTCTCTCTTTCTCTATCTCTCCTTGATCTAAATGCTCTAACAAAATGTATTTATAGTAATGCATATTAAACCCATATGCAGTCTTTCTCCCTACCAAATTTGAGGGAAATTACAGTAATAATAATAATAATAATAATAATAATAATAATACATAGGATTTATATAGCGTCTTTTCCATTTTGATTAAATGCTCAAGGCGCTTTAAAAAAAAAAATAGTGAAAAAATAATGAAATAGTACTTCTACATCTACACAAGAAAGTAATCATAAGATGAAATGGACACCTTGTAAATTCTATTTTAGACTTAAAGAAGGGATACAATTCAGTGAATTCTGAAACCTTTCAAAAATGTTTTCATTACAAACCGCTGGTGTAACTTAAACTAACCTCTGGACTTGAATTAACAGGAGGAGTATAGTGATTTCCAGTGTGATTACCCTGAAGTTCTTCTGTCATCCCTCTATTACTTGAAGCTGATCCTTTCCTTTGGTCCAGATGAGTTCTGGAAAATTAAAGATTTCATATTCACTTCATATCTTTGGAAACCAAATAGAATTAATATACTTATAGTTCTCGTGGAGATATATTGAAATTAATCCATTTATTTTAACCACCTCAATTTTAAAGATTTTAGCAAAAATGCATATATATACTCCTATGTCACCAACTAGTAATCTCAGATGACAGATAAGTTGCTAGACTGTCCTTTGTTTAAAGCCAGCTTGGCATTTCGTTTAATAGAAAGATCTATAATTCTTTGCGATTTCAATCTTACAGTTCACATAACCTTGCAGGGAAAAATATTAATACTTTTTTTTCCGGGGCTACTTTTTGAGCCCAACTACCCAAATTTTCTACATTGTATTACTATTTACATTGGACCCTGTGAAAATTTTAGGGGCTCTTTTGAAGTTTTCCAGGGCTCTTTTGGGCATTTCAAGGGTGAATTCTCCCAAACCCTTGTGTATTTTTTTCTCTGCATGACCTTGTTTAATTATGCTTTTTACAAACTGATATCACACAGAGTGTGCTAGCTACCATTAGTAACTAGCAAGAAAAGTAAACTCACGGATTGACGGCAAATGGATTGGGTGGTGGAAAGACAGTGACTGGTTTGGGATCAGGAATCCTGGATTCAGGAGAGGTTGGCTGAACAACTTGTACCAAACCTACACCCATATCATCCAGCATCAAGGGTGAATCTAGGTTTGGGGCAGGAGGTAGGTTAGCTTCAGACACATCCAGTATCATCTGTAAGCTTTCTTGGGTTTTCACCATCACAGCATCAGGTATTTTCAAATCTATTTACATGATATAATTATAGAAGGATAATGACAGAAGATCAAACTTTGACAAGAAATTACTTTTAATGCATGGATGACTGGGTAGAAAATTTGGACAAACGATGATAAATTCATACATTTTTGTAAGGCATGATCACTGGGAAGTGAAAAACAACATTAGCAATTTTAGCAAATATGAAGTGTTGCTATGACATTCATCAAGAAACAACTTTTTTGTGCCTGAAATCTAAAAGTTCAATTTTCCTGTGCTAAAGAATCAGTTTTAAATAAAACTTCAGAATACATACCTCGTAAGACCTTATCTGACTTCTTTGCCTTGTTGTAAATTCCAAGGGAAGTCTAAATCACAAATGAAGCAACAAAAGAGTATTGATAAATTGATGAGTTGAAGCAATACTAAACTTCATATTTCCAGTTGCTTTATGGCTCACATACCATTACAGATGAATCAATTCAGAAACACATGAGAAATGAGAATAAAATAGATACGGTAAGCCTATGTCAAGACAAATACTTACAGTGATTCTACTTTGTGTGATAAGAGGCACAGACTTGTGAGGATCTGACAACATAGGGTACTCCATCTTGTTGCACTACAGATATGAAACAAATAATGATGAATAAAATATCACTGCACTGCCCTGTTTATGCTAACAACATAGCCAAATATTCCATTTATAACCTGTCAAGCTTCAAGGTGTGAAAAGTAAATTTGCTCCTTGCATTTATTTTGCTCATAGTGAGGTAGGTCCAATTGCTATGGCTTTTGAGGTTAAGCTAAGAGGATAGGTTTTGACAAGGTATGTTGTTCGGTTCAAAGGTGAAGTGTGAATTTAACTCAACATTCGACAATGATAGTGAAATAATTGTTACAGAAACACGAAAGAGCATGAAATGTTCTGCGATACCACAACAGGAGAAATTATATGCCTCTTTCTCTTACAGACTCTGAATATTTTCTCCTTTCTTGGGCTTCTTTAAGAACATCATATTTTGTCAGTCACTTCTCACTTACTGATTTCATATCATGAGCATACTTGAGATGTTTCTGACATTCTGATCTAGACCCTGTATTCTTCTACATTAAAAAAAAGAAAACAGAAAAAGATATCAGTGTTTTTTCCTAAATCAATTCTTACTATAGGTCTAAACAGTTTATATCCAACTTAAAGTCTTGAACAGATTCAGTGTACAATTCATTTCATTATGCACAAGTCAAGATTTCGACATGTAGGTAGGCCCTTCACCCACAGAGAAATGGGGTCAGTTTCTCACTACTACTAACAGTAACACTAGAAATATCCAGAAGTTTGTGTGAGATACCAAGTAAACACTGAGAAAAAAATCTTTGTAAATGAGTGCTATTAGTAAACCTTCATTTATACAAACAAAATTTAATTCATTCTTTCAAACCTTTTCATGTCTGCTCTTTTTGTTGTTTCTGTCTGCATGGGATTTCCTCCTCTTTTTCTTAGAATGTGAGCTCTTTGAGGCTGCAGTATGATGATGGAAGGCCTCTGTTTCCTTCAGTTTATCTTTCACAGACTTCTTCATAGATTTGCTAAGACAAAACAAAATTTAAAAAAATATTTTTTCTAGTCTAGATCGTTAGATCTAGTCTACTCTTTAAAAAGTGGCTATATTAATTCATTTTAAAAATAAAGGCCATTTAAAATAGTCGCGGCACAGACTTCAAGTGGGAATTCAGACAAGTGTGGCTGTATCCTCATATCGATGCTGTGGATACAACCACAGTCCACACGCGTGTGGCCGTAAGGTAAAGACACACGCGTGTGGCTGTATGCACTGCCTTTGTTTCGGAGGAGCCTGCGCCTTTGAATGTTTTTTTTAAAACAAATAGATTCTATATGGCTCCATAATAATAACTCTCTGATGTTAGTAAAATTAACGTTAGAGAGACGGCCAAGACTTTATTCAAAATCACTATTGAAAACTGACTGCTAACCCGGTGCCAGCACTGGCAGCAGACTCACTAAGTTAAATACCGTAGCCGATATAGCAAGGCCAGGCCGCGTCTTTTTTTTCCCTACCGTTACTGCGTAAAATTGCAGAACTTCACTCAGGAAGCGACTTGTGCGAGAGGCTACACAGAACACACGGCTTATTAGGGTTAATAACTGCTTTTCGCCCGAAGCTTCGGGCGTCCATCAACCAACTATCGCGGTGTCAGCTGCACTTCAATACATGAACAATTCCATCCAAAACTATATAAACCTCTCATAATTATCTACCACAAAGTATGAGTGACTTTTGATATAGTTATTTTTCTTCAAATCTAGCTTACATTATGTGTACGCAGCTAGCCCATATCACATGCATTGCAAGCCGACGCGATCGACGAACTAAGTCCACGCGCATGCGTAGTGCGGGTGTACTGCGTAAATCATATTCTCTATATTGATAATAGCCTCTCGCACTAGTCGCTTCCTGAGTGAAGTTCTGCAATTTTACGCAGTAACGGTAGGGAAAAAAAAGACGCGGCCAGGCCGCGTCTTTTTTTTCCCTACCGTTACTGCGTAAAATTGCAGAACTTCACTCAGGAAGCGACTTGTGCGAGAGGCTACACAGAACACACGCAGTACGCATGCGCGTGGACTTCGACGTCTCCAACTTGTAGTAGTAGGCCTAGTACGAATACTTAAGCTGAAAGCATGGCTGAATGTAACTAACAGCTGACACCAACTATCGCGGTGTCAGCTGCACTTCAATACATGAACAATTCCATCCAAAACTATATAAACCTCTCATAATTCTCTACCACAAAGTATGAGTGACTTTTGATATAGTTATTTTTCTTCAAATCTAGCTTACATTATGTGTACGCAGCTAGCCCATATCACATGCATTGCAAGCCGACGCGATCGACGAACGAAGTCCACGCGCATGCGTAGTGCGGGTGTACTGCGTAAATCATATTCCCTATATTGATAATAGCCTCTCGCACTAGTCGCTTCCTGAGTGAAGTTCTGCAATTTTACGCAGTAACGGTAGGGAAAAAAAAGACGCGGCCAGGCCAGGCCCAAGCCAAGGCCAAGGGCAAGGAAAGTATGGTGACGTCGATCGCTGAATAAGATCAAGAAGTTAGTGGTAAAGTGGTTAGCTTAACACCTAACGTTACCTCGACTGTGAAACTTTCTCTAACGTTTGTCTGATTTCTTTCCTCCCGGTGTTGATGGGAATACCGAGAATTTCCATGTCAGAGTCATCCATTTTCCTAAAATTCTCTTAAGTTTAGGTCTATGCAGCGCGTAAATTTTACGGCCGGTAATCTTATTGGATAAAAAGTTTGTAGGCATAATCGATGTTATCATATTCCCGTAACCGGTTATAGGTTAGTCTTTTAATATTCGCTTCTATGAAAATGTATCTTTATTTTGTAATTTTCTTGTTAAACCTCATTTTAAAAAAACTATAAAAATATTTTTAAATTTTCAAATTACAATATTAAATATCATATTAAATTTGAAAGAATTTATCTGAATCTTTTTTTTTTTTTTTTGCTTGTTGTCCGGTTCGTATCTTCTACAGCTATCGTATCGGATTTATCGTAGGGTATCGAGAGGAATGTCAACAACACGCGATTCAGCTGAGTGGACTTTGTGTTTTGTTTTTTGCTTAATATTCCGTGAAAAAACAACAACGACATGTGGTCATACCTTGCAAAAAACTGCAATGCCTTTCATCCATACTTCCTTAGGAATATCAGATGTTGCAGCTCAAATTCCTTTTGGACTAAACCTTTGAACTTTGTTGCCGGTGAGAGGGTACGGCCCACCAGCGAGAACCGAAGCCAAGACTTCCCCGTGGTTGAGCCTGCAACAGGTGCTAATGTTATCCGACTCTGCTTATGCGCTTATGAAGTTATGCTGCTCCGAGCTAAACTTGAGCTCCACCTGCATAACTGTTAGATCTGTGGCGGCAGTTAGTGGCAGTGCTACTATTACTTCTTAACTAAGTTATTGTAACTTCAGTTCAGATAGTTTTTGTAAATGCACATGTCATTTGACTCGGAACAGAAGTTCTGTCATGTCTGTGAATGTGATTGTGTTGTGTAACGTCTTAGTTCAGGCAAACCGTACCTTAGTTTAGTTTATCCTTTCCCTTGCCAGCTTGCCTTTACTTAGTTTAGGCAAGACATTAAACATTGGCTTTGCAAATAAAATGCACTCATGTTCGCAGAAATGCCAGGAATAGAGTCCTTAAGTTAAATAGAATAACATGACTACAACAGGCAGAGTCAGACTCGAAGCTGTAGGCAGGAATTTTTTCCGGGGGGGGGGGGGGGGGGGGGGGGGGGAGAATATTTGAGGAAACAGGCAAGCAAGGGAGTGAAGCGACTGAGCGGTGGGGGGGGGGGGGGGGGGGGGAGGGGGGGAGTCACATGAGGGAACTTAGCCTTGGCTTTGCATTTTTTAAAACTGAAATCGATCCGGTGAACACTGGAATTTTAGAAAATTTTCAGTCAAGAAATATATAAATGTTGGAGCACTATGGTCTATAATTGGTGCACTCACAAGTGCTCGGTTATACTTATACTAACCTCACACAATAGATGTGCTGTGCTGACAATAGGAAAGTAGTGTTCTACCAATGAACTTTTGGGCACAGAGGAGCAAGAGCTGTGTCACCAGTGATCAGAAAAACATTTTTCAACATTCATTTGATAAAGATAATTTATATCCAGTTGAAGGAATGGAATGGGAATAGGATATTTTTATTATCCTAGGTGTAAAAAGCAAATATTTTATATGAATTTGTTGATTATTTTAGTGATTTCAATCTTAGAGGGCAGCATGTCACATAAATTTGCACAGCTCAGCAAAGCATTGTAGCCCTGTGTGTAATTGGTGAAGGTTCTTGACTCTTAAACGAGAGATCCTGGGTTCGATCCTTGCTCGGTGCTGGCATCCTTGGGCAAGATGTTTTGTCTACAATTGTTTCTCTCGACCCAAGTGTGAATGGGTACCTAGCAATAGCTGGGGTAATAATGATTATAATTTGCAGGGCCCTCGGGAAGAACAGCACTGAAGCTGATGAGGCTTCCCTGGGTAAACAAGATTATTATTATCATCATTATTATTATTATTATTAGCAGTAGTAGTATCATTATTATTATTATTATTATAAAGATAAGTATTACTAATAACATTATTGGAAAATCTAAAATATTAGTAAAATAGGGGATGAATCTTTTCTTTAGGGGGGGGGGGGAACCTGCATACAGCCTTAGGCAGTCAATGTTAATCGTTATTACTTAGTTCATTGATGTCAATTCAAGTCGTACAGAGTTTAGTCAGGCTCAAACATGGCCAACAGAGTCAGTCAGTATATGATTGGGGGGGGGGGGGGGCCCTATGTCTGTGCACCTAACATTTCACTTGAAATTGACAAGCCTTTCTTTTGGTATTCCTCTGATAGCTTCCCTCATTAAAATCCTCATAACCTAGAGATTCATTGTGCCGAAAATCTTGTTAAAATTCAAGTAAGAACAATGTGAATTTCACAAGAAAAGGCGGCAGGGTCACTTTGACACTAAAAAACGAAAGGTTCTCTTGTCTGCGAACTCATTCACTTTGTACCCAGTTCAGGATTTTGGTATGAAAGATGGCATTTTCAAGGCAGTGAATAAAAGTACATAAAATAGGCATTTTTCACCAGCTTTTCCTCATTTTTTCACTGATTAATATCATTAAAATTGACATGACATGGGCACTGCGCAGACATGGGGCTCGAAACCATACAGAAATTGCAAAAACTGAATGTACTCAAGGAATCCTCTTCTACAAGTTTGGTAGGCATTTTACAATACAATTTGATGAAGATAAAAAACTACAATACAATCTGATGAAGATAAAAAATAGATATATTTAGACTATCTTGCATTAATAAGGATATATATATATATACTTCATATTCTTGGTTTACAGGTAAACTGCTGTGTGAAAGCCCCAGCTCAGGGAAAACAGACGTAGATCGGGCTGTGAAAGCTGCCCAAGAAGCCTTTCAGACTTGGTCACAAGTACCAGCTATCGAGCGAGCTAGGATACTGCAGAAAGCAGCAAGAAAACTTTCAGTATGTGTATTATCTTTCCCTTTTTCATGTCTTACACCGTGCTGTTAGAGAAACCAATTTAGAAGGATTAAAGGAAAAGGGAACCCTGGAGACAAGCCGATATTGATGAAAAGAGGGGATAGAGAGAAGCAATTTAGAAAAAAAAGCTCAATCAAAATCAGTTATGAGAAAGTTATTAAAGTTAAAGTCTCAATTTACTTTCTATGGGCGATCCTCAAATTGGCAATATCGCTTCACAATGGCAGGTTTTTGGGACAACTCTCTATATGTGTTGTACACAAAATTTCAGCTTTTCTACATTATCTCTCAAAGTGCAGCTTCTGCCAGTTTGTCTCCTCGTGAACTCAACTTGTATTGTGTCAAATACATTTTCTCATTGTTTCTAAAAAATAGCTTTCAGGCTAAAAGAAATACAGCAGAATAAGAGTGAATTGAAACCTGTTGAATTTCATCTTATTTTGATGGGAGCGAGTTCCACTTTGTGATGGTAGGCTATTATGAATGTTTAGGTGTTTTAAAATGATGTAGAAAGACATTTTCTATGATTATTA
Organism: Echinometra lucunter; assembly: GCA_029962745.1. Classification (NCBI taxonomy): domain Eukaryota; kingdom Metazoa; phylum Echinodermata; class Echinoidea; order Camarodonta; family Echinometridae; genus Echinometra; species Echinometra lucunter. Next base: position 12,800,853 of record CM057165.1, on the reverse strand, counting down.
CATGCATTTTTTATTCCTGTCTCCAATTTTAGTTTGTAAGTTGCATTGGCCATTTACAATTTATGTCATTGCTTTCTAGGTAGATTACTTATTATCGGTTAAACTTTCTTTCGAAAGAGATAATTCTTTCTTATGAAATGTAAAAATACTTCTGTTAACGATATCATAACCATCCATTTCTCCACTTGTGAAGGACAATATTGAGGAGTTTGCAAGACTAGAAGTCACCGATAATGGGAAACCTATATGGGAAGCCAGATGTGACATCCAGAGTGCTATAGATGCCATTGATTTTTATGCAGGACTAGCTCCATCTTTAACAGGTAAGTTCTATCATTGCCATTTTTCCTTTGAAAGATCTGCATAATTCAAAATTACTGATTGAGAAATAAAAGATATAAAGAGCAGATTATGATTAACTAAAAATGCGAATTGGGTGTCCTGTCTGTCACGGAATCTATTTGACGCTTGTATGCATCCTGAATACAGGCAATTTTATATAGAAATTGATATTCTGAATAATATTATGGGGAGGGAACAAACTGTGCAGGCAACAGTCATCTCGGGTGAAAATATGACAGTATTTTCCAAATGGCATAAACTCATGCCATATGTTTGATTTGAGTACTCTTTACAAAATACAAATGACATTAATTTAGTTATTGCCATTATCATCAATACCACTGTTATATGAGGAATTTATTCTTTGCCCTTTGGAGGTGTTAAGGTATATTGGTTCATTTACTTGACTCTCATTCAAAGGTTGAGGGTTCAAATCCCAGCCCTGCACTAAATACCCTTTGGAAAGTCATTAATACACATTTGCTGTACTCCATCCCAGTGTATATGGGTATCCTGTGTGCTAGAGGGTTACAGATTTTGCAGCCTATCTTTGTCTGAGATGGTAATGTGCGAGTTCCAGGAACATCATGGCGTGACAGACGCATGCACTATCAAACTTCCATACCACATTCATAACCCTTCTCAAAACCCACCTTTTTAATCAGTTATAGTATACTGGAGATGCAACAAGTAGATAATTTCATTTATCTTAATTCTATCGTATTGATAATATTTCATTTCATATTTGTTGCTTTTAACAAGCTATTGAATATTCTGAGTTAGACAGACCGCCTGTGCGCTTAGAAATGCCCATATAAAGTGCTCTATAAATGTTATTATTATTATTATTATTATTATTGTTAGTATTATTATTATTATTATCATCATCATCATCATCATCATCATCATCGTCATCAATCATCATCATCATCATCATCATTATTATAATTATTATTATCATTATTATTGTTGTTATTATTATTATTATTGTTGTTGTTATTATTATTATTATTGTTGTTGTTGTTATTATTATTATTGTTGTTGTTATTATTATTATTATTATTATTATTATTGTTGTTGTTGTTGTTGTTGTTGTTATTGTTATTATTATTATTATTATTATTGTTGTTGTTGTTGTTGTTGTTGTTATTATTATTATTATTATTATTATTATTATTATTATTATCATTATACAAGAAAGCACCAGTATCATTTCTATTCTTCTTTTTCTCAGGTCAGCACATTCCTTGTCCAGATGGGTCCTTTGCTTACACGCGTAGAGAACCTCTGGGGGTGTGTGTGGGTATTGGTGCTTGGAACTACCCTATACAGATGGCTGGCTGGAAGTCGGCCCCAGCCCTTGCCTGTGGAAACACTATGGTCTTCAAACCATCCCCATTCACTCCAGCCACAGCAGTATTGCTAGCAGAACTCTATGCAGGTAATACACATTTACACAGTAATCATTTCCTTCTTGCAATTATTCATGTATAATATTTTAATACTTTGCAAAATGAATCATTAGATTAGTTATGATCCGTCTTGTCAGTTGTGTTTGATATGACAAATAGCGAGCAATACAGCACAGAAATATATTCAAGGTTATAGTTAAGTTCTTTTCTGACATTGCAAGAAACACTTAGATGATGCCGTTGTTTTTAACCCGTTAAGTACAATTCAATTTCAGTATAACACACATTTTCCATAGACCCTAGACCCAAGTTATCTCAGGCTTAGTATTCAGTCGGTTTAAAGCAAGATAAAGAAATTATTTTAGGAAAATACTAATTCCTATTGCAGTGGGCTAGAAAGCAGATGTCTTATGTTAGGACACCATCCCTTCATCATCCATGAAACAACATTTCTAGTTTTCACCTTATGCTTTTGAATGGCAGCAATTCTAAGTTTTTACTTGCTCACACAATTTGTAGAGCATAGTTAAAATTAATAGTGCATTTTATAATATTGTCATTTTGTTATCTTATAGTATATAATACTTACTAAAGGTCCATGTCAGTGCTTACCATGCCTGAGTTTATTTTTATAGACATAAAGAATGTTGGTGGCAGACTTGATTTTATGAAACCTTTGCCTGGAGAAGAGAATTGATGTATTAAGAGAATCACATACACATTATTATGATTTGCTCTTGTCTTTTCTCTCTCTCTGTTTCAGATTGTGGTTTGCCCAAGGGTGTATTTAATGTAGTACAGGGTCAAGGAGAAACAGGTCATCTCTTGACCAGTCACCCAGACGTCAAGAAGGTATCATTCACAGGAAGTGTACCTACTGGAAAACTGGTGAGTTATGGCAGTACTCTTCATACAGTACTGTCCATCAAACATGTGATGGCAACGAGACCTTTTTTAATGGGGGGGGGGGGGGGGGGGGGTGTTTACAAAAAAGCACATTCACACCTGTATGAATGAGCACAACTTTTGTTTTTAAAGATTTACTAATAAGTTCTTTAGATTTTCACAGTTCTTGAGGATGATAAAAACCTGTCATCAAATTTTCTCACAAACCTCAAAATTGACCCCCCCCCCCCCCTCCCCCTTCCTGCTACACCTTTTACTTGTACAAAACACTGCATTCATGTACTGTGGTAATGCAGTATTATGGCACATTATATGTTGATTCAGAATGCTATGTTTTATTCCAGAAAATGTATGAGAGAGAATGATGCTTTAAAAACACCGTTGAGGTAGGCATTTGTTAACTAGGATAGCCGTTTTCTTAGATGACCATTCTGTCCTCACTTTTACCATTAGATCATGAAGAGCTGTGCTGATGACATCAAACATATAACCCTTGAACTTGGAGGGAAATCCCCTCTTCTGATCTTCAGTGATGCTGACCTAGACAATGCAGCCAAAGGGGCCGTCTTGGCAAACTTCCTTACACAAGGAGAGGTGAGGAAACTGTGTCTTCCATGATATCAGAGCAACATATAAGTTTACTATTAACATCAAATGGCATACTCCTTTATTTTGCCCATTATTTACTGGTTTTATATCTTGCTGCTAGATGTTTAACATGTATGCTGTTTTACAGATTAATTATTGATATTTCGTGAAGAAAAGTATATTGGTTGAAAAATATATCATTTATTGTAATTTCTTTTGAGAGAGGGGACAATATTAGGTGACTAGGTTCTCTTGGTATGTTTGGATATTGTACAGCAGTATATACAAATGGCAACATGTGGAGTATTCCCTGACAAAATGGTTTAAGGATAATTTTCCGCCCTGGTCTTGATTTCTCGATTTCTCTTTTCAGGTATGCAGTAATGCTACTAGAGTGTTTGTGGAGAAGAGCATTAAGGATGAGTTTGTTGAAAGGTTCGTAGAGAGAACGAAGAAGATGAAAATTGGAAATCCTCACCTGGAGGACACCACCGTTGGGGCTGTGATCTCCAAGGAGCACCAGGATAAGGTCATGGGATACATTGAAGGTGCTAAAAAAGAGGTATGTGCAGGTTCTGTGGTCTTTTGAATAAATTCCATCATAGCTAGATCTAGGGACCAAAATGGCCATCCCCACCCCCCCCCCCCCCCCAAAAGAGGTCTTTTCGGACATCTTTTAAGAGGTGAGGGAGTTATTAGCTATAAATGAGCTAGAGGTACTAGAATGCAATTAGTTTGTGAAGCTTGTATGTCAGTGTCTTGAACCCTGTTGTAGCCTATTAGGTTTTATGTATGAAGTCCATATTGGGGGATGAATTTGCTGAGTACTAATGCTGTGGCATTCAGATGTGTTCAAGACAAGTAAAGTTTCAGGAAGTTGTCATACTAACCCACAGTAAAGCCTTAATCCTACATCTCAAATGAAGTAGAAACCAACAGATTTGTCATACAACCAACTGCAAACACAAAAGACCTAGAACAGGCAACTTTGTTCCTTTCAAAGATTATTACAAAGACATTCTTTCTTTCTGTAGGGTGCTACCATTCTTCTTGGAGGTGAACGTGTGAGACCGGCTGACCCCGCCTTTGCAAATGGCTTCTACATCTCACCCACCATTATGGACAATGTTACAGACGACATGGTTATTGCACAAGAGGAGGTCTTTGGGCCAGTGGCTACAATCATGACCTTTGACACAGAAGAGGAGGCGGTCAAGAGAGCCAATAATACTCAGCTGGGACTGGCATGTGGCATGTTTACAAAGTGAGTGAATAGTGCATGATGTCAGGAAGTAAGATTTTACTAAAGAGAGGGGTCTCAACTTTCAGTATTTGGGTTTCTGAGATGTTTAAGTTTGCTGACTTTCAACAAGGTTTCATATAATTATTATAAACCAAATGTTATCTATATAGAGAGATTTTTCATATGATTACTCCTAATGATTAATAAAAAATAAAAGATCTTAACTTGTCATTTTTTGTGAAGAAATCTCTGGGTGCCTTTATGCAATTGCATGACAAATATGAATGTAAAATCCTATGAATGAAAAAATGAAAGACTTGTGAGAATAATAAAATCTAGAATCCATTCAAGCCAGTTTTCTCACTTATTATTTTTGTTTGTTAATTCTCTGTGTATCAATCTCTTCTCTCTCTCTCTCTCTCTTTCTCTTGCTCTCTCCCTCCCTTGCTCTCTCTTCACTCTCATTTTTTTCTCTTGTCTTCACACAGAGATCTGCAAAGAGCTCACAGAGTGGCTGCTAGGCTTCAAGCAGGCAACTGCTGGATCAACAACTATAACCTCCTTCCACCCGGAGTGCCCTTTGGAGGTTACAAGCAGTCTGGTCTAGGCAGAGAGAACGGGGCTGCTGCCGTAGATTACTATACACAACTCAAGACGGTGTATGTGGAGGCAGGCGATGTGGATTGCCCAGTGTGAAAGGAGCTACCTAGGTGAATAATGCAACCACATGTGAACAGTTCAATTACTTCTTGTGTGTCTAGCAGAAGGGCAGAGTTGATATGCAGACATTGCGTTTGCATTTCAAGAAAAGATACGTTCCAAATTTTAGATCAATCTTTGAGTACATCTTTGCAACACAATTCCATCCATACATCATCCAGATACCAGATATATTTCAAAATCAAAACAAAACCATTCATAAACTTGACCAAAATTTTGTTCAAGTCCTTCTGCCGGCCACACAATAACTTTGAGATAAAGATGGTAACAGAGCCGTTTTTGTAACGTGATTTCGGCTGATACTTTTCCGAAAATGACTTTTAAAGGCATTGGCTAACTTTGTGAGTAGCTGATTTAAAAAATTCTCAAACTAAGATGAAACATGTGTATGAGTACTTGTATTTGTACTCAAAAACCCTGAAACCAACCATAATTTGGCATGAAAAAGTGTAAGTTAGACGCAAACAGCAATTTTATTATCCTTCGTCTCACAAGACAATCACTAAGAGGACCACTTTGCTTGAATTTGAAAATGCCGTTATGTGCCTTCCGCCGTGTGAAACGCCAATACACGCAGTACGGTCTGGTGAGCCATGCACGCATGCGCACTCCTTACGTCTAGTCTGTGCAACCGACCCTCGTATATTTTTCAAACATTGCTTCTCATTTCTAATATTTCAAAATACTTCCTGTGGATATTATACTTTGAAACTTTCAGTCTGGTATTTTTACACTATTACCCTTATGTTTATCCCATTTTCAAGTAACAAAACAAGATTTTTTAAAATCATAACAATGTTAACCAATGTCTTTAACATCAGCACTAGTACCAATGTGGTCATCATTTCTCTATCAAGGTGCTTCAGAATCTATTTGGTTGAAAATGATTGAATAATTTGTGTTATACCCTTATGATCCTTGCCAGTACTGAGATTCCACATAAAAACTGATGCCCATCATGGTCATGTTAAATCAAGTATTATTTCTTAAATTTTGATTGATGAATGGTTATCTACATGTGTGTCACAATTCAGTATATTTCATAATACGATTGATTTTGAGATAATTTATTAGTGATTTGCAAAGATTTTATATTTTTATAAGTCGGCAGTCTATAAACAGTATTATTATCTATACGAGGCGTTTTTCCGTGGCAATTATTTCCATATATTCCGTTCTCTGATTTGGCAGCGGTCAATATCATACCATATTTTCTCTCTTCCGGGTTTTTCCATTGACTTTGCGTGTAAATTGAGCAGCGGGCAATATTCACGAAATCCGGTTTGAACCGGTTTGAGAAGCAACGCAAGCCATGCAGTGCGCGAATACAAAGATACGCAACATGCAATGCGCGAATACATAGATGACATCATAAAAAAAAGGTATAAGCCGTACTTGTGTGATTAGAATTAATGCATACATGTCAAATGAGTAGTCGGGGGGATTTTTTTTAAAAATTGAATTTTACATTACTTTACTGTGGGGTATAGATAATAATAATAATATTGACTGCATTGAATGATATACAACCTATATCACCCTCTCTGAATCCAATATTGCCCGCGCCTTCGGCTTGGGCAATATTGGATTCAGATCAGGCAATATAGGTTGGTATCTCATTCTATGCCAGTCAATATTATATAATTAACTTGATCAATATATTATATGAATGTTTGCTTTTTGTTGATGCTTTATAAAACTATACATGTATTCATATATGTTCACATTTGAAAATTTCTTTTTCACAACAATTTGAATTTTTGTTTAAATTTGTTGCAAAAACTTGTTTGGAAGTATTGGAGCATGGTCCAAAATTAAAGTCATTCAACACATTTTTTTCAAAACATCTATTTTGATTTTTTTTTTTTCATATTTAAAACATTTATTTTACCATTATATACATGTTTAGGGGATATTTACCATTCATTTTACTCTATGGTACACCTGATCCTGGCAGTTTTGTCTTTGAATTTGAAATGTGCAATCTACTTGTAGTGTGATTATGAATGAAAAATATGCTCAGTGAAGGTAAAGTTGTTTTTTTAATTATCATCTATTAAATTCATTTTAGTTGGTCAAATACATCTTTGTTGTACATTTGTTGTTTTGAACTTGTTTCAGGGTGTTTGTTAATATTTCATAAAAAGACAAAGATACATTTACTACCATAAAGGAGTGAGGGTGAAGTATTGAGAAGGATGGAAAGACAGACTGGAAATGAGATAAACAAAAGGAAATACAATTATTTGGAAAGATATAAAGAAATTAGAGAGAAGCTTCAGTTCTGGGAGATGAGAGATAATTTGAGCTTTCTTATGGGGTGTTGCAAGAAAGTTGCAATCGATTGCAAGTTGCAACTGATTGTCACTGGCCAATCAAAATCATTGTTGCATGCATGTCTTCTTAAAAGGGCAGACCCTGAGCCAATCAGAATGGTTGTTTCAAAATTAGCAATTATTTGCGATTGATTGCAACTTTCTTGCAACACCCCATTAGTCTTCTGATGTCAGTTTAGAGGGATACTGTAAAAGTGGTAATTTTCGCTTTATTAATTTATCATGCTCGGCCAAGTTAAACACAGTCGCGCATCTTTAATTTTCGCAGACGGGACAACTACATGTATTCTTGTGCAAAGTAACAAAATATTTTGTGCAGTTTTATTTTCGCGCAAGTGTCGTGCCATGTGAAATTTCAACACCGTGACATATTCCATGTTTACAGTATCGTAGCAGAAATGTTCCCTAAAGGCGATTTACCTTTTAAATGCCCTCATATTCAAAATATCAAAACAGACAGTTCGAGTGTTCGGGCTTGACATTTGTGTGTGTGCATTCCCATATACCAATTTCTGTTAGCAGTGCATGTGTTTTAATGAGATCGAATCAAGTTCTTATCATCGAAATGATTCCAAAACCTTGGAGTATATGCTAATTTTTATATACTACCTTTACTACATTCCCCAATAGCTCTGAAATACTTTCTTTGATAATGTAACTGCAAGACTAGAACTCAAATTATCTTTTAACAAATCGATATTAAAATTCTGATACATGTACATGTATAAGACGATAGAGAGGGCATTATGATGTAATGAAAATATAGATAAGAATAAAACAACCAAACCACAATTGATGAGTTCTTAAGCAGAGAAAACAAATAGAAGTAGATAAACAATGCAAAATCACACTTTCCATACTGTCGTCATGGCACAAAGGCAGAAATTTTATTATTTGTGAATATAACATGACATTGTAAAGTGCACCATAAAAAAAGGGTATTTATGTTTTCATACAGGCAGCAAGTACATGTACTTGGATTTGCTATAAGCCCAAAATGTAGCTAGCTATGACTAGTGAAGTTAACATGTAATCATTCATCATGTTTGTGTACCGTGCTACATGGACTTATACATGTAATAGAGTTGTGTTCCGTAGTCTGGTGGAGACGTAAATATATTACATTTGATTTGATTTGGCCTGTAGCAAGCTTTTCAAGTACATGTATATATGAGAGACATAGTCATATGGATATCATCTGCAATAATATAAATATACATAATACACTGTAATAACAAATACAAATGATACATGTACTCACATCTTCAACACATAAGGGCTTTGGTTACATCAAACAATAAACAAGATCACAATGATTAGTGTAATGTTTGATGTATACCGTTAAGTATAGAAATCTATTCCAATCCATTAAAAATGTGTGAAAAGCATACTGATATTGTTCTTGGTATGTGACCAAGTTTGTTTGAACAAAAAAACTCATAATGCAGGACTCCACACTATGACATCCTGAAACACAGAAAGACTACTTTTAATACATTTTATAATAATTTCAATGAGAGATAAGGCAGGGCACTGTCAGTTATGACTTTATTGTTTTGATGGTCTCTTTTCCCCCTTACATAAAGATCAATGTGGAGCCCTGCATTATGCCACAAAATATCATTAATTTAAAGAGAGTGTGAAGACTAGATCAAACATACATTTTCATCTAACAGAACACACTATTCAGTTTACTGAACTGTTTTCATAGGCTATGCTTGATCTCCATGCACTCTGCTATAGTTATCCTTCATTCAAGAACCACAGCCAATATAAAACAATGCAGAGAAAAAAACTAACAGGGATGTGATAACATAGGTAAATTGATTCATAAATTTAAGTCATTTCAAGATCAACTATGCATCTGATCATGACTATTTCTCTGGGTAACACTATTTTCCCTGAGAACCTGCACGTTATAAATTATCCTATACTTACTATTTTGGAAATTTCAACACATGAATCATGTGACATACGTTGACTTTATACACATTGTTGGGGTTGTCATTTATTGTATTGAATGAAGCATAACTATATCTTGGGCAAGAATATCTTCACAAAAATCAGAAGACATCAACATATTGCTGCTCTTACAGTAACAATGATTTCACAATGATGTGTCTCGACCTGCAATTAGACTATCAAGAAAAAAAATCACTCCATTTACTTCAAATTGTTGATAAGATTTTGTTTTTCTTGCATCACAGTCTTGTATTACAAAAAAAAACCACACCTGTGCTCCCCTTCATACTCTATGTGTGAGTTGGTTTGTAAACTGAATAATTTTCTGAGCTTTAATCCTTTCATATGGCCAGTGCTACAAGCTGCACCATGTACTTGTTTATCCAGTGGACTATTGCTAATAGAGGAATGACTTCTTGATTTACCATTTGGATAGCAACTGCCAGCAATATGTTGATGTGATCGACCTATCCCTCTATCTCCTCAAGTCAATTACGATTTGAGGAATAGTGCTACATCTACTGAGCTAGTTTATGGTTTAAGTCTCTGCATGAGGAATTCATCAACTGATTCGGTATTCCACTTCTCAATGCTTAGAGTCTCAATGACCTTGTTCTTCTCATCCAAGAACTTCAAGACAGGATCTGCACCTCGCAAATACTGTAGAAAATATTAAGAAATGAAGAAATGCAGTTTTCATTTTCAAATATTCTTTCAACTGCTGGAAAGCTCTAACCTGTTAATAATTAATTTCATGTACTGATAAAATAATACTATATTTAGTTGATTGAACAATAAAAATTACAGCTAAAAGGAGGAAGAAATGGATGTATGACAGGCAACTAAGTCTAATGGGGTGTTGCAAGAAAGTTGCAATCGATTGCAAGTTGCAACTGATTATCACTGTCCAATCAAAATCACTGTTGTATGCATGTCTTCTTGAAAGGGCAGACCCTGAGCCAATCAAAATAGTCATTTCAAAATTAGCAATTATTTGCAATCGATTGCAACTTTCTTGCAACACTCCATCAGTGCTTAAATATCTTTATATCGAAGAAATTAAAATTCTCAAAAACAGAGATAAAAATTTCTTTTCCCTTACATCATCTCTCGTTTTAATAGTATAGAAAATTTCTGGTGAGTTTTGACTTCTAAAAAGGTAAAGAATTATGATTATGACTACTTTTTATGCAAAATAAATATTGTGATTTCTTACCTTGACTTTCAAGTTTGGATACTTTTTAGGTCTGTCACTCTTTACAAAAGCTGAAAAAAGAAAGACATAAAAACAAAGGAAATATGTGGAAGCAATAAATGAAAACTCTTACCCCAGTAATAAAGAATGACTGATAAATCTTAAGAACACACAACTCCACTGATATAATTTTTATAAAGAAATATACCGGTAATCAAGATAGAATTGGCAGAACTGGGCTAAAAGTGAGTTATTTAGCTGCTAAACTTTCTGCACAATAAAAAGCAATGGATATTTTTCTGCATGGGTTGGTTTCATATCAAATTTTCTTGCCTTGTGAATAAACAGTACTGTCACAAAAGTATGTATGTACTACATTTACTAGATAGTAAATAATTAACAGAAGCAACTTCATTGCATTTCAGTCTAGCTCACTGTAAATCCCTCAGTTTATGTTTTTTGCTGTTTGAATCACCTATCATACCGGTATAAAAAATTAACCTCCTGTGTCACCTTATTCTTTTTTTCACCTACCACTCTTTGTATTCACTGCATTCCCTTTTAATCAATGGGTTCAACCTTCTTTCCCATTCGTGAACTGTTATACAGGATGGTTTCCATAAAAGAAGAGCCATTCCCATGTATTTGTGTAACTGCTAGACAGATAGCTTCCTAGAGTAAAGAAGATTGGCTAGTTGTACATGGATGGATATACGCTCACCTTGGATCTGTGGAAACCGACCCAATTTTCATCCACACACTTCTAAATGAGCATGGTGAAATGGCTGTTGAAGGCGAAGGAAATGAAGAAAAAAAAGAAAAGAGATATTTAGTGAATGGACAACAGAAAAGATTTGTACTGATCTAGACTGACTTCAGTGAAATTGAACCTTAAAGCAAAGATCTTCCTGTTTAAAGACAATGTCAATAACGTTAGCTTTGGGGAACATGTAGTTTTTTAAAATGTATAACTGTTTTAATTCAGCAATTTGGTTGCAATGACATTGATGAAACTGAATTAAATGAACTATTTTAAACATTTCTTTACATGTATATGCTCTATATAGCAAACACTCTGAATTAATTGAACTGTTTTAAACATTTCTTTACATGTATATGCTCTATATAGCAAACACTCTGTGCTGTCTGAAAATGTAACAAATACATGTATGTACAGAAAATATTATCACATTTTAGGGAAGGTATACTGAAATCACACAACTTACAGCAAAGTTCTCTTCTTCGGTATCATCTTGGCAGCATTGCCGACATGCTCCTTCCAGCTTATCCAGTTTAAATTCACCCAAATTACCACACGCACTACACAGAAGGTTGGAAGAGAATCCTTTGGTGAGGCATATTTCTGACGACAGCTTCTCTAGGCTTCCAGCAATCCTGGTCACCTGCAATGGAAGTATCAAAAATAGAATTTTTTCTGCCTTGCTTTTCCTTTTTGACTATCTCATAAAAGTGAGCTCTTGAACTGGTGCACTGCAAACTCGCTTCATCATAAATTGATTCATGCCACAAAATGAACAGTATTAAGGGGATTTTCTTTTTTTTCTTTTTTTAATGTTTATGATAGCTGATGCACAGATAGTTCTCTGAATTTTTAATATGAGTCAAACAAATGAAGCACTTCATGTCATCCTTTGTTCATAGTCTCTTCCAAAATCTTTGAAATCTTGGAATTTAAATGATACTAGCTAAACTTCACTATAACAATGTACCTCTTTTGATACCTGCAACCAACTTCAGTTAATGTCTTTTCCTTTCAAGGTTAAGAATTCCCTGAATCCCTCCCTTCCAAATCCCGCTTTACATTTTGTTATCATCTGCCTAGACTTGTGTTGCCCTCTCCTCTTTCTCTCTCTCTCTTTCTCTCTCCTTCCTCCTCCCCTCTCCTTCTCTCTCTCTCTCTCTCTCTGTCTCATTCTCACACATACACCTCCTTAATCTCCTCTTTCTACCTTTTATTTTTCTTCCCGAACAGTCAAAGTTACACTTTTTTTTTTAATTGAATTTATTTCCACATCTCCATTAAAAAATATTCATAAAATATATCAAATACATATTTACAGACAATAACATATTACAAAAAACTATACGAACAACAACTTATTTCAAGAGACAAAAAAAAAAAAAGATCACCTACCTGTACTATGAGGACCAGGAAGAGTGCAAGGAGAACCCAAAGGTCCACCATGTTGGTGGTGAGAGGTCCCTCCTTTGGACACTCTCTCGGGACAAGGAGCAATATTCCTGTTCCAATAAGATCTGCAAGGAAAAATTAATCAAAATAAGTTATATCATAGTTTATTTTTTCAATTTTTTTTCCATGTAAAATCATATGTAAACACATGTATCAATCTGATTTACAAGACAGCCATGGACATGCAATGGATAGTGCAACTTAACATATCTGACTCGTTGTAGGTCTTTGATGAAATGCATGAAAGAAGATTTCGCTGTTTATTGCTTTCTTTACTACAGTACTTTCTTTATTACCCAAGGTAGTACTGGAAATATGCAGAAGTCTGCAGTCAGGTTTCAGGATCTATCTATCATCCAGTTCACTTCTATCTTGTTGATGATTAACTATTCATTTTTACATATTCTAATTTCTATATCTAATTCTAAAAAAAGTGGGCCTAGTCTACAAGTAAAGTGAGACTAAAATTCTGAAAACATTACTACAAATATCTCATTCTAATACTGTCACTATAATTAACCCCCCCCCCTTTTTTTTTTTTTACATGATCAGACTACCATAGCCCTACACTCTTTTTTATCAAAGACAATCAACATCATGCCAATGCCATGCTACCCAATTCTGCCGGTTGGTTCTCAAATATTATTTAAAAGACATGTTCATCTGTCAAGCGCCATGTCTATTCATAACGACTGCTTTTTAATTTTAAGCAGGTCATTGATCACTTATGTCATGTTTGTTAACTAAAATATAAATATGTATGATATAATCATAATTGTTCTGACTATGTCCTGTTTTTAACTTTTCAATGTAAACTGAATGAAATTCAGTCTTCGGCTGCGCTTTTCATTATAGTTATACTCGAAATAAACAACCCTATAACGTTAGATCTACATTATGTACTTACACAAAATTCAACAGATGGGACATCACCAAAAAAAGAGTCATCATCTTTACGATAGATTTGACCCTATTTTCAACACTCACATTGCAACCAATCACCCTTAACTCATTTAAACACATACGAATAATAACTATTATCATTTAAACACTTCAATAAATAAATAAAAATGATAAATAATAGAAAAATCTCACCTCTGCACGAGAGTCGCTTTCCAACACGTCACGCCAACCACGTTCACACGTCACTTCAGCACAAAGACGCAATCGAACACAACGATAGCTAGCGCTAACTGTTAGAGCTGCAGTACGTGTGACCAGCGCCGAAAATGAATTTTGTGCTAAATTATGTTGCGATAGTAGAAGGAAAACAACTTTTTATGTGTCTCCCCCGAATTCGCTAACAAGTAAAAATTATAATAATAATCATAAAGGGTCCTCTATAATTATTTTTTTTTCTCTTATCCTCTTTATCGAGGTATTTATTCACAATAACATGTACATTTATATACAAACAATAAAAACAAAATTCAATTCAATAATGCAATAATTTTTTGAATATCACATTTTTTCAAAATTCCGAACTTGTTTTTTTGTTTACATAAATTTTCTAAATAAATAATCATAGTAAGTTTGAATTCAATCCATAAAGAATTCGCATTATATCCTTTTCCTTTGAATATGCTTTTTATGTAATTTCGATAAATAACAAATTGGGCAATAACACAAAATAGATTACACATAATATTGCTGGCATTTTGCAGATCATAACCTATAATTAATGTTTTTTCATCTATAGAAATAGTAATCTTGAAAATATAAAATACCAACCTTTCTATAACTTTCCAAAATAATCGAACATATTTACAATACAGTATGAAATGAAAAGTGGTATCAACTTCTCCACAAATGTTACATGTGTTGCTTTCTAATACATGCCACTTAAATAAATTGTCTCTTGATGGTAAAATCTTGTTTAAAAATTTAAAACTAAACTGTCTTACTCTGTTATCCACAATTAAATGCAACTTGAAATAAAATACATGGCTCCAATTAAAGGAAATTGGTAATGAGAACAGATTAGACCAAAAAGATACAATGCCTGGTTCTTCCGATACATCTGAACATAATAAAGAATATATCTTTCTTGTTGGTAAAGAATCTAGAGTTATTTGTACTCCACTTTTTAATGAAATTAAAATTCGTTCACTTTTCTTTAATTCTAGTACACGATTTTCCTTAAACAACTTATTCAACCAATAAACAGGAAAAGACTTTTTTAACTTAACATATTCTAAATCAAATAAAAGCTGAGACGAATAGACAGATTTATTCAAAATAATTGGTGATAACCACTGACAATTTCTAATAACATCTTTTACCCTAATTATACCTGCATGCTTCCATTTCTCAAATATCAACATACGTTTATTAAAAGTTATATTGCTGTTATTCCAAATAATTTCATTTTCAATGTTTTTTACTCCAAATATACCACTATATCTTAACTTAGACCAGCTACAAAAAAAATCATAGTAAAAACTGGGCATATTTGCTTTTGTACAAAGAAAATGCATATCTTTTGTTGAAATATTGTATTCAAAACATAAAGGAATTTCACCAATCTTTGATAACCAATAATTAAAAAGAAATTTCCAACTACGTTCGCTTTGCTCTAACAGCTTGCTTATCCACGAAATCTTAAGTGATTCAATTTTCGATTCTAAGTGGACCATACCGAGACCACCTTCGTTTGTTTTATTTATACAAACATTTCTTTTAACCTTTTCTTTTGAAGAATTCCAAATAAAAGTATATAACATTTTATTTAGAGATTTGATTATTTTGGGGGGAACTCTAATTACTTTTGCAGGATACACAATTTGCGAGACCAACAAAGTTTTGATGATAGTAATTTTTCCGAAAAATGTTAGATTTCTTAGCTTCCATACGCTAATAATATTTTGTATCTTATCTAGTTTATTTTGCCAATTATAATCTTCCACAACTTTCTCATTTTTCCCAACATATATACCTAAATATTTTATCGGTTCTTCAGTGCATTCTATTTGTCCGGGGACAATATCAATATTAAACTTCAGCAGTTTTGTTTTTTGCAAATTAATCTTTGGCCCAGCATTTGAACCAAAAAGTCTTAGTTCTTCCATCAAAGTATAAAAAGAATTTTCATTTTTCATAAATATAGTTGTATCATCCGCAAATTGGGATATTTTTACATCTACTTGATCAACATACATCTGAGAAATCGGTAAACTGAGACCTTCAATTTTATGGTTCTGTTTAATTTTAGTCGCCAAAACTTCTGCAACAATTATAAAAAGTAGTGATGAGAGGGGGCACCCCTGCCTTACACCTTTTTTAATTTGAAAAGGTTCAGAGATCCAGCCATGATTTAATACACGGCCTTTTGCGTTGTTATACATTGTTTGAATCCACTGAATGAATGAATTTCCAAAATTTAATCTTTTTAAAAGGTAAAATAGAAAATTATGACTTATATTGTCATATGCTTTTTCAAAATCCAAAAACATTATAATGCCCGGAGCTTTCATGCCCTGATAATAATCAATTATATCTTGCACCAGACGTATATTTTCGGCTGAAGATCTTTCCTTAATAAAACCATTTTGATCGGATGATACTATGCTTGTTATTACATTTTGTAGTCGTCTGGCAAGAACTTGTGCAAGAATTTTGTAATCCACATTTAGGATTGATATCGGTCTCCAGTTATGAATAAGGTTTTTATTTCCTTTTTAAACAATAACGCCAACATGGCCATGTTTTGACTTGGAGACAATTGCTGCTTTCTATGTCCTTCATTTAAACTGTTCATTAACATATCTTTTATCTTGCTCCAAAAGCATTTATAAAACTCGACTGTGAGGCCGTCGCTACCTGGTGATTTATTATTCTGCATTCTAGACAGAGCCTCAGCACATTCCTTTTCGGTTATATCACCTTCACAACTCGATGCTTCATTTTCGTTTAGGATTTGTATATTTGTATGTAATAAATATTTTTCGTAATCCAAATCACTTTTACAATTAAGGTTTTTATATAAATCATCATAATATTCACGTAATCTCTGTAATATTTTCACCTTATCATTGATGGTTTTACCCTTGTATTCTAAGCAATCAACTTCTTTCTTTTTTCCGTTTCTTTTTCAAGGCCGAGAAAGTACTTTGTTGATTTTCACCTTCCTCCATCCACTTCTCTCTCGATCTTATGTAAGCTCCTTTACATTTATAATTATACAAATCATCGATATCCTTCCTTATTTGAATGATTTCTTCGATATTTCTATCATTAGGACTACTGTCCATTTCTTTGTTTAATAAAAAATATTGTTTTTCCAATTGAACAAGTTTTTCTCTCTTTTTTCGTTGTACATCTATAGCATACTTAATTGTATATTCTTTTATTCCAGCTTTACACATTTCCCACTTTGCTTGAGCATTATTTAAATGTAAATTGAAATATGAAAAACTTGATGCTCAAGCAAAGTGGGAAATGTGTAAAGCTGGGTCCTCTATAATTATGCTCCTTTATTTTAGGGATACCTTTAGTTTACCACAAAAACTTTATGCCAGATCGACAAAAAAGCGTCAATCGGCCGGTTCTGAAGTTTTGCGAGATTGCGTCAAAATCCCATATAATATGCTTATGACAGAAAAGGCAGAATGTAATTAGGCTTGTCCAACTCTGGCAACTGCTATCACTAACCAGCCACAGCGCCCCCGCCCCGGGGGGGGGGGAAAATGAGGGGGCCTGAATCACTACATGAAGGTATTTTCACGCAGTTTTGTCTTGGGCAAAAAGTAAATTAGTTGAAAGTTATAGAAAGGAAATTTGGACTGCATAGACAATGGTAACCGTGGGAGGCATAATATGCCCCTTTCTTCTAACTTCAGTGCATTGCCCTCGATCTGCATGCCGCGCCTTCTCCCTCAAGTAAAAACGAGAAACAATTAATTGTAGGCCTAGAATAAATTGCTCCTCGCTCCTTTTGATCCTTGAAATGTTTTATTTTCTTCATTCTCTCTCTCTCCCTCTCTCTCGCTCTCCACTTTTTCCTGCATCTTCCTCACCTAGCTCCGAGATGTGATAGATGAGCACCTCTATTCTTGAATATCGCAGGAGTGTTTTTCTCAACATGACCATTATCTTTGCATTAAAACATCGGTAACCTGTCGAAGATAGTGTCCCCGTCCCCATCTCTCTTCCTCTCTTTCACTCTCCTTCTTTCACCTTTTTATTTATAATCATATTAGTGATCTTCCGTCCCATGTAATGTAGGTCTATACATGTACCTTTTTGTGATTTGATTTTTCTAAAATTTATTGCAAATTTCATGTTGAATGATGTGTCAAGAACAAAATAATAACTACTCATGACCTATCACGTCTTGTAATGTCATTGGTATTTTTATTTCTACATTTTCTCGATTACTATGTCAATAATCATATAATCAATAAAGTGTTACATCAATCTTAAGTTATTATTTTTTACGCCAACGTTAACGTTGGGTAAACATTAACAAAAACAAGATAAAAACAAGCACAAGCACACAAAAAGGGTACATTACCTAGAAATAGATCGAGAGGTACCCGACACAGTATGCAGTGAAATGGTACAAGAAAAATATATTTATCTGCCATGGTATACCAGGGCATATTGTAGCAAATACGTAATAAAATGTTCACCCATGCCATATACAAGTACATGTACTAAATGTCTATCCGACCCTTGTGGAGGACGGTGCGGGTGGCAACAAGGGGTAAGAACCATCATGGGAAGACCCATTTAGACCTTCATTCTATGTTCATACATCTCTTCATAAAATGGCAAAACTTGATCGGTACATCTGATGACGTCATGAGTCACTTCATCACGAGAAGGCATTTTATTGGCTGGTTTGAATTCACTACTTCTCGTTGCCGTCCCGTACCACGCAACAATATTCTCCACCAAATCATCGGCAGGCAATTGCCAAGTCTTAACCACTTCGAGCGACGCATCCCACTTCAGTTGGGATTCATCGTAAGGTAGTCCGACAGCATGGCAATACTTCGGCAGCATTTCGGAAGGGTTCGCGAGCACATCGTCACCGTCCATCACGATCGGATCGCTATCGATGTTCTCCCGAACGTATTTCCAGAGATCATAAACGTCCTTGATGAAAAGACCCTTGGTCATGTAGTGATTGTGTCGCTCGACGTCGTACGTCGACTCATTGGCGGCTTCACCCGATAGGAGCCCAAGTTTGGAGAGGTGTTCGAACATCATTTTCCTTTGAGAGTAGAAGGAGCGCAGAGGATGGCGTATCAGAAAGGTGTGCTTGAAACCAGTCGGTATCAGTGTGTGTTCCCTCTCACTGATGCTGAATGCCGTATCTTTCAGGAAGACATGCTTGCTTGTGGAACTTTCAAGTGAACGCTTGACCCCTTCGTACCTAACGAAAACAAAAAATGAGGGTTGGAAGAGTACGGGTTGTAAATAAAATTTTAAGTGTACCTTGTGGGACCTTATGCCTTTTGATCAAGCACGAGTGCATAACGAGGACCGCTACGCAAGCTCAAAATACATGTACATAGAAATTTCTGATTAGTGGTGCATGTGAAACAGCAATGATTTTTTTTTTTTCATTTATAAACTATCTTCGATATCAAAATGGCAACTGGTGTTTGGAAAACACAAAGAATCTATTTGCAATATAGACCTACATAGTGACCCAATACAGAGAAATTAGATTACTGCATTAAAAGTTTAAGTACTGCATTAAAAGTTTAAGCTTAGTCCATATCTTTTCAAATTATACCTCTCCTTCTCAAAAAGTCTCACTCCAATCGCAGATACTGTCTTTGGATCTCGAACATAATAGTAACCCTATTTCAGATTTTCCAGAAATATATATTACATTATTATATAGCCTACGATGTAACTCGAAAGATCACTTACGACAGACGTTCAGCTTGGAAAGACTTGCATCCCGTTGTTTCGTTCATGAAACACGCAGCTTGATGAAACAAGTTTTCGTTGCCATGGTAACCCGTCGGTAAGTCGACGCCCAGACGACTTTTGATTTCCCGCTTGGCGAGGTAGCAGTAACAGTAAGGTTCGAACCACACCTGGGTGTCTGAGATAAAGCTGAGACATTTGGTGAGAGCGGTGGAGACTGAACGAGGCATACACCACAAGATAGTACGGGTTCTGGTTGAGGCTTCCATTTCCTGAGAGGCCATCCTTCTCCAAAATTATAGCTAATCCAGATATTCAGTATACATTCAGTCCCTCATCATTTGTACCCTAGGTCCACAGTCTCCAATTTTAAATGGATTTAGAATACACGTACACATGTACTTGGATCATATACAGGTATGCTGAAATGATTAAGGATGAAAGGTGTCCGAAAGTGTACAGGTATTTGATCTTTTGTTCCTGTGCAGTTAGAACGAGTGCTCAGATCCTCTAGTATAACAAAAGCTCAATTCCTAAGCACAGTATGAGAAAGAAATACCTAAACTCATCCTCTGAGGGTAGTCCCAGTTACTTAGTAGTATCAATTCTATACCAATGCACGGCTGTATTATGTTTTCACGAGTACATTATGCTGTACTCGTGCTCCATTGAAAGCAAGGATGAATGGCATGAATGGGGATCGACCTTTGATCAAAGGAAACAGTTTACTACCGGGGTAGATTTAAATGGGTCACCCTGAAGGCCTTTACAGCACGTGGGCGAAGTTCATGCTCTGCTTACAGTTTGTCAGGCTTGAGTGTTGCTAGACACCTATAAGGATTGAGGAGAGGCCCGGATGTCGGGCATCAATCGCCGACAGGCTTTAACACCCCCCCCCCCCCCCGTACCCTAATCAAAGGAGAGAGAGAGAGAGAGAGAGAGAGAGAGAGAGAGAAGAAGAAGAAGAAGAAGAAAAGGAGGACAGAGAAAGAGGGAGGAGGAGGTAATTTTCACACATTTCAATAGACGAATTATCATCTGAGCATTTTTTAGGGGGTGGGGCATCTTTAAGGGCTTGAATAGCAAGGTATAATACAAACCACCCCTCCTGGCACAGATAGAGGGGTGATGGGGGATGCATCCCCCCCCCCCCCTTTTGAAGTGGATGTGTATACATGTACATGTATGGCATATGAATATGTATTGGAGGAGAATCATCCCCTGCCCCCCCCCCCCATCCCTGGTGTGAAGACCTGTCAATGCTAACACCCCCCTCCCCCCCCCCCCTCCCCCCCCCCCCCCCCCATTTCGTGCAGCCCTCATGGCCAATATAAATGAAAAGAGGCTTGCCTTCTGGGCTGGAAAACACCGTCATCTGTAGGAACAGCAGTCTCGCGTTGTCAAAGGGGAATCCATGACATTATGCTCCTACAGCAATGGTTTCTCATCAATTTTGTACGCTTGCCCAATACAGATTTGGCATAACCCTGACCCTAACTTTCAGTCCGACGTAAAATCATTTCACATCACATCAACCTATTTGCAACCTTGACCCTAACTGTGTATCTGACAAAATCACAGCTGAAGCAATATCATGTCAGGTCACCTGTCAGAGGTACTCTCCCACCCCCCACCCCCCCCCCCCCCCCCCCCCCCCCCCCCCTCTCTCTCTCTTTTTCTCTCTCTCTCTGTTCTCCTGTGCACAAAATGTCATATATACTTTCAATCACCTGTTCAACCTATCCTGCAGCTCTTGGGCAAGACCCAGATAGCCAGATTGAAGTCACAGTACATGTGCTTCTATTACCATGGGTTACAGTAATCAAATGTGGACCCCTGATTCTGCATCTTTAAATCTTCTACTCATCATTCCAAACTCTTTATGAATCATCCTCTGCCTCCGAAGACGTAACATCCTCACATCACTCGACCACTCTGTACTTCCCTCTTTCTCTCAAACTCCTCATGCAACACTGATCAAACTTTTTTGATACACTGTATAGGGATTTAGGATATGTATGTTTGTTGGAGTCTTTTATTCTTTTATAGTTTCTCATATACCACATTCATTTACCAATGATTAAATGTGCATCTTTGCACTTTCCACCTGGAAGGTATCCCATAGCATACTAAGCCTGAGATAACTCAAGCTGGGGTATATAGAAAATGTGTGTTATACCAAATTCAAATCATGCTCAATGGGTTTAAAGTGTATCAAAGTTCATTCCCTCACAACCATGACCTTTACAAACATGACCTTCAGCCATCAATCAACCACAATCCACTCAGATAGCACAATACACTTATAGCTAGGAAAATACATCTACTGGTAAACATGAAAGGTACATCTTGACATTTGTTGTACTAATGAATGTCATTTATTCATAACAGCCATACAGTGTGAGTGACATGAAGTTGAGCATCTAGAGAATAACCAGTCCTGGGTTTTATGGGATGGGAGAGGGCGTCGTCATTGTCTATGTGCGCCTGTTCTTGGAGGGGCGCTTCTTCTGGACCGATGTGATAGGCTTCTGGCTCCTGATGATAGCACTGGCCCTCCTCAGGGCAGCCTGGATGAAAAGACAATAAATAAAGGAATAATTAAATGTGAGAGATAACTGTGAAACTGCCATTTGATAGAAACACTAGCCTATAACTCGAGAGAAGATTTTTTTCCCATCGCATGGCTTAAACCTCCATATGCACAGTAAATGTGTGTTCTCAAATCTGATGGTTAAACATATGTAATGAGCTTAAAAAGTGTGCCACATTCTCTTAGTAATATTGTTATCTAGTGGTGTCCTGTTACCAAAGAGCTGTATTTCCAGTGTGCTCTGTATTATGAACAAAGTTTGGTAATAAAGTTTCATTCATACGTATATAATTACACACTTAAGTGAAAACTCACTACAACGAAGACCTTGGGGCCATGAAAATCCCATTAAATCAGGGTAAAATAATGAAAGAACATAAAGGACTGGGACCAGCAATTTTACCTTGTTATAACAGGAATCTTATTATATCAGAGCTCTTTATAACTAGTTTCCACTATATTAATCCAAGGAGGAGGCTTACACGTACTTCATGATTTTGACCATGGGTTGAATTAAGCCTCTTTTCTACATTAAGGCCTTGATTCAGATCACTGGAAATTTTGCGTGTTTGCTCAAGGCTGAGAATCGCAAGTTTCAAGCCATAAAGTTCTTGTACTTAATTACAGAGGCATCAAATTTTCCTACTCTTGAAGATTCTTGCAGCCAAAACAGCCATCAATGGGAATTTTGCAAGTTTCTAGCTTTGCAGTAGTATAGAAGCCCAAGTTATTAATCCTGACAACTAAAAAATCTAGAAATTCTACATGCTGGGCCCCCAAGTATAACAGCACTTGTCTACTGATGGGGCTACCCTGTATAAAAAATACTGAATAAGTAAATAAATAAATAAATAAATGCTGCTAAAACTTGCAATAATGAGTTCATTAGAGCAGAATTCCTTAAAAAATGAGGATCCAATTAACTTTGTTTCACATGAAAGAAAAAATCAGAGGACAAGAGGGGCCAAAAATCTTACCATCTTGAGGTCTTTACGGTATCCCTTCTTCAGGGTACGACGGATTGCAGTGAGGGTACGGCGGGAATCCTTCTTCATCTCAACGCGGTTGAAGGTCTTGGCTGGCTTGTTCATAGCTACAGAGAGAAATTTCGAACACATGTTAATTCACTATTTAGGCAAGTCTGAGTTATGTGTCCCTTATGTAACAGCTCTTATCAAGTTTAAGGTATATCTGATGACAGCATTTATCCCGTTGAACACCAAGGCCAAGATAACTAGGGCTAGAGTCTAAGGAAATTGCATTTTAGAATGAAATTAAGTTGTACGGGTAAGTTAATAGCCCTCTTAGAGTCGAAGTCAGACTAAATATGAAGAGAAATGACACACATGATGTCTATTTATTCAGTATTCTTAAATACTAAATGCTTGGTAACACATGAAACGCCAAATACAGTACCAGCCCTAGATTCAGCATTTAGCCACTGATCTATTATTTCCTCAAATGAATTCTAGGGAGGTTAGTGTCTTGCAATTCACAACACAATAAAGGTGTTTTTTTTTTCATCTAATACTCGAGTTTCATTAACCTGTAGAATTTGAACTATTTTTGTAACCTGCATATCAATTGTTGTCCCGCCTTGATACAAATTTTCAGATATGCGCATGTAGTACATCCAAATTATATTATGTACGAGCTACACATGTGCAGCAACAGAATTTTCAATAACTTTATGGTAGTGGTCCTTACTGCACTTAATACCTTAACATGGGTAAAGAGAGAAAGTGGATAAGAAATGAGTAACTTACTTCCTTTGATCTTCCTGGTGACTAGAACAACACCCTTGCCGTCAGCTGCAGCCTCGACTCCAACAGTCTGTGAAGGGAAATAATGTTTGGGTTCAAGGGTTAGATCACCCAGAAGACATACCAGTGAACCTTGTAGGTGAATACAACATACTTTACAGCTTATGCTTGGCAAGGAGAGTTCAAAAAGAAAAATACTTAGAGTACTGACAGGATCCTGTTAAAAATAATTTGTCAAATCAACTTATTAAAAAACTTATTAGAAAACTGATTAGAAAACAATGGTTCTTCCCAAACATTTCCTTGGGATGCTGGCAAGTTCACAAAATTTTTACCTTAAATATCTGTTCAGGACCCTGAGCAAACCTACTGTACCTGTACGGCAGAAGACCCTGGTGATCCTGATATCTATTCGCTGATTTAAATCTACTTCCCCCTTTTTCTTCCCCATCTCTTTTCTGATAATATCTAACATTTTAGATTTGATATAAATCTAGAAATTGGAATGACCCCCTTCCCCCCTCCCCCCCCCCTCCTAAAAAAAAAGAAAATAGCTGGAAACATGCAGGTATTTTATGAAAATTCTAATGATGATAAGAGCTTTTACAAGTACCTTCTTGTGGATGAGACCATTGTACTTGAAGGAATTCCTGTTCTTCAAGTTGTTGGGCTCCTAAGAAGAAACAATGAAAATATAAATGTACATAATTAATTAGGATAATATCTGAACATGGTAAAGAAAGTACCTTCATAATGAAACATCAGCTTCACTTCTAAAAGAAGTCTGTTTTGCAAGATGCTAGCATACCGGTAAATGAAAAAGAGACAATAAAAAAAAATTTGCAGTGAATTTTATTGCCTACCAAAGATCATAAAACCTGAAAACAAAGTACAGTTAGGCTTCCAAGTCACCCTCATAACGTTAAAAAAAAAGGGGGCATAAATTATGCTACCAATCAATCTTTGACACTAGGGAATTTTTCTTTCTTTGCCTACATGCACATAAGCCTAGTAAATTTGTCCATTTAACTGTTTAAACTAAAATGAAACTTACTGTGCTCATGGTAACTCCACCCCCATGCTTCAGGAAGCATGAGTTGTTACGGATGATAAGCCACTGCAGATCAGCAGACGCCATTTTGTCCTTCAAATCAAACAAAACAACAAACTGTAAAGTAACCTTGCCTTGCTTATGGTTTGAAAACTGCACTAAAAGCTTTGCTAAAAAAATCCAAATGTTTGATAAGATGTACATATCAATTACTGCCTTGTACAATATCATCTCTTCTGAAAGGATATCTTCTGATGTGACAATGGAATAAAATGTAGCTTTAATTTTCTTTCCTATAGGAAGTGGAAATAAGCTGTAGTACCTGGACTTTAGGCTACTGAAATTCCCTGGCATAAATATTCAAAACGGAATGACAAGTGCCATTAAAACTAAAATAACAACAACAAAATCTGCAAACTCAATCCTTGCAAGTAACATCAAGCATTGGAAATGACAACCCCACCCCTTCCAACCCCAATTTTAGTCAAGCCATGACAATATAATCACCACTGTCTCAAGACTGGGAATGGTTAATTATGCAAAATACTTGAAAGATGCAAGGTTTCAGAATCATCAAAATAATTGATAACAATTTAATCTTGTACTTGTAGAAAAAAATTTAAAAACTGATAGGACTGTACTCTCTGGTATTTGAAGAAAGAGGACTATATGGCACTACGTTAACTTAAAAGTGGCATCAGAACATGGTTCAATTCTTTCAACTTTTTTGTGATCTTTGTGTCATAATTGCCAACTGGAATGCGAGGTGCAGTCAAGTTCATTTAACATCGCAACAGACCTACCATACAGTCATGACAGTGATCAAACTCAAAATTAGCTTAAGATCACATGAATATTACTTTTCTTGTAACATGAACTGCGAAACCCGGAGAATAGGGGACCAGACGCACATGCTGTATTCATTTGAGTGCAAGCAAATGTAGCCCAGCAGTAGCAGCAGCTGCGACAATGAGCACAAGATTCAGTGGTCAAACAGTTATGATTTTGACATTCTGGCCAAAATCAAGAAATCTTATCTTCATCAAATAACCAGGAATCTGAGAGACAAGAGGACAATGTAGTATGTCAGAACATGATTACCTGATAGTGAAAGTTATTTTTGAACTCAATTATGGCCTTGTCCTACACCTTGGGATTCTGCTGTCTCTTGGCATGCACACATGTCTGGTCCCTTATTCTCCAGGTTTGCCCACTAACTATTAGAAACATGAAAATTTCAGGCTATATCGTGGTTTAGGAAACTACTCGTTTGGACGTGCGCTCTTGTGTAAAAGTGAATAAAGGGGGAATGAGGAAACCAATGCGTGTGACTGAATGAAGAGCTGCTGTGCAAAGTGAACAGTGGTTTCCTATTTCACAAGAATGCCAAATTTGATAAGAAGCAACATTTTAGTTTTATACACTGCTCACTGGATCTTGACTCATTCATCATGTTCATTTCTCAACCAACCCACACCTTTTTTTGTTAGGCTATACTCTACTTGACATGTTGACACTGACAGAGTGTACTCTTGAGATTGAATTGAGGCATGAGGGGTAACTTTGTTAATCATGCTCATGTAGATCATGTAGATCTAGGTTTATCACTGCTTTGTAGGTTTATTAATTACGCCAGTGGATGGACTTTGTGTGGAGTGTATGTGTAAAACTAGAGACCACGGTCGCAGGCTCGCAGCCCCGATTGCAGCATGCAGCATTGCAGCTAGCTAAGTTACGTGTAGCAGCAAATGTCAATGCCAATGCAATTGCACTGCACTGCCGGTGCCAAGGCCAGACACGTACGTCGTCATGCTGCACCGTACTTGTGTCAAATTAGCCCATTTTCTGAGAGAACGTACGCGTTATTTTTTCAATGTTTCGAATGATTTCGATTACAAAGAGGACAAATAACACTACTTCAAAACAAATTTCAGTTTATACATTAAAAAATCCCTAACAATAGTGAAAAATTTTGTGAGGCTCTCCACATGTACCTTAATTCTGTATGTGGGACTGGGAAAGAGGATTATTATGTGGCGCATTGATATGAACTACTGCTGAAGTGATCCGACTTTGAATAAAATCAATCATGTTCAAAGAAAAATGATTGGTATGTCAGGAAATGATCTTTTGTTATGATTGATTACATAAATTGATTAAATTATGCAGACAATGACAAGATATTGAAAAGGGTAATGGGATTACATTATCATTGCTTTTACGCGTACGTAAATAGTCCTTTTCAACTTTCAACATAAGATGGCGCTAAAAAATAGCAGAAAACAGAGCCCTTGATTACATGGCTCTGGCAGAAAATAGGGAAAATGATTGAAAGTTGGGAGCTGCAGAAATTACCCCCCCCCCCCCCGGGGGGCGGCGCCGGGGTATTTTGATAGAGGACAAGGTGACCCCTAAGTGACTTTATTTACGTTTTAAATGAAAAATAGGGGTATTATAATATAGTTGCATGATCCAGCCTTCTCTTTCCTCATACTTTTCTTTCTTCCTCCTCTTTTTTCCCCTTCTTTCTCTCCTTTTCTTTTTCTTTTTTGATCACTTTAACAATCATAAGGGGCGGTCGCCCCCTGCCCCACCCCCCCCCCCTCCCCTGTAGTGCCGCCCTGTTTCCCCCTTTCCCTCCCCTTAAACGGGCATATTTAAGCTATTACTTTGCTAGTTTTTAGGCAGTATTTTCAAGTAACCTTAATCATTAATGATAACTTTTTTTTTTTTTAATCGGAATGTATAAATTATGGGATCCATTTTATCATAAACAGAGAGAAAATACATTTGGTGTTGACACAGAGTTAGGTGTGGCTTGTAAATATTATTGATACGGGCAGACCAAAACCAAAATACTGTACACACACACACCCACGCACACACACACACTTTTGGCTAAAAACAAAAGATGCTAATTAAGAAGAAGAGAAAAATAACACTACTTCAAAAATATAATAAATAAAATATAAGTTCTGAAAACGTAATTTCTAAATTGCTTAAAGGCTTGCAAAACCATAAAAACTCAAGGGCTTCAGGGGGATTCGTCCCCTGGTCCCACTCGTTCGAGAGTCAGCCCTCCCTCTCCCACTCCAAAATACGTTCCGCATCCCCTGCAATATGCTTGTGATTTTGAAAATTCAAAAATAGCAAACTGAAGGAAAGATGGATTATAATTATCAAACGACGTCCAGTTCCTAAGATGTCCCTTCTTTCTGTTGGCTCATATTAGAAACATTAGTTTGGATTCATAAATCATATCAAATGTTATACTCAGTGTTTGGTAATGGTTTGCCTTCAGTTCTGGCCATCCCCTCCCCAAATAAAAGGGAAAAAACATCAACTGCCCTGACTTGTTCCGGCTGTCGACCTATCAACTTATTAAAAGTCTTTGTACCTATTTATTCTTTTCAGGTACACACTGTACTAGCTTTTCTTTAGTTTATCAGCGCATCTTAAACAATGCATGTTGTGTGACGATACAGCAGGTCATTCACTGAAGCTATTCAATACCCACTGCAAGCTAAATGTCAAAAGTTTCTTCAGTAAACGGGTCATCGAGTCTTGGAATAAATTTAAGACCGGCCTTGATAACCTTTGGAGCAATAGATATTTCCATATTACCTGACATCCACCCATACCGCAAGCCGCTATAGTTGTGAATAGTACAGTGTACGAACTATTTGGATTTTTCCGCAACGACCGGGAGACTACAGGACTACCTCACTCCCGTATATCAGATGATGATGATCATCATCATCATTTCGTCATTCTTGGCAGTGGGGTCCGGTCAATGAACTGAATCAGTATCGAAACATGATTTGAGGAGCGCGTCACGTAGGGCGTGGGAAGGGGAATCCCATAGAGTTAAATACGTACTAAACTAGAGCGCGCGCTCCCCATAGTGCGCGTACAAACGAAAGGTCCCTAATTGAAGATGGGCTCGCACGCGCGGATCAGGGCAACTAACCCGGAAGTCGCGTAAGCTACAACGTGTAAAGGCATTGGGACCGTCGAGGGTCTAGAGCAGGCTCTATGACTTAGAAGAGTAAAACTCCAATAAAATATATTTTGAAATGACAGTAATTGTGGAAAAAACAAAGCAAATAAAAAAGAGCAATATTTACAGTTTATGGATGAAAATAAAAGCAGTACTTTCTACTGCGAATAGCTGAAGCACTGAAATCTCGTACACTCTAAATATTTTCTCCCATCTCCATCCACTTTTTTTTTCTCTTGTTCTGGCCGGGCGTTTATTAGTTTATGCTCTCTGACTGTATCTCTCTCTCTCTCTCTCTCATTCCCCATATCAATGCGATTTTTTAAATCATTTTTTTTTTGTAACCAATTATTCTGTCAATGTATAAGCCTAGATTTATATGCATTGTAAAAGATATCTACCCAAAACTTCCAAATCATTCTGTCAGTACAACATGAATCTTCAAAGTAGCTCTCGAGACCCAGCTCACCAATCAAATGTTCCAGTTGATTTTCAGTAGCATCACAAAGAGGGCATTTCCCCGCGATTTTTTTTTTTAATTGAACAAAAAATATATAGCAAATGCGCCCACGGCCGTACATGGGGGGATATTCCTATTTTCTTTTAACTAACATTTTGTTTAAATGAAAATTTCCCCAAAATTCACCAAAAGTGTGCAAGAAGTCCTCCAATTTTACTTCAGAAAATGAGAAAGCACCCTAATGACAAGCTCGTTTGCTTTCTTCCCTCTCTTTCAAGTTTCTTTGAAAAATGTGTCTTGGCCCCCAGAAAAACTCCGCATACGGCCATGAATGCGCCTCTGCTCCCCCCCCCCCCCCCATATTGCCAAAATCCTGTTGCTGCCACTAATGATATTTCAAACAAGGTCCCCCCCCCCCCCTCCCACCGAAATATTCATGAACAATATACCCATAATTATACTGTATTTGTAGAGTACAGGAGAAAAAATAGATAAGAGTAATTTTGAGCAAAACCTTATTGTTTCAGTCAAGATCATTTCATTTTCTTTTCACCTTTTCACTCCTCTTTTCTTCACATAAATAGCTCTCTTAAATTCTCATCTTCCTCCAATCCAATGCCTAATTCCACCACCACCACCAATAAAAAAAAACCCAAACAAACACACAAACAAAATTGTTCACCTCTTTCATTCATTGGAGATCAAAAATAAAAGGGGTATGCATGTCAATTTCTATTGAACAGAATCAAGTATTAAATGTCATTTAATTGCCATTAACACCTTTCTGTTTACTTGAAAAAATGGAAAGAAAATTTGTTGCAGAGGAATCAGTAACTGAATTGTCTAATACTACTACAGCATTAGAATACATGGTATTTATCATCAGCATCATCATCAAACTTGATAGGCTGGCGGCGGACGATTCAAATGTAATTATTATACAGAAAAATAAAGGAGCAAGAAGACCAAGTACAGAAAAAAAAAAAGAATGAGAGGGAAGAATAATCTGAAAATAAAGAAAGGAAGAGAGATAAATACCCATATTCAGAGCACAAACAATGGAGCCTTATGATGGGAGTGAAGGTCTTGTATCATAGCTCCATAACTAGGATATGTTGCTTGTCCTATCTCCTTCCTCCTTTTTATTTATTTATTTTTATTTACTTATCACTTTTTTTGGGGGGCGGGGGCCTTTGTTGTTATATAAAACCTCATAACAATGCATGTATTTCAGTACAAAAATTATTCTGTAATAAAGTTATCTTCTATAAAAAGCAGCAGTATTTTCATTATTCAATTATATATATTATATTTCTATTATATATATTATTACAATATATATTATATTTCTATTATATATATTACTATTATACATATTATATTTATATCATATATTATCTTATATATACATTATATTTCATTAATATAGAAATGTGCATGCATATCGGAATATGCAAGTAGACCATATCAGAAAGCCCAAGAAGGCATACATGTCCCTTGGCTTTTGGTGTTGGAAAAAAACTTTTCTCCCTTGAGGGATGTGACCTTTCTGACAGAAAGTCTTTATTTACTTTTAAAAAGTTGGCATATTGTTAACATGGGTGAAATCTACACATTTTCAAAATCATTTTTTCAGTTGGTTTATCTGAAAATATTTTTGTATGTTATAAAATGATGCCTCTACTCAACTCCTTTCATATCATAAACATGTATTTTCAGAAAAAAACCAATAGCTCAGCAAAAATATGTAAATGTCATTTAAAACTGTTGTAGGTTATGTCTCCTGTCCAATTTGCCCCCAATTTACAGTACATACATATTCAAAAGGGCAATCTAACCATTTAGGAAATCATATGCATTGTATACATCCAAAAGAATATCATACAAGTGATATACACTTTGCTCCCATATTGTCGATGCGAATACTTTTGAATTATAGTTTTTTAATTCATATTTTCAATCATTTATCCATTCATTCATTTAATTCATTATTTTTAGGGGATGCACATATATCAAAATGGTAGTACATGACTACATGTACAAAACAAGCCCCTATGGCAATTGTTCTGAAGTGATAACCTTGTAACTGGATTCATGACTCAATCCTGGAACAATAAAGCAAGTACATATATCTAACTCTCGCCCTATGCCTATACAAATCGAACCTGAATTGCAAGGTTGGCTTTTACAGTTCAAGTTTGAGTGATATACAAACATGTTTAGAAAAGCTATAATTGTCAGGTTGAATCTTTGACTGCGCAAAGTTGAATGACATGTTTGCTTCCGCCACTGCCAGAGCGGAAATGTACGGCCTAGTTTTCTGTTTCCATATACAACATCACATATCTGATTTTGTTTTTGTGACTCCAAAATATAGTTGTGTTTCCCATAAACATACATGAACCAAGCCTGAAGTTAATCCTTTTAACTTTAATCAGATCCTCCTCACTCCTATATGCATACATGATCAAAGTTTTAAAACTGATCTGTCAAATAGACAGAAGGATAAATGGAGGACCCCAAAACAATTTACATTTTTTTGAAAAAATTCTGGTATGGAAAATGACAATAAATGTAATTCAAGCCTAAAATCATGTACAGGGTATACAGTGGAAACTCAATATTTAAAGTGATATAACAATATCCCTGATATTATGTGATTTTGCATATCAGACATTCTTCTGGTTTTTTTTTTTAATCCCAACAGTTAGCCTATAATCTAGGATAGGGCTGCAGATATTGTCTTTTGGTGTCAACCGCAAACATAATACATCTGATATACATGTAAGACTACAAACGATGGGCTGATCGCAGTCCACCATTTCACAGCCTATACACTGGTCTTGCAATAGTGGTTGTTTTTAATTATGGACAACACTGATTTTTCATACGAAACCTCGCCCCCAATCCTCATTGTCCATAATTAATTTTAAAAAATCAAAATGCAAGATCGGATGGTACGAACTGGGCTGCTTTGCAGCTCTCCGTTTGTAGTCTTGTCACATCAGACACATTGCTTACCATTACGATTGACAGCAAAAAAAAAGCAGCTGCCCCAGCCTAGAATATAAGTTATAGTGAGTTTCCGCAAACTTACTGACCTAGGAACAAAATTGTCTTAGTTAATTTATGTCTTCTTGATGGCTGATTGTTATTAACATAACGACGAGTGAACAGCCTGCCGTGATGATGGGTAATAGTCTTAATGTACAACGAACTGATATGCTTAATGAGCTGTACACAATGGTCATCTTCATCTTCTAAATATTGATCATAAAAATGTTGCTCCAAGTCCCTAAACACCTTATGCCTTACTGATTCGATTACATTTTGTTGAACGCCGTGTAGGATATCTTTAGACACTTTCATTGGGTTGGAGTTGGCGCACAATGTGTTTCTGTAAGGCAAAGGAAAAAAACAGTTATGTTAATTAAACATTTGCAGAAATAGTTACAGAAGTATTTCTATGAAATATTTTACCATTTACATGCTGTTTGATACTTGAGAATTCAACATCAATACAATAGTTAATTTTGCAAAATAACTGCAAAATCTTTAGGAGTTAAATGAGATTATAGATCACAGCAATTATGTATGGTAAACAAAATTTGAAGATATGAAACAACAATGAAACAAACATACAAGTCAGGACTTGAACATGTCCTTAAAAACTGATCACATAATGAAATCATCTTACCTGACTATTTTTTCCTGATAAAGAGAGAAAAATGTGAACGCATAAACAAACTGTAGGAACAAGAAAAATGAACAATAAAACTGTTAAAGACGTAGGGAAATAAAATTTCTTCATAGCTGATATTATGAGTTTCTTTTATAACTTATCATACGTAAAAAAGTAATAAACATCAGAGACATAAAATACATGTATAGTGATAAATTTGAAGTAAATATTGACAAGCTGGTGAAAGAAAATGGCAAAAGTGCATTCCTGTACATACATGTATTTTACCTATTTTTTTTAAATGGCTGGCTATTATTGTAGCATTTGCAAAGTATGTTTGCAGAAACTGAATAGTTTCTGGCACTAATAAAATTATATGAACAATAGAAATAATAATAATATTAGTAGTAATTGTAATAATAATAATTGTAATTATAGTAAAAATTATTAAAAGAATAATAATTAATCATTATTATTATAATTAAAGATAATAATAATAATAATAAAACTATACACATAATGAATGTAACAATCAACACCATCAACAATAACAAAAATGGAAACACTATTGATGGCAATATGTCCATGTAATAAAGGCTCAAATGCAGCAAAGGGAATTTTTAATTGAAATCTTGTTTTACAAAAGAAGAAAAATCATAAAATAAATGTTGACTGGTGAACAGAACATGTGCATGTCATATTTTATAACAAATTAACTTCAATATAGAAAACATTCAAACTAAAATTAGTATTAGCTAAAACTTTGCAAAAATTCAGGAAATATAAAAACAAAACAACAAGTTAGTGAATTTGTTTACCTCAGAATTTTATCTGTACACTTGATGATTTCATATACATCTGTCCTTGGCTTGACTAAGCCCCCTCTGTCTTTCCTCTCAGTGAAGGAGCCAATACCAGTCAGATGCAAAGAATTGGGGGCATTTCGATGGAGTGCAAGGGAACATATCCAGACATGTAGTGAAGGACATGATCATGGTACTCTGATGGTGTGGAGAGTAACTCAGCAAATTTTTGCAAATGTTCATCAAGATGAATTGAAGAAGACGATGGTGAATGGTGGAAGACAGTGTTTAGTGGTTCATCTATGACAGAATTACCCTTCTTGGATGGCATAACATCATTCTTCAAAAGGATGGCTTTAAGGGACCATTTGAACTGCAGGCAATTTGGATTGTTATTCCACCCACTGCGTCGTCTAATTCTACTGAAGAACATCTCCAAGTGGTCCTGAGACATTTTGAATGTGAGCACATATTTGAAGGGTTTCTCACAAGTTAACAGATCTTCACAGATATGTAGAACAGAACTAATAGTGATCATGAGACCAACCCAGGCAGTTTTTCTGCGACCAAAGCAAATCTTTGCACCAGACGGATCCTTCAAAGATGCTATATACTCCTTCATTTGAAGCATCCATCGTCTCCTCTTATCGAAGTTGGTAAGCGTCATTGGACTCTTAAATCCTTTACCTGCTGTCGACTTCGAATTAAGGTAGTCGAATAGACGATCTATTCTGCGGAATGAACGCAGTTGTTGCTTGACTTCCTGCAAAATCTGGTAACTTTAAGTCTTCTCTACAGAAGTCAATAGCATCAGCTACAGAAGAACTCAGAGTTTGGACTGCTGTTTTTACATTCATTTTGTGTTGTTGCCACTGGATATGTTTACACGTAAGTTTATTTGCTAGGTTGAGATTGTCCTTTTCCTGCAACTTCTGTAGCTTGGTGATATACTCCCATGAAATCCTGTCACCACCTTGATAGATTACACCTAACTGTGCAAAGTTATTCCTCACAAGCTTCACAAGATGGCATGCATCAAATAGAAAGTGAATATTTTCATTGGGATCGCTGGGATGCTTAAAGTATGTCTGCATTCTTCCAGGAATCAGTGAACATCCAAGTAATGACGAAGTGTACTGGTTGGCATAGGAGCCATCGCACACTACTCCTCGCACTTTCAGACCAGCATCTGTTAGTATGCAGATGAGTTGCTTTATAATCTCGGACTGAGCTTCGCCACCAAGATGGTCTGTCACATAGTAAGCAACAGGGTACTTCCAGTGTCCTGTTAGGCCTACAACCATGAATACTAAAGCCTCAGATGCCAGATCGTCTCCAGAGGAAGGCTGAAAGTTTCCACAATCCACAAAACCTGCATAGCTTCCAGACTTTGGATCAAAAACAACTTCTTTCTTCAGAGCCATGCCATCTAGCATCAGCACGCAATCTTTCATGTATTCATTCTGTTCCACCTTCTCTTTGATGTGTTGGATCACCTCTGTCAGGAATCCAGGCTTGCAATCAATGCTGGAACACCATCTCCGAATTGTTGAAGGGTGGGGAAGGTGAAGGAATTTCCTCAAATATTCATAAGCTTGTGCACTGTAAAAATGTACAGTGACAGCAAATTTCTTTAAGTCATCAGAATACCGCATGCCTTGAAGTTGAGTGCTATGTTTCAGTGACTTCAGCTCATTTTCAATGAGAACAAGTGTGCTCTCATCAAAATTCTCGTTTAGCATGTCCAATTGAGATTTACTGATCATGCTTTGATCTCTCACTTTTTTAAGGAGAGATGAGATGGTCTTCTCTCTCGTCTTGATTTTTCTTTTCGCAGACTTTAGTTCCTTTGTTGTTTCAGCAAGCCTTTTCTGAGTGTCTTGCAGCTTTTCTTTCATCAACTCCTCATTAAAATTGTATGAATGGTCATTGTGAATCCTTTTGGGTGAAGGTTCAGATGGTACCGTATCCTCTGCTGGCAGACTTCTTTTAATGGGAGGCTTCCTCTGATGGATGACAGGCTGCTTGAGGGGTGGATGACACGGAAACAAAGAAGGGACTGCCTGTGCCGTCAGGGTATGCCTGTATTTTTCTCTGTCGTCCCTTGGATGAACACCTGCAGTGAAAAATAACATCAGAGGAAACATATAATATAAAACAAAGTAAGAAATATTTTCTTTTCAACTGTCTATAAGATTTCTTAGCTTCAAGATGCAAGAAGATTAACTCATTTTTCTCAAAACACAGAGGATGGTAATCTCATAAATACATGTATATGCTAAACACAGGTTTAAGTCCAGAATAAAAATGACTTCGTCCACACTTCTATGGAATGTGCGGTTTCATTTTCCTTATTTAATGGGGAATCCAACCTTGGTCATAACATGTTGTGTGGGAAAGGAGAAAATAAGGTAAAACAGATTGGTGAAAGTTTTGAAAGAAATCGGACACTGAGCAATAAGGAAGTTATGGTTCCTTTAAAATTAAGATCTTGCCAATTTGAAATTTACATTTATGTAAATTTAAATTGGCAACTATGTAAGTAAATTATGACATGGGGCAAGGACAACTTCCTCATAGGCCATGTACTTAATTATCAGGGATTTTTGGTTTTCTCTTAAGTAGCTATTCCCTTGGGGCAGTAATCAAAATATATCCCATGTGGCATATTGTTTTATGTCCACATGAAAGAAAAACATAATTTGAAATAAAAACTTTTTGAAAAATTAGATTTTAGTCATTTTATGTATTGGGGCACATGGAGAGTAGAAGTCTATGCCTGACATCATTATAACATCACATGTGCGGCCAATTTGAAGTCTCCATAGGTGATAGGTATAGTGATTACCGATTTTCACAACTTTTGAAAATTCATAACTGATCGTTTGACCCATATTGTTCAAACTTTCACCTATCAAACTTGTCTGATCCTTCTTTTTCCTCTAAATACAACTTTTTATTGGGTTGGATTCCCCTTTAATATTCATGAAAAAATTAACTTTAACCCCCCCCCCCCCCCAAAAAAAAAAATATTTTACACTCATATACATGTAGTCTTTGACAATTCACTGCTAAAATATTTTTGGGACACTTATTATTGCAGGACCATGTACTTGGTAAATTAGTTGCAAATGCACTTCGTAACAGCATGTTCTATATTAACTTAACCTACATGTAGGGTCAACTATGAGAATACATTCGAGAGTGTTTTCTTCTAATTACTACTTCTTTTACCAAAAATAGCTTAGAGCATATAACACGAAACGTAAGACCAACAAGATACATCATTTTCATTACACATATGAAATATTGTATGCCAAAGAGAATCTAAAGCAGACTGCAGGATGGCCATATCTTTGAAATGCAGACAGAGGAAAGAGACCAACATTACGATTTCTTTCTTCTTTTTAACAAAATTTAAAGTTTGGAAGAAAAAGTAAAGATATGCTTGAACTACCAATATTTGTTCAATTGAAATTACATGTACTTGCATTTAACCTTCATTAAGTGTTACTAATAGAAAAAATTCCAAATTTTTGTATTACATTAACATACTATTGACACTCCGACTCAAGAGAGGGATTTTTCTTTAACTTTCTTAATGGAATATTAAAGACATACGTCACTACCTGACAATAATCCTCTTTCTTGAAATGCTCACTGCAAACATAATGGTATTTGGTTGGTTTGAAATGGTCACGACTGACACGAGAACACCATTTTCTGCAATAGTTCATTGTCATGGAATGGAAACCTGCAACATAATTCAAACCACAAAATACAATTTCTCTTTAGGTCCAGCTAGGTGTTATGTTAAATTTAACCCCCCCCCCCAAAAAAATCAAATATAAAAAAAAATGTAAAGTATTAGAAAGAGAGAAAACACATGAGACGAAAACATTACAACATTTGCACAGCTCACAATGGTAATGCATCCTAGACACTTGCACTCTGCAACCACCCTGTCTGTGGTGAGTCTATGCAAAATACAACACACACTCAAAAGTGTTTAAAATATTCACTTTTGTGAAAAAAACAACAAACCACCCAGTTCCATTCAGTTTATGATTTTTTTTCATTATAGACTTAGGAATCATTTTTTTTATCCACCAGAGCGCTCAAAAACTTAAATTTTGAGGGCTATTGGTGACAACCTTTATTGGTGGAAACTGAAATTGATGCAGATCGCCATCTCCACAGACTCCCTTTTTAATCACAAAAAATTATTTTAAGAATTCAATTTAGTTTGGTCCAGGCATATTTTTTATGATGAATTACTATTAGTAAAATCTGACTGTACCAAAAAATCAAGCATATATTCATTCTAGATCAAGAGAAAAAAAGCCAAACATTGACAATCTTATTCATGTAATTTCACCACACAGTGGTTTCTGAGGACAAGGTTATATCATAACCTTGTACATTGTTGGATAATTAAGACTTGAGTGTATCTAACTAGACCTAGGACTAGTCTAGTCTAATTGTATTTGGCAGTGTATACAGCCTCACACCGCCATTAAGAACACCTAACATGAT
Organism: Echinometra lucunter; assembly: GCA_029962745.1. Classification (NCBI taxonomy): domain Eukaryota; kingdom Metazoa; phylum Echinodermata; class Echinoidea; order Camarodonta; family Echinometridae; genus Echinometra; species Echinometra lucunter. Next base: position 12,762,164 of record CM057165.1, on the reverse strand, counting down.
TTAATGAGTAGATACGTCAGGTGAGGGTTGTGTTCGGTCCACTCCCTTTCACTCCCGTTACACTACGTTTACCCTCCACTAGTTGAGGATTAGCGTAGTTAGTGTAATGGTGGTGAAAGTGAGTGGACCGAACACAAACCCTCACCTGAGGTAATGAGTATAGGACTTGTCTCCTGTTAGACCTGTATGTTTTGCAGCTCATTATGGTCTAAGCCAAATCACAATCAAAATTCAACTACTTCAGGCTAATTTCTATGTTTGATAAATTGTCAAAACCCAAGTCAAGTGATTACCTGCTGAAACAGACACAAGAGCATTCACACAAATAATGAGCGTAAAGTTTATGCGTAGACCTATAAACGTTAGGATTTGTATGAATATGGTAGTGGATCGTATTACCGAACACTTTTCATGAATTGATCATATCAAACACATATTCCAATAAATACGATCACTCACTATACTTTTGACTCTGATTCAGCAGGTAATCACCTGACTTGGCGCAAATGGGTTTTGACACTTTTACAAACAATGGCTGTCATGCCATGGACATGAGCATGGCTGTTATGCACGTCTCAACCAACATGTCAATTGTCATTGTCAACACTGAAACAAATTTTACCAAGACAAGTGACAGAATATTTACTCTAGCCTAGGCTAGATCCACTCAGGGAGCCATTGGTATGGTGAGCTGTGCAAATTTATGTGAAATGCTTGCCCTCTATAGTTGGAGATAGAAATCACTAAATAATCAACAAAGTCTTGGAAAATGTTTGCTTTTTACACCCAGTATGATAACATATTCCATTTTCATTCCATTCCTTCAATTGGATCTAAATTATCTTCATCAAATGAATTTTGAGAAATCTTTTTTCTGATCACTGCTCTTGTTCCTCTGTCCCAGAAATGTGACAGAGAACACTACTTTCCTATTGTCAGCAATTTCCACTGTACAGGCCTAATTCAGTGCAAGGTTATCTGATGATAACCTGGCATTCGTGCAAGTGGGCTAGATCTAGATTTATCTATCCATACATGCTAGAAACTCTCTCTGAATCCTACATTTTCTTGAAAAAAAAAGAATACTTAATTAAAAGTGTAACGTTTTTTTCTGACTCGCAATGTAGTGCATAGCTTCGTCTTCAGAAGACAGAAGTTCAGGCCCACAAAACACAGCAATTGGAATTGTACAGTCCCACATACAGAAATTACAGATACAGGTAGCACTAGCAGCTAAGACGTCAACTTCTGAAGTTCTGTCATCCTAACTTCCCAACCCAATTTAACGTAAGTTCAACAAATTTTACATTCATAATATTTATAACAACGGGAGATTTCTTAACGGTGGAAACAAATAGACGTTCCACTCTTCCAACGATTGGAGCAACCATAGCAGGCACAAGAGCTTGGCATTGTTGCCTTCTTCGTGTCGCCGTCGCGTCGATCGTCTGACTGCAGCTCTATATTTTCCACTGTAAACTGTTGTGTGTCGTGCGCTCCTCCGTTAAGCGTTGCCCTGATGTAAAATGGCCGCCGTAAATCAACGGAACATGAATTTTTCTCAAGTGAGCCCTCTAGTGTTTAGGTTTATATAACTCTATGGGGAATCCCCAGTTATATTACACGCGCGCGTAATTCTTTGCTGACGTAACAATACCCATGCGCGTAATGAAGTACAAGTTCACACGCTCTGAAATAGTAACATAAACAATACTTTGATAAACAGAGCAAACGAGCCTGGGAAAGGCCCGAGGAAGGAACGTACTGTGATAAGGAAACGAACAAAGGTTTCATTTTTTTTTTAACAAAACAAAACAAAACTAGATGATTAAGAAAAAAGCACGATGGACAAGCCAACGGGCAAGAGGGAACCCTTTTCACGTTTTCTAAAGAGAAAGAAAACACAGACAGGACAAAGAGGTAGGAATCAATAGCTTTATACCATTGATTAAGTGCCTTCTTTAATTTAGAAGCATGGGAGCAATATATATACGACGTCATGTAATTATATACTTGTAAAGTAAACTCATATTACTCATATACCTGTTTATGAATCATATGTGTTACAATGTATTAACGAGGAAAAATATTGCAAGTAAAAAGGACTTGAGGCATCCATGATAAAACTGGCATTGTTTACACTTTCTATTCTATTCCATATACAAGATATCTAGGATAATAATACAATTATCTACTTTTCTTCCTTTTTTTTCTTTTTTATATTCACCAATCATTCTCATGCAAATGATTGACAGGCAGTCTATTTCCCCTTGTAATTTGTGAAATATGAAGAACGGCAATGGTGTTGTAGGTTAGTCATTTTTAGGGTTTGTAATGTATTTAATATTGATGTAAGATTTGTCTTACAATCAATATACATGAGAGTGAATATCGCCTTGCATTTTCTAGGCTTTAAAAATCTTTTAATCAGTCCATGTCTCAAGAGTTTGAAAAGTTTCTTGAGTTGGGTGGCTAGTCACTTTGGGAAGAGAGTGTTGAGAATCAGATTCCATCTCCAAACATGATGGGGGTGTCTAATCTGTACAGTTTGTCTATCTTTGTGTCATAAATAATCATAAGGGGGTATCTCACTGGCCTGGAGACTAGTTCAACGTATCCGGAACGTCTCTTGAAGGACTAGGCCGTGTCCTCCGGGGAGTCACGAGAAATTTAAACTTGTTCGATTTTTTTGGTTGCCTTTTTTTTTTTTTTGGGGGGGGTGTGTTGTTGTTGTTGAGGACTTTCCTAGTCCCAGTCTCTGGAGGGACGTCTCCACGACGTCTCCATCAGGTTGTGGAGATTGTTTCTTATCCGCGACGTTGGGAGACGTCGCGGGGGACTTCACCGCGACTGAGAAGACGATTCAAGACTTTCGCTGCGACTGAGAAGACGTCTCAGGAGGACTTCGATGCTGGATCTGAGAAGAAACATCTCTGAAAACATCTCCGAAACGTCCTCCTAAAAGTCGCACCTGGTGAGTGAGAACGCAAGAGCATTTTTTTTTCTTTTTGTTTGTGTGTTTGGCTTGTTTGTTTTTTTTGCTTCGGAGGACGTCGCCGCCGACTTGCCGGGACTGATAGTCGAAGACGTCGCCGCGACGTCTCCGCCAGTGAGATACGGCCTTTAGTTGACCTCTCTCCACAGGGAGAGATTATCGCGTTTCAAAGTCAGTGGTGCAAACTGTGTGCCGTATTGCCATCATCAATACCCCCCTCTTCGGCACTGACGGACAGATGAAAGTATGACAACACCCATCAATCGTCCGCCTGCTGGTCCTCGTCTTTTTGGACTCTCATTCCGCTTGAAAGAAACAAATATCTTGTTATTTATCTTTGTCTTGCTGTATCACTTCCATTTACCAAGTTTAGTATGTTATGCTTGTGTGATATTGTTTTTTTTTTTTTCTGAATGTATATTTCATATTTCATGTTATTGTTTTTAGTTTTATGCAATTATTTGATTCTGTAATTCTGCTTTAAGTTTCTATGCCATTCTGTTACTCTGTTATACTGTTTTTCTGTTTAGTTATGTTTGTTCATGGGGCACCTTGCTCGACAAGCGAAAGCTTCTTAAGGTGCCACCCCGATTTTTAACTTTTGTAAATTCTTATAATGAAATATTGCAAATAAATGGATGAATTGAATTGTAAATAATTATCATCACTTCAGATCTATTCCAGTACCACGATGAGAATGTTCATTGTTATGTTTTAGAGGTATGGCCATTTTTTACGCTAACACGTTATTCATCACTTTCTCTCAGTTGCGAGCAATATCAAATACGGTAGAGCAGCTTCTCGAAGTATCGCAGTCGATGTTTATTTGAATTGATTTATTCTGGTTTTTTTTTTTATGAATTCATGTTTCAATTTCGATGTGAGGCAAAAACAAATTATATACTTGGGAGGTATTTGCTTTTTTGTTCGTTTGTTCGTTGTTTTGTGTATGTTTTGTATTTCATTTGTATGTTATTATTATTTTCATTATTTTAATTATTATCATGTCTTTTCTTATTATGATATTTGTTATTGTCTGGGTTTCCTCTCTCGCCCCCCCCCCCACTCCCCCCCCACTCCCCCCCTCCCCCCCCCCCCCCCCTCTCTCTCTCTCTCTCTCTCTCTCTCTCTCTCTCTCTCTCAACCGGTCCATTTCCAGTTCTTACTTCATGAAGGTCACTGGTCTAAAATTTCTGACTATTATATTCCGCTTTACTGATAATTACAGGCAACAGTATATTTCGGATATTATCGCAGGATGTTTCAAAGTTTAGTTTCGTTTTGATTGAAAAATGATTTGACACTTTTTACTTTTTACTCAAATGTGAAGAGGATTTTTTTACTTTTCAGTCAACAGAAGGCTTGAGATCATCACATAAGTCTACAATAATCATTTTACAAATAAAATGGACCAAAATCAACCTTTGAGAGCGAGAACATTCATTCATTTTTCATTAATTTATTTTCAAATTCTCATTAAAAAATTAACAATTTATACATTCAGTAACAAAAAGGTCATGCATACATATAAAAAAAAGAAAAAAAAAAATGAAGGAGCCAGCAGAGGCCATTGGCCTTTCAAAGGCTGGGCTCCTAAAAACCACAGTAAGTGTATTATGATAAAAGAAAGGAAGAGAATTAAATGGGTAATTAGTGGGATAGGGTATTGATATCATTCATGATATAATTTCTATATTTACGTTTGAAAGAGGCAGGAAATGGGCACTTTTTTTATTTTAGTCGGTATGGCATTCCACGAAGTTACAGTGACCAGAGTATTTAACCGATATGCCTGAAGTTTGCATTCACAACAGTCTTGTAAAAGTGTGTATGAACATCCTTAGCTGTTTTGACATCAGGAAGCATAAGTGAATCATTAGGAATGATATAGATTGCACTTTTCTCTCTATCCCCTTTTCATCAAATTTCCTGGTTCGTTTGAAAAAAAAAAACGGCATTAACATGTTCGAACAATATTTCTGTTTATATGGCAAAAAACACAAGAGAAAGTTACAAATATACGGATATCGCATCTAGGTTGTAAACGCACGGCCTCTCTCATATCCAATTTCGTTCTTAGATATTTCCCTTTTCACTTGAGACAAACACAATGATAGATGAAGCCGAAAGAAAAAACACTATATCCAATGCATGGCCTTTCATTTCAATGATATCTTTCTAAGTCTACGTGTGCTATGTTTATTTGTCTTTATATTCAAGGGTATTCTCATGACCCCTCATTTCCTTCCTGAACAAGGCAAATAATAACCCTAACACATCAAATATAATTTAAATTTTGCAAAAGCTGGTACAAAATGGCCAGTTCTGTCACTCTACGAAAACAAATAATTTACAAAAGAGATCTACACTTCCCATGTTGGACACAGGTCTTCATAGTTTGCCTTGTCACCATGCGTTGCCATGCCAAACCGCATCGTATCGAAACGCGACACCTCACATTTCAGGAATGCGATACTCTTGGTTGGGGGGATGTTCCTTGCACTTTGCACCCTCTCAGATTCACATAAACAAATTGTTTTTCGTCTTAAATTCTAACTTCTAAAGTTGAATCGAGCAAGCTCATCCCGCTCCTTATCCTTCTCCTTCTCCTTCTACCACACTATGATAAAATTTGATAAACATTCACTAGCGTCCAACATTCCCTCACGATGCACCCCTGCTGTCAAAATCTTCTGAAATATTGTTTTTGTCTGTCTGTATTTGTTTTCGTTGTGTTTTTCTTTTAAGATTTTAGACTCCTTTAAATTTGTGTCAGGCAAGCTTATCTCATTCCTAGACATTGTGTGTGTACTTGTGAGGTAATCCTGATAAAGTTAGCAATAGCATCATTATATTCAAAAATAATTCCTGAAGTGTGTCAAAACCTTGATCAGGAAATAATCGATAGATTTTAATCTGATCTGTTATATAGTCATCTTCTAATAACTTGAACGTTATTGGCATAACATACATCCGATCTCTTGTCAATTATGTAGTATATTCCTTTGGAAGTTCCAAAGTCTAACCGAATCTTTGAAATAGCGTCCCTTCATCATCAGACATATGCCAAGTCAACAGATTTCCATTTCAAGTTTTGAAATATTTTATGCTCGGAACATTAAAGGTAAAGCTAACCAGCACATAAAGCTCTTTTATCGTCTGCTTTGTTGAAACATAAAATAAATACAGGGATTCCCTTCTTCCGACAGGGGCATGCACGAAATAAAACCATGATAATTTTTCAGACTTTCAGTGATAAGCTGTTTTATTCTTTTCCTGTGACTTAGAATGAAAAATAGATGTTAGATAAAAATTACCAAATCAATACTAGGTCTTAAAAAATCGAAACTCGTTAATCTCTCAGGTTATCCTACAATATGGTTTATCAATGCTATTTATTTTTCTTTCTTTATTTTCCTCCAGCAATCTTATTTGAAAATAAGTTAGTTTGGGCTTTGTTACAGCAATCAGACTTTGTATTAGTTTTTTTTTTAGAGATACGGATTTGATGGATTCCAATAAAAAAATTCAGATGAGTATGCTATACCGAGCTAGGCAAATGTTGACTCTGCACGAGAGTCATACTGAATTTATTTCTGCATCCTGTCATGTTAATTTTGATCAATGAGGACCAGATAATAACGTTACGCTCCGGTGATCGCATCGTAGGTGTCCATCTAATAAAAAAGGAAAATTTCGAGCAGATCATTCATCCGTCACACGAAATCCGTAAATAGGTTGACTCGTTTGCCAGATCTTGTCCTATCTCAGTGTGGGTTTCTTTTTCCCCCACCATGCTTATGGATACCACCACCATACAAACACAGCCTCGTCTTACGGATGAATGGGTCTATTCATGTACGGAATCGTAGCTGGTTGCAGGCATGAGGCATTTATGTACAAACTGTACGACACGTATACTTTGCATGTGAAGTTTGTTTTCTCTTGCTTTTGCCTACCAACGAGGCATCTGGTTTTGTACTATGCGGCGGTATACCCGATAACTATCATGTGTAAAGCAGATTGTGCAGAGGCAGAGTTCTGAATGTTGGAATAGGAGTGTTTCTCTTTTGCCATCTCTCTTTCTTGCTCTCCCCATCGTCAGGATAAAACGTTTTAACAGATCTCTGCTGTCTGGAGTAAAAGCATTGGTTTGTCGTACGGAGCCGTGACGGGCAAATTTCCTTCGGAGATTCGCTCGCTGTGGGAGTAGCATTGTGTCGCCTGTCATACGATCGCGGAGTGCTGGTAGATTGGTAGAAATATGCTGGTAGACGAATGGTGAATCCTTGTCTTCAAGTCAGTCACGGAATTATTGTGCTAGTTTACTTCTGTGTATGATGTGGAGTGCCATGAACTGAAAAACATCACTAATAAAGTATTATTTCGGAGGAATAACCAATCTTGTCGTTGGAATGAGTTTCTGTAGTTTTGTAGAGGTGTTTCTGATTCGTCTTCCGGTTTATGACGGAGAATTGTCGCGCGGAGTTTGAAAAGTACTCCTTAGTTCTCGCCGTCGTGAGTCAACTGTGGTGTCCCTTAGAATCCAGCGATGTACTCGTATGATGATGCACGCTGCTGTAGTAGGTTGTCGTTTGATTTGGAGGGTTATGCCAGCTCATCATTGCCTCTACAACTCAACCTGATTGCTGCTTCCTCACCCGTCTATCCAAGCTCGGAGAGCTAGCCAGGCACTATGTACCGGGTGGAAATGAATCGAGCGGAAGTCAGTCATAGTCAGTCTATCCGATGGGCCGTGATAGTTGCGGCAGACCTGCTTATAGTCGCGTTGTGCAGTAAGAAACCAGCAACCCTGTCAGTAGCGGTTGAAGTAGTAGAGGAGTCGTACTCCAAAAGCCCAACACTAGTAACACCGCATAACTTTCCCACTGCGGAACTTGTTGGCAAACTAGTGAATGTACGGCAATACGCTGTGAGTGCGTGTGATTTAAGTGGCCGGGAGAGTTTGTGGGAAACTTTTTCAACTCTTTGTGACACTATAGAGTCTTTGTTAGCCGTGGATTATAATCTGAACATATTGTGGATATATATTTTGCTACTGTGTTGTGTTTTATTTTGTGTGAAATTCTCAAGGAGCGGAAAGTGGGGGGCAACCATCAAGACAACAAGATCAAGCTACAACTCGCAGCAGGAGCCCTGTACTCACTCCAGCAGCGAACCTTCACCCATTCGGGACCGACGAAACCCCCAAGTTCCATCATCCACTGGGGAATCATCATCGTCATCATCAACGTCGTCAGGCCCGACACGACCCGGATTACCATTATCAGCACGATCACGCAACAAGTGGTTCAACCAACCATTCCTCAACTCAAGCAGACGACCACCGTCACCCGCTCGAGCGCAAATCGACCTCGCACAAACTTCCCGGCACCGACACCTCGTCTTCAACCTCGACCGGAGGTTACCCGACATCACCCTCGAACTCGTCATCGAAATCAGCAAGACGGAGTCGTCCATCTCCGACCACCTTCTCAGCTGTTCCTTCCCGACCTCACTACCTCCACCTCCCGGACGATCCCACCAGCCCCATGGGTTGTATATTATCCAAACGGAATAAGAACCACGGCCTCGAAGGCGATATCAAAGTCACTGACCTCCATGCTCGTATCGACCCCCAACCCACCACTCTGATCGAGACATCGCCAACGGTGCTCAAGTACCAGACCCCACACTTCAGGGCCTCAGCGAAGGTTCGATTCCCACCTGTCAGCTCGTCGGATACGTGGGAGGTGGGATGGGTGCAAGGGTGCAGCAACATGGATTTCTTCATCACCTATGGAGATCTTGGCATGTAAGTATGACGTCACAAAACATGTGGATGTCTCTCATATCACAGGCATTATATTTCGATTGTAGCTTTCAAAAACTTTGAGCCAACAATGAAATAATCATAGTTCCACTTCTGAAATCTGTATTGTAAACTTCTTTCATGAAATTTTAGTTCATGTTCTTTGAGTATTTTTTCACCTTGTGTCATTTCCCACAAATTTGTTCCTTTTTTCTTCTTCTTCTTCTCTTCTTTCTTCTTCTTCTTCTTCTCCTCCTCCTTCTTATTCTACTACTTCTATTACTTCTTCTTCTTCCTTTCTTCCTTTTCCAAAAATCCTTTATTCACAGTGTGTAGGAATTTCATGGAGTCTAATTTTACATATCCCAACATGCACAGTATTCCTTCTTCGTTTATACTTTACCTTTTCGTCATTATTTTGTTCATATTTTGTATATATTGCGGCGTGTCCAGGGTAATTTCTCTCAACTATTTTTTAAATTACCGAATACACTTCTTAGTGTTCAGCGCTGATTTGATGGCTCTAAACTTTCGAAGTTAATCATTAATCACTTTGATTATTCTTCTCTTAGGTGCTTCTTAGAGTATTGGCAATCTTTGCATGACTATGGAAACAACAAAATGCAATTCATTTTCCCCTGATCTGCTGATAGTAGTTTTATTCCTCGTACGACGCGTCCCTTTCCTTAGAAGATAAGTGGTAATCATTCATGATCGACTGAATGATAAAGGAGTGATAAGTTAGCAGTTCAAAACAAAAGGGCCATGCACGCAGTACTTTTTTTTTCTTATCTTTTTATCATAGTCTCATTCGAGCCTTTAAGTTGAAAATGAAAATGCATGACGCAGATTTCTTTGCCCCTGATGGTATTTTTATTCCTCGAACGACGCGTCCCTTTCCTTATTATCACTTTTATTCCATGTGTTCCGGCTGGGACAACAATACTTCCTTTAGAAGATAAGTGGTAATCATTCATGATCAACTGAATGATAAAGCAGGATAAGTTAGCAGTTCAAAACAAAAGAGCCATGCACGCAGTTCTCATCTGCATTAATTGACTCATATGCCATTGAATAATTTTAGTGAAATAAATGAACGCAGGCTGAAATTATGTGCCATGAAGAGTTTTAAGGGTAAATGTTATCACTACAGGCATATTTTTATACTCGCTTTGTTTTAATAGTATTTTTAACGCTCTTTGGCAAAAGTTTTATGTTTCATATTCAAATTCATTTATTTGTGCATAATTATGTAGAAGTATTGCTCTTTTCTCTCTTATCTTTTATGATAGTCTCATTCGTGCCTTTAAGTTGAAAATGAAAATACATGACGCAGATTTCTTTGCGGTTGTACATGTTCACCGTACATCGAGGAAGAAGCAAAATTCAGACTCACATATCGAGGGTTTAATGCAACAAAGGGCTATCTGCATTTTTGGTCAAATGAGATTTCGAAATGATCCAATAGAGACCAGGAACCCATTGGTAATAATGGTTTGCAGCCCTTTGTTGCACTGATCCCTCGATATCTGTAGTATAAAATCTCTGTGTAGATAGATTTCATGTTTATATTTGTGAATAAGTGTTTTATCTATGATGTCCTCTCAGACAGTGAAAACGTTTTTAGCGCTCTTAAAAAGTTTACACGTTCTTCCAACAAAGGTCCGGCAAAGATTCGCATAAAGTGCCCGCAAAGATCCAAAAGAAACCGCTATTCATATGCCACAAATTAAGCTTTCTGTGATTTTTAGTCAGGGTGGCGCTACGGGGGGGGGGGGGCAGAGGGCGGCCAGCCCTTTTGATTTTTCAAGTGATAAAAAAGGAGAAAAACAAGAAAAAGAAGAAGTAGGAGGAAGAGTATGGGGGAAAAAGAGGGTTGGGTCATGCAACTACAACACCCCTACTTAAAACGTAAATGAACTCACCTATGGGTCATCTTGCCCCATTCCCCCCCCCCCAACAAAATACCCTGGCGCCGCCCCTGTCTTAAATTCTGTTTTCGAATCAGAGAGTTCGGTATATCGTCAGTTGAGAGCAGGGAAGTACTTTAAATCCTTATGACTCTAAGAATGTATGATATATTCTGGTTGAAGCGTTAATTCGCTCTCCACACGCTCAGCCAAACGAACGAAGAAACACTCCAATTTTCTATCGAGAGAAATCATAATACATACCTGCATTATTAGTTATGATAGAGTTGTATAATTACATAAAAACACACTGAATGATAGTATGGCGCAAAATGGAGAACGAGAGAGTGACGGAGAAGGGGAGTCAAATTGCAGAGGGGAAAATATTTTTATCAGCTTCCATGAGATTACCCTAACCAATTTTTCACTTTCTTTATGGAAGTTCAGTTAAATTGCATAGAAGTTATTCTGAATATTCTGAATGTATACGGTACATGTATGTCATTTAAATTCCTAGTTGTGAAATCAATATGAATTGACTAAATCGAAATCGTAAGCGATGAAAAAACACGGTCATGATTATTATTGGTTCATGCTTGGGACTACGTATATAAGGAATTAGAAATATGACCCTAAAGTACTATCTCTAATCATTATAGTGACTA
>CM057165.1:12709343-12750282 GCA_029962745.1 Echinometra lucunter | reverse complement strand
TAATCATTATAGTGACTGTACATGTAGTGTCGAGAGCAATCCTTATTTTTATGTAAACTTACTCTTGATATAGATGTTTATCTTTGGCATAGAAATATCAAAAGAAAGGTGGAGGTCACAAAGCTATATCCACCCTCGTTATAGAGCCTACCATAAGGCCTACACACTAGTTAGACCAAGGAGTTATACAGTTCTGTGATACATGTATCTCTTTGCATTCGGGCGTGTTGACGGGCCTGTACTCCTAGATCAGTGTAGATTCATGACAAGGCGCAAAATATCACATGGAGATGCGTGAGATAGCCAGTGCTAATTCATTCCTAATCGAGCAGACATAGTGGACTATTGTTTGGTGACGGATATTGCCAATGACCAGCTCAATAGGCGAAAGTTGATGTTTCCTTTAGGCTTAATTTCACGAAAATGAACCCGTTTCCTTCTGCACTGCTTTGTTGTGAAGTCTAGTAGGAAAAAAAACCGCGTAGAAGAGAAAGGAGTGAGAGAGAAAAGGAAATAGAAAGGAGAGAGAAGATTACATAGGTAGAGAAAGAGAGAGAGAGAGAGAGAGAGAGAGAGAGATAGGGGAGAGAGAGGGGGAAGAGGAGTAGAGAGAGAGAGAGAGAGAGAGGGGGGGAGAGAGGGGGGAAGAGAGAGAGAGAGAGAGAGAGATATTTTTCTGTTGGAAAATGTCGCGCAACGATGTAAAATTGTAATACGCCTTTTTTTTACTTGTCATACCAAGGAGTTATACTCTTATCATGATTGGATGAATGATACCCACGAACGACCGCCTTTGTAATACTCTTATAAGAAATTCCTTATTTTGTTCGTTCATGGAAACAAAAAACGTTATTTTGATCTGCATGCATGTAGCATGTACATGTATTATGAAAACATGTTCTTTTTTTAAATAGTGACTGCTTTGTGTATTTAAATTTTATGTCACATTAATTTGTTGCTCAGCAGATATAATAACTTGTCAGAGAATAAAAATTACAAAAAAATTACAGTCATTTATAAGAATTCGGCTTTGTAATTCTATATGTAGGCTAATGATTCTTGTTGGACAAAAGTCTGCCTTGATGCATATTACGGTGATTGTCTAGAATCAAAGTAAAACGAAGGTTAATTATTAAAGTAAATATACGTTAGAGTCGCAAGATTTTGAGCTGACATGACAGGCAAGGTTCTCTAGCCTTAGTGAGGCCATAGTACGTTCATTACCCTATTCCGTTTAAATCAAACTGCTTTGAAGATCTCACTGACATACTCCAGTCATACCGAGCAGCCTTCTTCTTGTGCTGCAAAATTCATTCATCTCTGTTCACTTTGTACACAACCTTGGCTGCCCCAGTTGTGATAAACATGGCACTCGTATGAGACGGGATATGCGGAATTTCCTCTAGGTTGACTCGAAACAGTTTCTAGGATGTAGCACGGGGAAGCATTGTAGGTCACTGAGTGAGAATGTGACCTTTGCACATTCACTTCCGGTGCTGGATGACTCTTTCAGAGAGATGTCGTCTGCTGAGAAACCACAAATTAACCCTCTTGCCCTTAGAAAAAAAGAGGTACGGTAACGCATTGTTGGCGATGGTTAAGTCGCGTCGATGGGGGTCTTTTCTGAATGATTGTGAATTTCAATTTCACTGCTCCATTGCTTTGGAAACATTATAAGAAGATATATATATATTAAAATCCTCTAAAGCTGGATACTGTATACTATGTACTACAATATTTTGATATCATGATCTTGAACATTGTGGCATCCGTACCGTTATACATGTACAAGTAGTACAGCACTAGTCAGTGGTCTTATAGGCTAATGAAATGCAATATAATCGCTAGCTGATTAGCCAGAAACAGGAATGACTGTCTGCCGGATCTCCCCTCGGGTCCTCATTGAACAGGGGCGTCGCCAGCGTATTTTGATAGGGGGGGGGGAGATGACCTAAAAGTGACGTTATTTACGTTTTAAATGAAAAAAATAGGGGTATTATACTATTCTATAGTTGCATAACCCAGTCTTCTCTTTCCCCGTGCTTTTCTTTCTTCTCCTTTTTTTTCTTCCTTTTCTCCTCTTTTCTTTTCTGTTCTGACCACTTGAAAAGTCATAGGGAGGGCGGTCACCCCTGCCCCCCTGTACATGTAGCGCTGCCCCTGTCATGAAATAATGCTAAGTTTCCAGTGCACATTTAAACGACTTATAGTCCTTATGTGATTAAGCTTTTAGAGAATACTGAAATAGTTGATTCCTATGTAATGATTAGGATAAAATGCAAATACTGCAACCAGGAAAATGTACATTTCCCTGCTGCAAAGTAAATGCTCACTGGAAGTTTATTTGACCATTTGATAGCTATATCCTATATTATAGCTCTGTCGGATTTTGACGAGCCATAATTTGGGTGTGGTGTTTCCATCGCTGAGCTGGACAGAAATTCCGAACTCTGACTGCCAGCATGCACAACCCGCCCATATACTCTACAACATTTTGGCTGAATACGGTGATAGGTGTCGGTGAATGGAGAAGACAAACACTTTATAGAATGAGTGCACCACACGATCTTGAATCAACAAAATTTCGGGACACACCTGAGTTGAGGCTCAAGTTCAGAATTGACTGTTGATATGTTTTCTTTTTACACCCACGTTCACGGACGGTCTTGTTGTTGGCTTTGTCAAAAGGTCACCAAAAATTTTGACATCCATTGAAAGATCATATGAAAATAATTTCTAAGGTTAGACGTTGCCTGTCGCACAAACGATTTGACTTTTCAATAGGTTACAGTTACATATGATTGTCATGATTGTGAATGACGGTAGATGTAGGCCTATTCTCGATACTAGTCATCCTTTGTTGCTTTTCCACAAATTTTCTATGAATTAGTCTATAGGATTAAACTCTTTAATGGGTCTTCTGTTCATGTAATATTCAGTTTCAAATCAACAGGGCTTAAATTAATCCAAGGCCACCAAGGCCATGGCTGTGGATGCCCTTTTGACTGGCCTCATTGCCCCTCTCATTGGCCTTGGAGATTTTTTGTGCCCTTTCTAATTCCTCCTATTTATGCTGTAATATAGGAATGTGCCCTACAGAAAAGGGGCCTTGCCCTAAAATTATTGAAATTTAAGGCCTGAATCAAGTAAGTTCGATTCAATTCAATTCAAATTGATTGATCATGCCCCAGCAGATCTAGAAAGATACATTTTCTTCTCATAATTTTTTTCTTTCTTTTTTGGCTGTTTCGGTATTTCATCAGAGCAGGCAAGTTGCCAAGTTGGCTCAGTCGGTAAGGCGTCTGCCTTTCGAACCAAAGACGGCGGGTTCGAATCCATCCCGGGCGGATGACTGAAGCCATGCAAGCGATGTGGTGTTAGCGTGTCCCTCCCATAGATTCATAGATGTAGGTTATGTTACAGTGGAAAACACTCCGTCCCGCGGATAGGACGTTTAATGGAGGCCCCGTGTAACGGAGAGTCACCTTATTTGCACGTTAAGAAACCACTGCATATTTGAAGAAGGGTATAGGAGGAAACCCCGGTGTAAAGTTGTACACCTGCTCAGTCCCAATCGATTTATCGGGAGGAGAGACCTGAGGGCCACAGTGATTAAGGGTGCTTTCCCTTCGCATGCGTAGGTGACGCCAAATTCTTAATAATAATAATGATTTTGTATTGGATGACTTTAGATTGATTGAATAATTTGATTGCGTTTTATATTCATTAAGGATTTTGTATATAGGAAAAGCATGGTTACGGCATAGGCCTCATGCCGTGCGTCTGTACACTAGACTAGATGGGATGATTGGGGGGGGGGGGGGGTGAATGTGAAAAAAATTCGATTGGGAGAGGTGACACGTGATCCCTTGACATTACTCCATGATCGATCGAGACGACAGACTTGACGACAAAATTCGGCGGGGAAAAACGTGCCCGAAATCCCTTATTACGATATTGACCTCACGTCAGTATCGGATGTTATCATGTTATACTCTTGAAATACGATCGCGATATACCGTCTGCCTCTCAGATGGGTTGTTTTGAACTTGTGGAAAAATAATGCTAGTCCCCCCCCCCCCCCTCCCATGTTAATAATAATTTGGTTATGATAATAATATAAACAATAAATAGCTAATGGTAATCATAACGGCAGTCAGTAATAATGATGATATACTGATAATGAATTATAGTCTTGATCATGATGATAATATAGTGATTGATTGATAGTGGTGAAAATCTAGATCAATGATCATAATGAGAGGTGTACTTGTCCCCTTCCACCTCCCTGCTTCCATGATAGCTGCGCAATCTTCCCCAATAACCAGAAGAATAATGATGTGTTGTTTCGTAAAGTGCCCAACACTGCCCATGCACAAGTTAAGAGAGAATATTTGTCATCATGCTGCACGTCATTGAAATCTATGCATTCAATGCATTTTAGATAAGTTTTTTTGTAACGATATAGACCTGCATTTTTCTGATGTTCCCATGTTACGCCTGTTAACTCGGAAATCTTTCTTTCGAAAAATGCAGCTTGAGGTAAGAGGATGATTGTTAAGAGAATATTCAACAATCTTGTTAAAATAATATTCGTGAAATTAATCCTTTTCTGCTGCACTAATGATTGTTTTTTATTATTTTTTTAATGTATAATCATGTCAACCATATAAAATCGAGGGATTCATTTTTTTAACATTCTTCGACAAACTGATAGAATATTAGGCATACTTTCTCTCCCATCATGCCGAAAAGTATACCTGTTATTCGAATGGTTGTATTTGTACTATTTCTCAGTTATTATTCCAAGGACTGAAGAAACGTGCCAGCCATCATCGTATCGTTATTACAGTCACAACGGACCTCTCTGCAGTTGGAATTACGAACTATTCATATATAATTATATTTATTTTATTGTCTGTCAATAGTCCATAGAGTATGATTGTAAACACATGTACCAGTTAATGTTCGAAGGTCATTATGGAATGAAGATATTGCTTGTGTGGAATAAGCTACTGCCACACTTCGTGATAGCAGTTATGATCCCGATGATGATGTCAAATAAGAAATATAGATGTGTATATTATGATGTAGTGTGTATGTGGGGGGGGGGGGGGTCACAACTTATCCCCTGCTTTTTCCTTTGAGAATCATACCTCAAGTACAAACTCGCTTTGTAAATTTGTAAATTTTGTTCCCCTTTCTGATTATAAAATCCTTAATCCGCCCTGCATGAAGTGATAGCCTTATAAGCGTATATTGTACAGATCGAGAAATACCGCAGGTGCGGACATACACATCTGGAAGATTGAAAAAATCTGTTTATATTGACACTTGTGATTACGTGATATCTTGCGTTTATATAAAAATGTATACATGAAAATATGTATTTTGATACATTTTTAACTGTACTGTAATCGAGAACCTGAATATATAGTGGGTGTTATGACGGTTTGGCTTTAAATAGTTTCAGAAGCTATACAGGCGTGAATTGACATCTATTAATTTACTTTGATTCTGCAGTTTAAATTAAATCCTGCACTTAGGATATCGAGAGCGTCATTAAAAATCTGTTGTGCTACTCGAAAGTCACATTGATAGCTGCTCCACTCGATAATTTCATGTACTGACATTATCGAAGAGGAATAACTGATTGAGTCTGAAAAGAAGTTATCTTACCACACATGACGTCATTATAAACTAAGATATCCTTACTGTGAATGAATGATGCGCTTATCCTATTGGTAGTAGTTCAACCTAAAATTTTCAAATAATAAGAGTGGTATTTAATGAGAATATCTCTGGTTGACGTATAATAGCCAGGATAGGAGGTGACGAGAGCCCCATACATAATCGCCACTGAATTCCCAACAAATAAATGTTCGGTTCTTTTTCATCATCGTTTTTGTTGTTTCGTTTTTGTTTTTCTTTTTCTTTTTCTTTTTCTTTTTCATTTTTTCATTTTATTTTAACTTTTTGATTTGAACATATTTAGAGCGTATATTTATAATAGTAATTTAGTGAAATAATAAATTATATATATATATATATATATGATAGTAATTTATTGAAATAATTAATTGTACACCTATGCATTATCATGTGGAAAGCAAACATGGCAAACGAGGTTTTAATGATGATTGTTGTAGATATCGTTGTTAGTTGAAACAATTAAATATGAATCTTATCTTACATGTACACGATTGCGCCCTTCTCTAAACATGGCTAAATAGACGTTATTGTCACCAATGAGATTAATGAGGCATATCTGACTGATTACATGACCTTTGTGGTCATTGTCAAGTTCATTTGTATTGTGGGGCTTTGAACTCTTCATGTCAGTCAATAATCTTATCTTATGAGCAAACATTATTGTAACCATTAATCAAATGCAATCTTAATTAAATATACATTGATTAATGGTTACTTGATAACATGGTTACTTCAGTTTAGGAAGAACATCATTGAAGAGGCTACCTGGGTAAACAGGATATATTGTCACTGGTGGTATAATAGTAGTAATAGTAGTTTTACTATTATTATTACACTCTAAAAAGGATTGGCCAAAATAAGCAATGTGTCGGTGAATATGTGTCCGACCAAAAATCGGTCCAAAATCGGTCAAAATTTTGGTACATTCCAACCAATAATTTGGTAATATTGACCATCATATTGGTCAATCTTTCCAATATTCTTGGTCGGACGCATATTAACCAAAGTATTGGTCATTTTGACCAATCTTTTTTTAGAGTGTATCATTATTATTATTAGAAGTAGTAGTAATAGTAGTAGTAGTAGTAGTAGTAGTAGTAGTAGTAGTAGTAGTAGTAGTAGTAGTAGTATATTAATTTATAATTTTTCTGGCAAAGTTATATTGATTTAACTTTAAGCCTATTTGATTACCTCACCTCTTTGTGCTATTGTACCATGGACCATCCGTGCTTGAACGAAACACTCATTTCCTGACCATGAAGGTTTCAGAACTGGAATGACATTATCCAAATGACTCAGGACTAGGCCTAATTTCATGGAGGCCGCCATTTTGTTCGAAGCCAGTATCTCTCTTCTGGTTTAACTGCGAGCCATTATAGGAGTGAATCTAACATCAATTAATGTGTAGTAACTTTTATCTGTTAGTCATTTTGATCATCACTGAACAGGTGCAAATAAAATATACCCAGTGAAATTTGGATAGAATAAATTCGGTTTGTGTAAGGAGTGAAAACAACATAAGGCCTATAATAGGTGTAATTAGAAACCTTTATTTCCTTTTTAAAAGACTTTTTGCTACTTAGAATGACATTTTTGTGATGTAATAGTCTGATATATTCGATTACATTAATTTTGTAAACTAGCTTCCTATAGACAGTATACATTGCAGTGTAATTCAGTCAAATGTAATCAGGTCTTAGCCCCGTCTGTTCATTTCATCTTCTCGTAATATTTAGTTTACAGCGTTCCCCTTTAAGGAACCTCCCAATCCCCCTGACTTCATTTCCTCGAGTTCCTGTTGCCATGACACTCCCATGATGCACCGTGGATGAGTATAGTGTATGAAGAGTGTGTCCATCATAACTATACAACGTTAGCGCAATCCCAATAGCTCCTGTAACTTTTCCAAGTTGATATGAATATTTGGAAGTTGTTACAGAAAGTCGATCATCATTTTTCAGTTACTTCATTCACGATAATACACATTTGACATGTTTGAAACGTAAAAGCAGTTGTAACTGTCCGGAAGTCATCAATAAAACAGAATAGGGGGATATTTTATAGTATGTTGACAACATTTTGTCCTCCATAATCATGCAAAGTTACTGCATTCACCATGGATATAAAAACAATTTGAAACAGTAATAACCTTCCCGAAGCCAAATAATTAAAGACAATACTTGTAGGTTCCAACGTGTCGACCGCGTGTGTTCATTACATAATCCCAACTCAAATGTAATATACATGTAAGCACTGGAAGAGCAGATGTAACTTTTATAAGTCGCTGGAATAAAGTTAGAAATTATGTAGGAAGATGACAGTCAAACCGCGGGGAATGAATTTCGATTTGCTTACTTTGTGTCCAAATATCAGGAATATGTCGACTGCACTCAAAGTACCGAAAGAAAGATATGAAAGTAACTGGATTCAAATATACATTCGGGAAATGCCTTATTACTAGAAAAATCTGGGGCGATTTCTTTCTCTCTCTCTCTCTCTCTCTCTCTCTCTCTCGTTTTCTTATCTGTTACCATTTCCAGTGAAATTGGCAAAAAATGATTATAGGAAGAATCGGTTTCGTTTATAATAATTTCCCTGATTTTGTTTAAACATCTATGTATTACCTGTCGTGTAATCGGTAACTTATACAAAGTAAAATGTTATATTGGATGTAACTTTCTTATCGAGTGAAAGTAACTTCCAAGAATTGTTAATTTGAATAACAGAGCCATCTTTATAAATGCCATATACGCAGTAATGAAAAATGAGAGTCTACCCGGGGTATATTGGATGTAACTTTCTTACCGAGTGAAATAACTTCCGAGAATTGTTAATTTGAATAACGGAACCATCTTTATAAATGCCATACGCAGTAATAAAAATGAGAGTCTACCGGGGGTAGCCCCCCCCCCCCCCCCCCGGGTAGGCCAACCCCGGGTCGACTAGGGAACTATATCAGTAGCATTATTATACATACGTCCAGAAACATCTTTTTGTACTAAACATTGAATTATACGTTTGAAGCAGCTCAACTCTTCTGTTTTAAAGACTGCTTTAACCCATTCGTGACAGGAATTATTTAAAGCCTAATTTGATCAGCTTTTATTCTTCAAATTGGCAACACCAACATTTTTATTTTATTGCTACATTTTTCTTAAGAAATGTCATGTATCTGAAATGAATATAAATTGACAGAAATTATGATGAGAAGTCAAAAAGTTGCCAATTTGCAGGGGAAAACGGTGATTTTAAACTTTCTATCACATTGCCAATTTAAGGATTTTAATGCTTATTTTCCTTTTAAAAGTTTTCAGCATCAAACAACAAATATTGACGCAACCAAAATGGGCACAGTTTGTGTAGAATTTTTTGCTCTTTTTGCTCATGTATTTGGTATGATTTTAGAGCTTTGCATCAAAAGATATTAGGCCAAACCACAAAATATGGACCTCTGTCACGAATGGGTTAAATCCACAGCAAAGAATGTATGGATGCAAAGAATGTACGGATGCAAAGAAGGCAGTGAGGCTACACCTTATACAGTGTTTAGTACCAAATGTTTCTGGACGTGTATACAATCATGCTACTAAATATACAGTTGAGGCCAGAAGTTTACATACACCTAGCCAATTTCACACAAAATGTTCACTTGCCAAAATCAGACAATCTACTGTATCTTCAGAAATATTTCTGCCACCATAACAAATTAGGTACCGAACAAAAGAGCTTATCATGCTCTTTCATCTGACTGGTATCTCATTGGGGCTGAAGTATATCTCAGTGTGATTTTCTTCTAAAAACTAATATTTGGGCAAAAAATTATGGCAGTCATAAAACTAATATTTGCTCACTTTTCCTTACCAAAACATTTCAAATTTGCATTCTTGCTTTTAATTTAGATGAATGGAACAGAAATGAATAAAAATAACATGTTATTTTTCAAAAACCACTTTGAAAGGCTTGAAGGATTGCTGTACCACTGAGGACCAAAAGTTTACATACACCTTGGCTATTCCACCCAAAAAGGCTCACTTGACAAAAGTCATAAAAATCTACAATATCTCCGGAAATATTTGTGTTATAATGACAAATTTTGATATCATCTGAGAGAGCTTATCATGCTCTTACTATTGACTGGCATGCCGTAAGAACTGAAATGCATTCAAGTTTGATTTTTTAAAATAAACTTCTGGCAACATTTGGGCAAAATTTGATGTCATCTTGGATTAAAAACAATTTATATTTTTGCTCATTATTTCTTAAAACCAGTATTATGCCACCCACTTATCACTTATATTTGTTCCATTCACCTAAATTTACACACAAAAAAATCATATCTGAAATGCTCTTGGGGAGGAGATGTGAGAAAAAATGAAAAGTTTTGGTATACATTAATATTAATTTTTTCCCAAATGTAAGGTATTTGGAAGAAAATCATACTGAGATATACTATAGACTTAGTGGGATATAAGTCATTTGATAGAGGATGATAAGTTCTTTTGTTTGATACCAAATGTGTAATGATAGCATAAATATTTCTGAAGATACAGTAGATTTTCTGATTTTGGCAAGTGAACATTTTGTGTGAAATTGGCTAGGTGTATGTAAACTTCTGGCCTCAACTGTACATACGTAAAATGTACGAGTTCCCTAGATTGGACCCGGGGTTGGTCTACGGGGGGAGGCTACACCAGGTTGACTCTCATGTGGGTATTTCCATTCCTGCTGCCATATAAAGTGTTGAATAAGAGTGCAAAAGGGAAGTAAATGTACGATTTCGAAGAAAAACAGTTCTATGGAAAACTCGTTATTTGAAACCTTTACCTTATTATTGAGCAGAATCCATTCTGAACATAACTGAAAGGAAGTACGTACTACGTGCCACACTGAAAGCTGGAATAAAAAGATCTCATCTGTCATGTCTTTATATCATTAGCAAAACAAGGAAATATAATAGAACATGACACCTTACAACTTTTACAAGGCTTTCATTGGGTAAAGAAAGAAAAACAAAGTAATTGAGAGGAAACCTATGCAGAAGAATAATCTAATCAAACACCTACAGCCACGACGATTTGCTTGTGTAACTTCGTATTTATTCAATACATTCTATATTGATAATGTGAATCATACTCATATGCTACTATAGTCCTACTGATGCTACTATAATATGATTTACTACTATTAAGATATTAGTAATATTATTCTACTGATGTTATTTAGTAATTGTGATATTTATGATTAAAAAAAAATAATAATAATAATAATGATAATAATAATAATAATAATAATAATAATAATAATAATAATAATAATAATAATAATAATAATAATAATGCTTGGGACAGCTCACATCCTACGAAAGGTCTTGAACTAGAGAGAGAAATGAACAATGAAAAGAGGACTTGTTTGATAGAATAGAAAATAGATAACCCTAGATTTCTGGAATAGGTCCGGTTGCTGTTTTATATACCAACAGAACATCAAGTTGGGGATAAAAGAAATAATAATAATAATAATAATAATAATAATAATAATAATAATAATAATAATAATAATATTAATGGTAATGATAATAATGATGGTAATAAAAACTATTATAATAATGGTTATTTTATTTCTAAAAAGGTCTTTTACAGCGCATGTCGGGCTTTGTCTCTTAGTCCATGGGCAAATTATTAAGTGACTCAGTCGAAATACAGTGAAGAATTATGCCTGTATGTTTACGTAGACACATTTTATGTAAACAACAATTAAATGTATTAAGCTGTGTAATACCAACATGATCCGGCTAAGTAATGTGCATGAATGTATGTACTTAAAGGTTCACATCAGCGTCACATTTAAGGGGGAAATCAAGCATTCCTATGACGACAGTAGCACATCAAACATTTAAGAAAAAATGCGCAGACCTTTTCGGATGAAGGGGGGATTTAAATTGCATTTGGGGGGGGGGGGTCCTGACATGCCTGAGTAACTTTAACCTGCTGCGAGTTCAGTTGATTTGTTTGGGAGGGGGGAGGGTCGGTGCCTTCAAAATTTGGAGGGGGCATACTCCGATTCCCGATTCAGCCTTATAATGCTGGATGCGTCAATTTGAAAATGAGTGTCTTAGAGAATAGTCTTTATTATGATGTGAATATGGAAAGGATGACTCCTATGCTGCTATGTACATACCTTAAGTGAATTGCATATTGGAAAACATCAGCTATGCAACGCGTCTTCTCAAGTTGAAAAATCTGGTATGTCGGCTTCTTTAGCAGCCATGCATGAAATATTGAATATGAGAATCAATATCGCGGCCTTCCCCTGTAAGTAAGGTGCGTTCCCACTCTCCTGCACAACAATTGAAATACCCCCATAACATATATGACTATTAAATTGATTATTGTTCTCCAACAACACATTTGACATTATCATGAATATTATCCAAGGGAAAGATGGATTTGATGTCTTGTACTTTTCGTAAAGGGAGTCGAGTCATTCAGTATTGATATTGCATTCACATAACCTATAATACTCCATAATTTTCATGACAAACTCTGCTAGTTTGTGTATACATTCCATCAGTTTGAATAATTCCCTTTATTGATGTCGTATATATGTGTGTGTGTGTGTTGTGTGCGTGTGTGTGTGTGTATATATACATATATATATACACACACCTATAGGTGTCCACCTAATCCTAACCCTAACCCTATCGTTGTCTGTCCAGCTAATGTACCCTTTAGCTACATTTTATGTATATATATATATATATATATATATATATATATATGTATATAATTATATATATATATGTGCATGCCGATAATTCCCACATCAATTTCGTATACCTAACGGTCTACTACGGCCAAATACTAATAACGTATAATCGAACCTGTATACTACCACCATCATCATTATTTTTACCACTAACAATATCATCATCGTTATTAGCATCAACATCAGCATCATCATTATCACCACCATCATCATCATCATATTGACAGCATCGTCTTCACGAATCACCACTTCGCATAATTTACACGCACTCCTTTTATTGTTTCTTTGAGTTTAACATACCATGGATCTATAAAGGACACTACAGTATCAGTTTTTCCGGCACAATGATCAGATGAGACGTTGTAATCTAATATGAAACATTTAGGCGCTAGCTGGAGGGACAATCAGAGTTTTTTATGATATCTGTTAAACGTAAATACTGTACGTTAATTGCACAAGATTAGGGATCTAAAGAGCTGTTGGATATGTTTGTTTCTTTGCTTGTTTGTTTGTTTGTTTGATTTGGGGTTTTTGCAGTGTGTGTCGAATGATTTGGGCTTTGCCCTATCCAAGCATCCACTTTACATAATTCTCAACATTGCTGCAATGCAGATCATAAGAATTGTTTAGAACGAATATATTTTAATCATGCATAATAGTTTAAATCCGCTTAAGCATTGGTTGGAACATTCAACTTCTTTTAATATGTGAAAACTCATGATGAGGCTATGAGAAAGAAAAGTAATGGGGTGGGGGGGGGGAGTATCACTGGAAACTTATTTTGAAATTACACATCCTATAATCATTGTAAATGTATTAACTGACAATTAGTTCACGGTTATCACGTTAATTCTGTTGAGCTGCAGAACCCCAATTATGCCTATCTGTATATAGTAATAATAATAATGATAATAATAATAATAATAATAATAATAATAATAATGATAATAATAATAATGATAATAATAATAATATGGTGATGATGATGATAATGATAATAATACATTGCATTTACATTTTTTAGCGTTTTTAACATGTGTTTAAGCCTAAACCTTTTCAATGTGTAAACCTAATGTATACGTTTGACTACGCTGTACTTCAGTTTGTGCGTTCTTGTACTTAGACTTTAATAGACTTAATTGCCTTCTTTTATAATAGAACTTAGAAGAAAGTAGATAATGATACTCGCGTCTATTTTTAACTATACGAGAGTTTTCCTTTCTTTAGTATTGTATGCATAATTCCCTTTTTATCGATTAAATAGTAATAACAAAACGGTGCAGTGATCAGTTGAATCACCTACAAACATTGTAATTACTATCTGAAAGATTTCATGAATATTTAAATATTCTTACTTTCCATTTATTGAGAGGTAGTCTTGGTAATCACATTTAACGTACTGTACATAATGTATTGACTCGCATACTATGATATGGTATTTCAGAGCGGAATGTTACGAGCCTTTAACATGTTTAATGACTTAAAAATTGCGCCGTTGACATTTTAGTGTAGTATTATAGGACGCTTTATGGTTGCTTTAAATATCTTTTATGTACCAATAATGCATCCAAGACAATGTAGAAGACATGCATGATAATGCAGAAAATAGAGGCCGCACCATGTAGAGGATGGGTCGTCTACACAGTACAAGCGACCGCGCTGGCCAAATACAAATAGAAAGAACGCGCGTGTAAATATCACACAGAAATACAATACAAATACATCGAAACTAGTACATTTCCTTTTAGCAAGTATATATATATATATATATATATATATATATATATATATATATATATATATATATATATATGTGTGTATATATATGGGTATATATATATATATATATATATATATATATATATATATATATATATAAAATGCTCCCATTCCCCCCCCCCCTTCACTCCGTGCTGCCTCTTCTCTCATTTTCCTCCATGCTTCCCTCTTGTGAATTAATTTTCCCATTTCGTATGATTTCTATTATTTTCGAACTTTTCTCCTTCAAAGCGACATTGAATACCTGAAAAACAAGTTCTTGTCGTGCCAACTTTTCAGGGGTATTTTGCCGTATACATGCACTCATTCTTTGTTGCTTGCGCTCCACATTTTTTTCTTTTAATTTTCTCTCTGATTTTGAACAGGAAACTGCTAGTTTTCAGCAGGAGTTATTTTTAAACCGCCTGTTCGTGATTTGACTCTGAACCGGATAGAAGGATGGGCATCATTACCTAGCCTCCTTCCAAAACTTTTTTAAAATTTTGAATAGTGACCTTTGTCGTGATATAACCCACATAAATTTGTTTTTTGTTTTTTGTTTTTTTTTTACTCTTATGAATAAAGTGCACATATATACATGTATTCTTTGGGATCCTTAAATAACTTATTATGAACTTTCCCTATTTACAAAGTCCTTTTGTATTCCTTATGTCATTGTATCGAAAGAAAACACTTATAGAAATTGACTAAGAAGACTAATGAGCCTATCCAAAAAAATCATTTTATAAATTCAACAAAAGTAATGAGCTGTGTAAAGAAGCTGTGGCTAAACATCCATTTCATTTGACTTGAAATATCATTATGCCACCTGGCATGTCTCGGGCGGGGGAAGGGCCAACGGGGGTATGCTTTAAATCTTTATTTGACAATATTTGTTATGTCGGGGTGCAATTCCCTTACACTAATTTTCTTTTTTAAATCACTTCATATGACTTTCCTACGTAATGTTTACTAACATTAGACAGGTCTACAACCCCCATCCTCCCTTACACACCATCCTGAATGGGTCGCCGCCCCTATTTTGAGTTGAAGCAATGTATGATCTGTACTTATTCCAGCTCATTTTGTTTGAACCCGTCAATGTCACCATGTCTCAAGCTCAGAGCTCGTTGATTATTATTATTGTTATCATTATTATTATTATTATTATTATCATTATTATTATTATTATTATTATTATTATTATTATTATTATTATTATCATTATTATTATTATTATTATTATTATTATTATTATTATTACTATCATCATCATCGTCATCATCATCATCATCATCATCATTATCAGTATTATTATTTAGGGGTTATTCTCGGTTTATACTAATTCGTGGATCATTTTGATGGTGATTAATGTTTCTCCCCTCTCCCCCTCCCCCCCTTCTCTACAAACATGGATACTCCTGTACGTGGAGTCATGTATGATCTACACGATTCCCGGTCCTTTGTTTGGACCTGTCAATGTCACCGTTGATTGATTTATCGTAAGCGATCATGATGATAGTTTTTCACGTGCAGTATCTGGGATATCATTTAACTTAAACTTGTGTTCAGACCCCTATTTTATTTTTTATTCCCTATTTTCATCATGTGGCAATCAGAATTATTATTGTCTTCACGCGACATATTATGATGACTGCCATTACTCTCTTTAAGAGAAAAGAGTGAACGCGTTCGCTCTGTTTGGGGTGAATTTCAGAAGAGAGTGAATTCAGAGTGAATTTAGACTGAATTAAGAGTAAGAATTTTGATATTCACTCTTTATTCACTCCTTTAAGGGTGACCTCAGTGATCACTCAAAATTTTTAGTGATCACTGCGGTCACCCCTCAAATAGTGAATATCACTTTTTTAAGAGAGTAGTTGCATTTAGTTGCATTTTATACAATGAAAATCTGTTATATGGACCTTCCGTGCATTAATCTTGATGCAGAATGGAACATGTAGAAAAAGAAAAGATATTTTCCTTCGTTTTGGAAATGTCACGACAAATTCGCCTGTTTTGTTCCTCCCGATTCTCAGTTTTTAGTGTGAGTTTGAAGATGGAAATTGTATTTCCCTTCTTGACAAATATCATGACACGAAATGTGCATCTGGCATTGTCATCTCACGTGACGCCGAGCTTGCGGGTCATTTCGGGTCACCATGAAGCGATGTGCCATTTTCACACATTATTTTGTCTCGGACATTGTCGGATGTTGACGTGAAGATGAGGAGGTGACTGGATTTAGCAGAAATTTGGTGGATGTCTTCACTAATCTGTCCGTCATCGTTACTTCTTTCTAGTTTTAGCATCTTAAATCCACTGTATAGATACACCATGCACATGCAGGCTAGCTAGCTTGCCAGAATAGTTGTAACCTCTTATCAAGCGATTTTGTACTGATTACTCACAAAAAAAAAATCGAGTGATCACTAACTTAAATCTCCGGGAGAGTGAAATTATAGTGTTTTTTTTTTTTCTTTTTAGAGAGCACTCAGTATTCACTCCTAAGCAAGTAATCACTAATGTGATGCCCCGAGGAGTTCAAATAAAGAGAAGTTGCTCGTATTGTATAGAGTTGTTTTTTGTTTGATTGTTAGGGGATGCTTATGAAGATGTGTTTTTGGCATTACCTTGAATGTACTGTTAGTAGCGAAAGTTTTGCATGTTAAACTCTTGTTTCCGACATTTTACGTAATGAAATATTGATAAAGCTAGAACTTAATGATAATGAAGGAAAATACCATGACAGTTATTCCCTCCAAATTTCAAACGCCTTCACGAAGCGATGTATAATCACAAAGCTCAATGTACCGTGTCTAATGATTTCTGTGTGTACGCAATGCTGATGATGATGAGATGGTATACGGGAGATAGGAGCCTACCCCTTCATTATCTTGTAGGCTATACCTTTCTTTTTCATCTTGTCTCTAAGTTTGTGATATGTTACATTTTTTTCTAAAATGAAATAGATATTAATCAGAGTAGTTCCTGACAATGAGGTGACAAAAAGTCTTTAATATGATACATGTACATGTTTACATCGTCTTGCAACCATGGCAATTGTTAAAAATGACCGCATAGCATTTTTATCTATTACAAAAATTATCGATTACAGGAAAATGATCTATTACAGGAAAATTACAGAAATTCGGATCATGAGATACCACCCCGAATCAATCCTCAATTTGAAAATATCCGGACGCTTAACTGGTTGATGTATGTACAACCAAGCGGGTAGGGTCATTCGTCATTCTGGAACAAATTCAAGTAATCTTTTCCCACCTTCCCCGTTTTGTTTTTTGTTTGTTTGTTTGTTTGTCTCTTCGTATTTTCTTTTAATTTCTGTCTCTCTCATAATTATATACATGGATTATGCAAGTTATCCAACCACAGTGAAGATCTCTGATTTGCCCATTTTACTTGCAAATGATGTGCGATGAGGTTTATATAGACTCTCTCTATAGTTTACTCGAATTCTTTTTAGATGCACTTGATTTTTTAAAAAATGCTGCTGAATAAGAGCTGGAGTACACTGGAGAGGTCGTTATGTTGTCATGAGAATGATGGCTATTGCGTGCGCTCTAGTGTGAATTACAGACGTAATGTACCTATTAATGGTTATCTCTATAAGGGTGTCATTATACGCAGGGGTCACCCCTCCCCGTACAAGTAGGCTGTTGTTGTTGTTGTTGAATTGGATTATTACAGACGTGTATCAGTCATTATGATTATTTACGTCTGGGACCGACCTTATACGTCACCATCCGCATGATCCGAAAGACGCGACTCAGACTTGAACCTGGGTGCGCTGAATCAGTTTATAACTTCCACTGTTAGCTGGATTACAGGTGCATGCCACAACTCCCAGTTGAATTGATGGAAAACGACCAAAAATAGTGATCAAGTTGGAAATTTTACAAGTAACTAGAAAATCACAATGATTTTAGAAAATATCAAAATTTGTTAACAATGCATATAGCTTTAAGTACTTTCACTTTCAGTGATACATGCCTCTCTAATGACTTTGTCGTTTTCATGTAATCATGTTTCAATACATGGAAAAAGCATTTGTAGGAAGGAGCAGTCGAGCTGTAGTTGGAATGGAGATTGCTTGTAATAACCAGATAAATGAAGTCAGGAAGATTAACGTGGCATGTGGAACATACATGTATATTAAAGTTCGCCCTCCCTGCCCCTTTAGATTCCCAGTTTATTTGGCCATGTCCGCCCGACAGAACGGTTGACATTAGGCGACGGTTAACTTAATAAATTTAGATGGTTATACTGTAATGGGGATGATCATGGAATCAGTCGGGATGATCCCGCGTAAGAGAAGTACATGTATGTCTGCAGAGGATGTTGGCAAAGGATACCGCCATTCCATTGACCCCAGCTTGGAAGGGGTATAGGCATTGGCGCACTTGAAGGGGAGGTAAGCATGGTTGTACGCACATATGGGGCAGGAAGGCAGTTGCCCCCTCTAGACATTTTCAAAACCCCACTCTTCTATTTTTTCATTACCTTTTTTTTATTGAGAATTTCCCAAATTCCACCCAAAATGTGCACCAGATCATTCAATTTCAATTCTAAAAATTTGATTCTACACCATCATTTTCCATGTCCTTTTTGCGTAACGTCAGTTATAGACATATTTTCGCTTGCTCAGTGATAAGAAATGCAGTTTGAGATAAAAACTGTCCATGTATTTCTTCCCTATTATCAACTTATTTATCTATAGTAATTAAAAACCGAGGCAAGTGTCAATCACAAAACTACAATATAGACAATACCACTAGTACTCTATCTTGGTAATGTCAGTTACCGTGGAATTGCCCATCATCGTTATATAGTTTTGTATGGCCCCTTCTAAGACCACTGCCAAATTTCTGTGAAAAATTTGCTCTCAGCCAATCACATGCAAGGATTTCAGTACCTTGTAACAGTCATTGCATCTTGTTATTGATAACAAGTTTTATGAAACGGGGCCCTGGACACACCTATGGATAAAGCCCAGTGAGCTTGAAATTAGATAAATAGTTTGTTTTGCCCGGTTGTCATTTTGACCGCATTTAAACTTTACGATAACTATTTTAAACTAATGAAACCGAAGCATTTGATCTGATGGGCTGTGAGCAAATTTCTGGTAGAAATGTGACAAGTATTACTAATTTTAAAAAATGATAATACATGAAAGATTATAAGGCAGAATTGTTTTTTATAGATCATGAGTACATGGTGTAGGCCATAAAAACGCTCATCCGTTACGCCCTTATCTTCCACAAGGGCTGATATCATGATGAATAACAGCTAGCATTATTTTGAAGGAATCTCTTTCGAACGCTCTTATACATGCAGCCTTGCTATCGTTTTTACTTGATGACAAACTTTGTACCCCTAGCAGAAATTTGACACATATTATTGATAGAAGTTTTGATGTAAAATGAAACCGAAGAACTATAGTATAAGTATAAGACTTTTATGGAATATGAGGACATGTATAGGTCATAAAAGACGGTCATTAAACATGTTAAGTTATCCGTTAAACATGGAGTTCCTTAAGATGATAAATAACATCTAGCATTTGGAGCAATTCCTTTCGAACGTTCCTTGCCCTTTACAGCAATCATGACACTGCTATACGTTTTGACTTGAGGACGATCTTTGAGGCCAAGCTGAGTGAAATAAGGAGAGGAAATGTCGGTCTCATGAGAAGAAAAGCACCCCCTAGTTGGCGTAATCAATCCTTCAGAATCTGATCCTTGTCTGTCTGCTAGAGCGACATGATCAGAAGATGCGTTGCTGTGTGGCCCTCATCACATTCAAATTTAGTCCTTTCATCAATTGCGTATAGTAAAGCATATATATGTGAAACGATTTGTGAAAACTCTGCCATCGAGCGGACGAGAGGGGGGGGGGGTGTAGAAGGGGATTACATTATTTTCC
Source organism: Echinometra lucunter (assembly GCA_029962745.1). Lineage (NCBI taxonomy): Eukaryota > Metazoa > Echinodermata > Echinoidea > Camarodonta > Echinometridae > Echinometra > Echinometra lucunter. The sequence goes on along the minus strand of CM057165.1, from coordinate 12,730,101 downwards.
TATTTTCCTATTTTCCTTTCAGTTGCCTTCCCTAATCCCCCTCTCTTTCTCTCCATTGCATATCCTTCATGCCTTGAAGTGTACAGAAGACGCAGATGTTCTTGTTATTTTTGTTATTGTTATAATTATAATTATTGTTATTATGATTATTATGATTATTATTATTGGTGTTGTTGTTGTTGTTGTTCATTATTATTTATCGTCATCATGTTCATCATCATCATTGAGTATTTGGTGTCACCTACGCCTGGGGAAAAGCGAACTTAATTACCGTGACCCTCGGGTCTCTCCTCCAGATATAACCAATTGGGGTGTGCAGGTGTATACCACTACCATGACTACACCAGAGTTTCCCCTTACTCTTCTTTGAACAGTACAGGGGGTTCTTAATTAACGTACAACAGTGGCGACGCTCCTCTTCACCGGGCCTTCATTGAACGTCCTATCCTATCCGACAGTGTTTTGTTGCAATGTGAATGACCCCGGATATCAGTATCACTCGTCGCAGTGTAATCAGGCGATCTGTTTCCAATTCCCACTTTTGTTTCAATCTTAACCCCAGTCACATCGCCTATCCGACTCCACACCAATTTCAAATCAACCGACATCTAACCGACATAATGGAATTGTCTATTTGAGCTGTTATCGGTATGGAGCCTGTTTCTGATAGAGCCGTTTACTAATTTTATGCATAGTTGTTGAACAAAGTTTCCCTTGACAACTGCGTGAGAGCTTGCCAGAGTTTTGTATGACATGGCATCAAATAACGTATGAAAACTGGATTCCATCCATCCAGATCCATCATCTTGTGCACTGAATAGTTGGTAATCAAGGGTTCTAGAGAGAGAAACATGCATGAATTTAAATACGGTAATAAACAGGTCTGTTCTCGATACCGTGGACATCCATTTAAAATGGTTTTAATTCTACAACATGCATTCAGTCCAAGAACGTATAGAGGAGGCGCGATAGCTCAGTTGGTAGAGCACCCTCTCGTAATCCGGTGTCCCGGGTTCGAAACCAAGTCAATGCGCTATAGTGCTGTTTGGTAGGGTGTAATACCCATTACCAGGGTCCCTCGCAGAGAACTTAAAGCTGGAAGCCGTCGGTCCTCTGGTTACTTACTTACAAGCATGCATGCTGTCAGGTAAAACAAAAGCAATAACCACCTTGTCCCTTGTACTTACGACGGTTTCGAGAAACAGACCCCTGGTTCTGATCTTGTCGGTGTGACAGGGGCATAATATTTAGGTTGATTAAGTGTTGTTACTTCGGGGGAATTCTTCCTAATAAGCGGGGAATATCCGATAGATACGTAAGGGATTTGAAGGCAAATGTCTTTGCAAAGTACAAACACATACAGTATGAGCGTTGGTACTTTTAGTGCGTTTATTAAAGAGCCTCATTTTCCAAGTCAGAATCAACATTTTAATGGGCATCATGATTGTTCAAAACGCGGTTGTGTTGTTTCTTCGTCTTCTTTTTTTTTTCTTCCCCTTCTTCTTCTCCTTGTTCTTCTTCTTGTTGTCATGGTTGTTGTTGTTGTTGTTGTTGTTGTTGTTCTTCTTCTTCTTCTTCTTCTTCTTCTTCTTCTTCTTCTTCTTCTTCTTCTTCTTCTTCTTCTTCTTCCTCTTCTTCTTCTTCTTCGACACCGTTTCAGACACATGGTTTCAGCACTCACTGCACTCAGTGCGGTGTAAGAATCAAGCAACAGAATTTACCTGAAACAAAAAATTAAACAATGATAAACCTTGGCACAGTGTCTTGAAATTGACATAACTGTGTTTTAAACGTATCTCTTTAATTTTGAGTGTATTTATTAAATTGGCCTTTAAGTCATATCCTCTCCAGTTGCAGTTCTTTGGTATTCGTTTTATGTGATTTCATCTTTTGCACTGTTTGCGCCTAAGCATTAAATATTTTGATTATTTTCACGTGGATTTGGCACCCTGAAAATTTTGTATTATTATTATCATTATTGTTATTGTTATTATCATTATTATTATTATTATTATTATTATTATTATTATTATTATTATTATTATCATCATTATCATTATTATTCTTTATAATCGGTGATTCTGACTCCGCAGTTGAGCTGTAAATGCACTCCTATCGTATCAGTATGTTAATTAATGAGTACTCTCAACGGCACACCACCTGCAACTTATCTTTCCTTCCACGACTGTGCGTGGAGATGTGCAGATGTTTCGTGCCGTAGGGAGTAAATCTAAATTACGACAAATTCGATTTATTCACAAACTCACGTCATCCCGTAAGAGAAGTAATCAAATTTAAGTACCCTAAAGTACATTGTTAATATTTCAGTCTGTGTAGTAGTAGATAGTCAGTGAAGAGATATGTGAGGCCAGTGTATTTCTTCCGTCCAAAAGCCGGGAAAAAATTGATATAACTTCCCAAGTTCTACGAGGGGTATGGCACACGAGCAGCCCCCCTCCCCCGCCCTTCTCTCTCTCTCTCTCTCTCTCTCTCTCTCTCTCTCTCTCTCTCTCCTCCTCCTACTCCTCCTCCTCTGCTTCCCCTCTCTCTCGCTTCTCTTTTATCCGCTTATATGCAACCGCATATTTTGTTCGCGTGTTATTAATATGATATTAATAGAATATCTCCTTTTCATTAAGGGTGAAAACGCACACAAAGAGGTTTATCTATTTCATTACCTTTATTAAGTTCAAAGATGACTACTTCATTTACTGAGTCATAAGAAACGCGATATACCGATACCAAAATTATTTTATGATCATTTCAAGTACAAAAATGCAGCTCTGAAAAGAGCGTGAGATAGAGAGAGAGGGAGAGAGAGAGAGAAAGAATAAATACATTAGACACATGGTATCATGGTCCTGTCCTTGGATGCATCAGTTTCTGGATACCTCAAAAGTTATCGGGAGCACAGTGGAAATTTCTTATATACATGTAATACTTGTTAATTTTATATTTCTACACTGTATTGCACTGTGTTGTTCCTATATTATATGCATTATGCACAAAATGTCCACCCCCCCCCCCCCACTCCCAACTGCCCTCCAAAACAAAAAAAGGAAAATGCTGCTTTTTAAGCTGAGTGCAAGCACAGTAATTATCATTAAGACTTATCAAGTTTTGATGGGTTCAAGAAGCAACGATCTCACAGAAATTCTCCATTTTGGGATAGTGCTGGCAGCAGTGGGATGCTCTAGTCCATGATACATGATTCAGGTCCGAGGAGACGAGTTGGCTCATTCGGTAAAGCGTCTGCCTGTCGAACCAAAGATCGTGGGTTCGAGTCCACCTCGGACGGATGACCGAAGCCTGCGTTGTGTGTTGACGTGCCCCTCCCCTGTTTCATAAACGCAGGCTGTGTTACAGTGGAAAACGCTCCGTCCCTCGGATAGGACGTTAAATGGAGGCCTTGTGTAGAAGAGACCTTTGCACGTTAAGAATCCACTGCACTGTTCGACGAAAAGTAGGGGGAAACCCCGGTGTAGTCATGGTAGTAGTACACCTGCACATCCCAGTAAGTTATAATATCGGGAGGAGAGACCCGAGGGTCACAGTGATTAATTTCGCTTTTCCCCTCCAAGGTCCAATAACACTAATAATTATAATAATTCTGATAATAATAAAGCCTTAAACACTCTCTAGAGTTGTCAAGATAAACTTCTATATAAAATGATTAATCCCTCAGCATTTTCAGACAGAGCCCCAACAAGGCAGTCCTATAAATGTATCTAAAACACAGTGATATGATGATTTTAAGAAAATGTTCAAAAGTGAAATTATGCAAAATATTAGGGCGAAAGAAGGATAGAAGGGAGACGAATTCTGGCAAAAGTTAACAACTTAATGTTGTTCATAATTTACGGCATCATGAGGGAAAGCTTGAACAGGGTGGTCTCGAAATTCTGCGACTTCATGTGGCATTACGTTTACCTAACATGAATTGGGCGATGCATTGGTGAGGTTATAGCTCTGCTGTATATTGTCAATGCAGCCTCGTATGAAGAAGTTTCCTCATCATGGTTCAATTATGATCGGTGCCTAAGGCGATATACCTTGCTACCGAAAATGAAATTAATTTGTAAACGTAGCCTTGGTGATGCTCCATGATGGGATCCTGTGAGCAAAGGGCTCATTATACTCAGCATGCTCAGTCACACTATCAAAGCGACTGTAACCGATTTCAAATCGATTAACTCTTACCAGTTCGAAGTAATGTAATGTTTTGCTCGGCTTGTGGTCGGTTTGGTGTCAGTGTAGTCCGTGTGACTGGGTAGTATATTCTGCGTTTCTTCTATGGAGAATTCTTCTATTCTTTAATACCCGAGTCACACTGCGGAACTAACTCCACCCATGCCGACCAATATCGACCGGTCTGTTGTTGCCTTGTTGGTCAATTCGAGCGTCGGTCTCGTTAGTGTAACTGAGGTTTGATATTAATGATTGAACTTTACTATTACGTAGGTTATGGTGGTCATCGTTATACTGCCTAGTGTACTGCACTCTAAAATGAAGTAAAATTTTACCCTGCAATAATGGGTAGAAAGATGCAGGCATGTTCGTTGGCCAATTGCAGGTATCGTTTAAAATGCACGCTTGTTTGATAAACTTTGTCCCAACATTGGGTAGATTTTATCGAATAGTGGGTCATTACCCAACGAACGTCATGTTACCTTTTTATCTAATGCCAGATAAAAATTTACGCTATATATTTTAGAGTGTGCCATACCGTCTGCAGCCGGTTACATTTTTGCTGCAGACTTTGTGCTGCTTGTGCAGATTAGCGAAGTTGATTGATTTACTGCTTTTGAAAGCTTCTTCTAGAAAAGATTGCTAATCAGGTTTATGAGGGGAGCGTTTCATGAAGAGTCTTGTCAGTGATTTTCACTGACAAATTTGCTCTCAGCCAATCAGATGCAAGGATTTCAGAAGCTTATAACAGTTGTCGGTGAAAATCATTGACAAGACTCTTCGTGAAACGCTCCCCAGGTTTCGCCTCAAGTGCCCTCTCATTGTGTAGTCCATTCCTACTAAGGTTTTAGAATGGGTAACCTGTTTTATATAATGCAAGATGGAATAGAATATAAAGGAAGAGAAGAGATAATAGAATAGAAAATAATAAAGAATACATGTCGGATAGAAACTGGAAGTGGAACGTACGACAGTAAGGTCCTTCATTAGGACGATGCAAAAAAATAAATCGTTTTTTGTCTTGCAAGTTTCGGAATAGTAATTTCAACAGAATGAATATATTATTCGTCATGCAGTTGATTTCAGGTGATTGTTAGAGTGACCGAGAGAGAGAGGGGGGGGGGGGGGGGGGAGAGGGGAGAGGGGGTACATGATGGGATGGAGGAGAAGAGATGTATTAATCATGAAAATTAAAATATCTACGTCGTAAAATTCATAACTTCATACAAAACGTTTTACATGCAGTACTGCACTCAGCTACATTTAACAAAGTGGATGAGCGGATGAGTAAGGCGGGTTACCGATCAGGGACAGGTGGAGAGGAAAAGAGAGAGAGAGAGATAGACGTAATTTTCGAACTTAATTCAAAGTTTTTTTGCACGGGGAAAGCAACATTAATGTGTGTAAAGTTGATTGAATTGAATTTGAGTGAATTGAATTGAAAAAAGGGTCCTTATTGAAATCTGAATGGCAGTCATAGGTCGAATTACGCAGATATACAAAGATTACAAAATAGATGAAAATGGACATGAAAAGAAAAGCAATTTCATACATAAATATTAAAGAGTGTATATGTTTGAATTCCATATACACGTAAATACAAAACGAATTTTAAACTTAGGGAAATATATTGCTTAATTGGTATGATTCGACATGGCTGCCTGCAGTTCAAATTACAAATTTACAGCAAAACAGTTTCTACAATCTCTGCGCAGAAATTGCAGATTTACAGTTGAGAGAGGAAGAAATGGAAATGTGGGATAGAGAGATAGATAGAGAGACGTAGAGAAAGAGAATGATCATGTTATAGGGGAGGGTGTGAGGGTGACATAACGGTGGGGTGATGAGTTGGAGGGCGATTAATTATAGACGTTAATGACGTATGAGTTAGCTCACACCTGTACCTTTCACTGAAGCGGAGAAGAGAGCTAATCCTTCAGCTAATTCTCACATCCTCTTGTCGTTCAGTAAGCCTAGCGTTCAGATCATTCTGAGCCAAGGCCTGTTATAAATATATTTCATACGATGATTTTTTTTTATTTATTGATTGATTTAATTCATTCTTTGAGGGGGGATATACAGTGGTATTTCAGTTTTATTCAATTTTTCCATCGCTCAGTTTTGTAGTTGCCCCTATAACATATCCGATGTTCATCACATAAATATGCATGCATCAGGCTCCGTATTCATAAAATAAACCTTACTTCATGTGCTTTATAGCTTATGGGCATAACTATAGTCAAAAAGTACATCGTGCTTAGCGAGTGGTCGTCCACTTTTGTAAGATATTGTTAAAATTAGTAAGACCAGTACAGGTTTTTGCTTGTGTTTGGGTGTTTTTTTGTTTGTTTGGTGTTTTTTTTTTGCTTGGTGCATAATTTGTTGGTCCTTTTAGTATTTGATTGACTCTAGTCTGATGTGAATCAGTCACATAGTCTTGAGTGTATACTCGTTGATTTCACAATATCGTAGAGTTTCGATCTATCTACAAGACCACGATGAAGTTGCTGTAGACATAAAAAAAACCTCGAATCGCCTTAACAATGTCATGAACTGGTGAATGGAATAGAACTTGAATTGCCATCAGTGTAACCCGGAATGGATGCGACTGCTATCGAGTTTTGCCTGAGTGCATACTCATTAATTTCATGAATCTTTTCATGTGTGCATACTCGTTAATTTCACAATAACATACAGTTTCGATCTATCTACAAGATCAGGATGAAGTTGCCTCAGACATAAAAAATAACCTCGAATCGACTTAACCATGTCGTAATGAATTGGAATGGAAAAGTGCCACCAGTGTAACCCAGATTGGATGCAACTGCTATCGAGTTTTGCTTATCGAATTATTTAAATATGAATGTTTCAGTATCGAGGGACTGAGCAATCAGGACGATGTTAGCAGAATGACGTAAAACACTAATCAGAGAGGACGGTCAAAAATTATTTTGATATTAGGCCTTCAGAATAAGTTTTGTAGTATATTATCAAATCATTCGTTTCCACAGTGCACATTTTCGTCGTAGCAGTTGTCCGTTATTAATGCAGATTTAATGTGTGCCTCTCAGTGTAGCCCACTTGAACCGTTGTGTGCTTGTCCATTTTGTTTTCAAAGGTTATTGTTTTCTACACAACCGATAACTGATTCAACGACAGATGATTCGGATGGAAATTAATCCGGCCATTGTTTCCTGGCTCCCTCTGTTACACAGATTTGTTTCCATGGCAATGATTTCTAATTGTGTAATTGTCCGATTTCCGTTCAATCTACGCAGTCAGTCAGCATGCTGCTATGTGTATATTGGGAAACGTATAGTGAGCATAGTATTAAAGAGAAAAAAAGAGTTTGGTATAGATGAAAATCATTTGCGAGCTTTTTCATTCTTTGTATCCCGGGGGAGGGGGGGGGGGATCAGTCAGATGTATTGCTGTACACATGCGAGACAAATAAAACCTGAGAAAAGGGGGTTTTAGGGCTGAGGCACGTGAAACGCGTGAAGAAAATTATGAACAGCACTGAAGAAATGTCCCCTTGAAAAGATTTCTCTTTAACTGCCTTCATCGACCAAAACTAAAACACAAATATAGCTACAGTGTTTGGACAAAATTTCACGACACGTGTTCGTGTGGTCATTTCTATGCCGTTTATGTGATATATCGGCCATCAATTCTTATTATTTTTGATGAATGCTAAACATCACGGTATATGCACACTTTCTTAATATATATGTACAGAATCATAAATCTCTTTTAATTTGACGCCACGACAAAATAAATATGTGAGATGTAAGATTTTTCTTCTTTCATTTTGTTGCCAGAAAATTCCCAATCACCTGTTTCAGTGTTAGTAGTGCTAGGTTGCAAATCAATGACGAGTTATCATCTTCCTCTGTATTCCCCCCTCATTATTTTTATTTTTTTTATTATTATTATTTTTTTGTATGTGTGTGTGTGCTCTGCCAGCCTCACTGTTCATTGAACAAGAAACCCTGGCTAAAGTAAGCACACCGCTGGGAAATTTACAGACGATCAGTGGAACGAAGGGAAATTTGGTGTTAGCTCTTTTCGCGCGGTCTTGAGTTAGGCCATAAATTGTTCGACGTTGGCAGACAGCGCGGTGTCTGGTTTTCTGTCGATCGCGCATTTGCTTGGGGCTTTGCAGAGCCTATGTTCACACCTTGCCGTTGATGAAGGGAGATCGATATTTGGCAGCTTCCCTGAGGATATTAAAGCTATTGTGTACCCTCTGCCATGCATTAAAATGAAGGAAATATCAGAATAGTATGTACAATATCTGCACAACAACGGATGTTCCTTTCTTTTTCTGCTTCTTATCCTTCTTCTTCTCGAATTGGAGGAAAATAAGGCAAAATGATAAAGTATTTAAGAAAAAGGGAAAACTGATAGTAACGACACCTCTGTGATATTGGTCGGCTAGGGAATTTACTCATAATACTAAAATGATATCTCTTCTTGGGACGTGCTACTCGATTAAATTCATTCGCTCTCCTCGTGACAGGGCTCTCCTCATGACAGGGCCTTGCCAGTTAAAAGAGGAATGTTACAGTATGAAGTATAGCCTATTTGTAGAACGATTAAGAAAGTGTATTTGTAGTTGAAACATGGACCGTGTTTTATTAAAGTAACCTTTTCACTGTTTTGTTCTTGCCATTTGCACAGATCGAGTTGGGAGATTCCAGCCCTCAAAAGCGGCCAGCAGCGCTTTGTGAGTGACTCGGATGGGAAACACTACCCCTGGTACGGCTGCACTACAGAAGTAGGGGTGATCGTGGGACCTACAAATTGCTATACCGTGTGCCATCTACGGATGAACGATAATTTCCATCCCTCCATTACATGGGATATTCCAGTTCGTAACAGTCACGAGGTTAAACTGACCAAGCTCGCGCGCGATCAGAGTTTTACCGTATGGTTAATTGCAAGCAACAAGACGACTGGGCAGAAGTTCGTACTACGTACGATAAAATGGCGGATGCAGATCAACATCGCGGTGGACGGTAGGCAACCGCTAGGTCGACGTGCGCACCTTTTGGACCCCATCATTCAGGAACAGCCACAAATTCTGGAACCGAATCAGAACGAACTACCGCCACCTGAAGCCTTACGCGCACCCAACGCCAACAACGCGCAAACTTTAATATGGAGACCAATGACCGGACGAGAAGTTGTAATAGTGCCGCCCGTAAGCCAGTAGCGATCCGTACGAGGACCTTAAGACTTCTAATATTCAAACAATATGTTTTTTCAAATTTCAAGAAACACAATCAGATGGAACCTATGAATTTTGAAAAGAGCATCACATGCTTGTTTTGATATTTAAGAGAAGACGAGAAAGAGAGCAATATGTTTGTCACTGTCAACTGCCGAATTTGTGCTTCACAGATCGAAATTACAGCAGCAAATGCCATATGATATGAGTTATTTCATCTGAACTGAAGACGTTGTTGTTTTTTTGACAAACTACGGAAAGACAGTACTTAAAGTGTGATATTACTGACAAAGAATGCTCGCAACTTTCCAGCGGTTATGTGCAATCTAACTTTCAAGAAATCCTTCTCGTTGTTTTCCTTGTCAGAAATTTACAATTATGACCTCAGTGAAGTGAAGAAACGTAGCTTTTATTATGTGTAAAGTTCAAAAGAACAGCAGGATTTATAAAATATGGCCACTTTGATTGGACAAACGAAACTACAAGTGCCTTAATAAGTGAATGATCTTTATTTTTCCCTTTTGTTGGAAGTGTGATTGATAGTAATAAACAGACATTTATAAGAGAATTATTCACGTTTCACGTTTTGTGTAATGAGCGTAATTTTCTATACGCAGTTTGTCCATGTGTTTGTCAAACTGCGCATGTCTTCCGACCACGTGACCTGTTCTTTCATCAGTGCCTTGATGCGAAATTCTAGTGACTATCTTCATGGTCTTATGGGTAATGTTCAGCGACAGAAATGCTGCAAGAGGGGAGATTGGTGACAATGTACATCTACAGAAATCTGATAGCAAAAAATCACTTTAGAACAGTTGTTTTAAAAATCATTAGGTTGTTTAATATATGAACCTACCAACTGTTTTTTTTAATACCCATTTGTTTTACACACATTTTTTAAAACAGTTGGTAGGTTTATATGTTAAACAACCTAATGATTCGTAAACAAAACAGTACTGTTCTAACAGTGTACATTATTATGGTGTGTTTTTTAAAGAAGAGTTTATCACACTATTGACAAAGTATTCGTATTTTCCGTGTAAAATTGTGATAAAGAACGCATTCGGAAAAGTATGAAATAGAACTTTAAAAGTTATGTATTTTGATATCAGTGGCAAAAAGGCTGACTTTAATTCTGATTTTCAGACTTTATTCGGCTACACCTCTATGTAATGAAAGAGATTAAATACGCGATTAGAGCCTTAGGTGCTTAAGACTTGTAATGTGACTTGCAAACACCCACTGTACACCTGTGGGATTTCACTGTTAAATTGCCTCTGTTAATTTAAATTCTATTTCCCACTATACTTTAATACAGCTTCTGAAATCAAATGCTGGAGCAAAGTGGCTTCATTATTTTGATGTGAAATTATGTTCAAGCGTAAAATCAAACTTGTTTGGATCAGAAAATAGGCCTACTAAAGTGTGATGTAAATCATTTTGAAGAGGCGACTCCTAACTCTGCGACGATACAAAACGTTCCAAAACTTCAGTGGCAAAATTATTATTCGAAGGGACTGGGATTTGGTATTGGTGGACCAAACACCAGACTTTATCCTACAATTCGGTGTTAAGTCGAATATTATACTTCCCATCATTCCTATGATCAACTCTCGTTATTAGAGTGTATAACGAACACTGTTGTTGATGATTCAACGTGAACGTGGTGTTTAATCGGTGCTAAACTTTAGCACCCGTCTATATTACACTGTCACTGCTATGAGAGGACATGAATCGATGGTGTTAAATTGGTGCTTTGATGAAGCTTTGGAATAATTGATATGAAAGGGACACAATATGTATATTCCATAAACTTTCTAACTTATTTATGACAAAACTATGCAAAAAAGAAGTTATTGGTGATGGTGAAAGCGTTATGCAACAGTGTAAATAGACTTCCCCATGGAATTTTTCTTACAGATCGTAGTCTTCCACTAAACAGACAGTGTATGGCCTTTCATAATTCGGATTATAGAATAAGATATTTTATTTTAAAAAATCATGTTTTTATTCCTAATGTTTGGAGAATTTTTATGTATATGTTGTGTAAAGAAACCGTATTGCAATGTTGTTTCGCTTTCAGGGTTTAGTTGTATATTTCCAATTTTTGTCAGTCTAAATCATAATGATTTTTATTAAATATGCAGACATAAGTTAGCCTTTTCAAACCCATGACTGCGTATCGTTTAATAATGACATTTTTCCATGAGCCATGGAATATGTCAGTCATGCTCGTCAGCCATGCTCATCATTCTGCATTGTGAGCCTGTATGCTTTAAAGACACATAAACTGGACTAATGCTTTGTTTATTTTTAATATCTGACTCTGTAGGCTACACGATTTTGTTAGCCCCTATGAAATATAAGTTACATTTTTAATGTTTTTTATACAACATCTGACATGAGATTGATTAATTTGATGGAATGGTTTATTAAAATAATGAATATTGTATAGCCCGAAGTTTATATTAAAAAGGTTGAACACACATCATTGTCAAAAACAATATAAACTGGGAAAGGGAAGAAGTTCTTTGTGATCCTGACAAATTTTACACCATTTTCTTTATCATTTCGATCCTGTTCAGGTTTTCAATGATTCCGATATGTACCTCTTTCATGGCGTAATTTGTATGACATTTTAGAAATATTTTTCCTGACGAATATTTTGTACGATGAAGATGTGTATGAGGCTGATATAAACATGTTAACAAATTTCATTTCGGGTGCATTTTTTGGAATTCTTGAATTTTTTACAATTTTGTTTTTGTTACGTTTTGTATTATTGTCTGTGTTTCAAACGGGCATATTATGTCATGTGCTATACTCGCCATAGAAAGGGGAGTCTCGATCTTGCCTCCTAAGGCAAAGAACGCTGTGATCATACAAAAATGCCTTGACCACATTTATACCGTCACACATGGTGTTTCCATTGACTGTTACACTGGGTGATTCAAGTTTGGTGTTAGTGCTGGTGTTGGTGTTAGAAACACAAGTTAGATTGCTTTCCATAGCTCAAACACCTAATCTGAGTTTACAAAAGTGGTCCAAATGACATTATTGACAGCTCAACTCCAAGCGACAGTTGTCCCAAGACCAGTTTTATCTTTAATTTGGAGCTGCGTTGAAAAAAATCAACCCAACACTAACACCAAGAGGTAAACACTAAACTTGAAATCACCCATTGCGACCACGTGAGGAAAAAACACATATATCACGCTACATATGGTCTTAAAATGAGTAAAAGTGTGTCATGTAGTGTGGTAAAAAAAAAAATCACAACTGTCACAGTGTGGGTATGTTGAGAATCGTGGTTTGTGACACTGGTCACATATGGCCACAGTGTTACACTGTGGCCGTAGAAAGAAAGTAAAGTTTATAAAAACTGATTATGAATAAATTTGAAGTATGCTACACGGTTGTCATAGAAAATTTCAACGTAAGAATCACTGTGTACCATACTGTTGCCTCGTGGAGGATCAGTGTGGTTAACACTGTGGCTACGTGTGAAATAAGCCATAGTGAACTTTTAATCACAGTGTACACTAACTGCTGTGTATCCAGAGATAATTTCATAGTATTAACAGTGTTAGCAGTGTTAACAGTTTCCACAGTGTTTTCATAATCTCATGCACTCATCACAGCAGGAACAACAGGCAGATCATGCCAGACAAAACTGCGCAGGATTCTCGTATAACTCATTCTTATTTCACAGTCGTCTTCGCCTGTGAGATTCGAAATGGTTTCAGATTTAGTGGAAGTGTGCGATTTCCCAACTCGGCATCAAGCAAAATGTGCAAATAATGAATATTTACGGACCACTGGGAATGTAGGCGTCCCATTATTTTCATTCTTTTGAATATTTCGATTTCATTCTATTCTGCTTACTTGCTGACGTGCAGTATGTTAGACAAAACCAAATGTTGACTTTGTAAGATGACGTCTGTAAGTTGGTTATTGTAAGTTGGCGCTACAGCAATACAAGAAGTTTAAATCACATGAATTCACTAATTGATTGAAGATGAACATGATGCATGTGAAATTTTGTGACGGAAAGATATTTGATACACTCTGCTTTGAAGTTCTTAATTGTCACAAGTAGAACTGCATGGGAATTTAGAGGGAGATTCCCAGTGCCTTCAGCTTACTGGTTTCTCTGGTTACATCAGGGGCTGTGGGAAGAAAAAAGCACGAGAGATCTCCCTAGGCGATGATAACTCTTGATTTTCTTGAGTGCGCTTGCTTACATCCTGAAGTACGGCAAGTGCATCCGACTAAAAAAAGAAACATTTCCGACACAATTTATGGTACACACTTTGTCATGTTGGTTAATGTTTAGCCTGGATCTTTAAAAGAGTCACCGAGTTATCAATCAGAGTACGATTGTTCTCTTTGCTGACAACTCATCCTGTTCTGAAATAGTTTATTAAAAGAAAAGAAAAGATAATTTTCACGATTCTTAATTATTACGTGCTCAGGGGACTCTTGCGGAGAAAATTGTGATTGCTTTACAGAGTGGTGACAGAAAGAAATATCAGAATTAAGTGCTTTTCAATCACAGCAGCATATTTCGGATTTGTGTTTGATTTCTCGACTTACCTTTAATGTCAACTATCTTTTGCAGGAAGCTCCTTTAGTTCTTGTTTTTCCAGCAGCAGCATGTCTGCAGCATACATTCCAACATGAGTATTTTATTTGATGACTTTTCATATTGTTCGTAAATGAACCCTTTCGCTGAATGCTTTCAATGTTGTTAAACATGTTTAAACCCAAGGCTGAAGCGTTATTCTATTTAATTGTTTATGTTCTCCGTACCAAGTCAGTAGAGTCAATATTTTGTCAGCTTCCCCATCTTTCTTCGTATCCTTCTGTTTGTGTTTCTCATATTTTGTTTTGGATTTTAATATGAGCGGTGTACTTCATAGAGGTTTAACCTGGCAAAGTTCACAGTTCTTTCAAATGTATGTATTTATCTCATTCTCTCTCTGTCTCTCTATCTCTCTCTTTCTCTCTCTCTCTCTCTCCCTCTCTCTCTCTCTCTCTCTCTCTCTCTTTAATTCCCTTTTAGATTGGTGTCTGTTGACTACAGATAGGCCTGCACTTGTTGTTTTGAAAACATTATTACTATGTCACGATAAACCTCGCTCAAAGTTCCACAATGGAATAAAGATGACGGAGGCACACATGAAACTGACTTGATTTGCGACCCGCTCCTTTGCAATTCAGGAAGACTATTTTTATTTGATTTTGAGCAATAAGAATCGGCCTTCCTGATATTTTTTTTTTCTTGTGAATTTTGTAATATATATATATTGTGTACAGTAGTCCATAACTAGATAGCAACAACGGTGCAATAAACTTTTTTCCTGTGAGCCAGTCACACAAATACTGATGTCTTTGCTTGACTATTATATGTTACTCTTGTCAACTACATACAATGTAAAATAATTGTTACAAACAAAGCCCCCCCCCCCTCCTCAAAAAGAGTCGTATAACAGAGCCTGTTGATTGGTGAAATTTGTCATTATTGTACAACCAGTCTTGTTAAATTTTGTGATAATATTCAAGGGTGCGCTACTGAGGGAAATACTTTATCCACCCGCTTCTTTTTGTTTGTTTTGTTTTTTGTTTTTGTCTTTTTCAAATCTTTGACTTTCTTTAAAAGGCGAAGTTTGCTTTCTAGAAAATCAGGAATCACGCAGGGGAGGCAGATAAAAGAATATGATCATTTATGTGAAAATGTGAGAGGAGGGAGAGAAATCCTTATTAATGTCGGGTTGGTGTTAATGAATAGAGAGAAAGGATGAGAGAGACGGACGGTATAAAACGAAAAGGAGAGCGATAAGAGCGTGGATGAGTGCGTGTGAGGATGTGTGAGTGTTGGTGTGGGTGTGTGAGGGTGAGAAGGAGAGAGAAAGGATGAAAGAGACGGACGATTTAAAACGAAAAGGAGAGCAATAAGAGAGTGAATGAGTGCGTGCAAGGATGTTTGAGTGTGGGTGAGGGTGAAAAGGAGAGAGAAAGGATGAGAGAGACGGACGATTTAAAACAAAAAGGAGAGCGATGCGAGAGGGAATGAGTGCGTCCGTGGGTATGTGTGTGTGTGTGTGTGTGTGTGTGTGTGTGGGTGTGGGTGGGTGGGTGGATGTGTGAGGGTGAAAAGGAGAGAGAAAGTGAGTACCGTGAATGCAGCGAGGAGAGGTCGGGAGGGATGAGGAAAAGAGATTTCCCAGGTATCCGACTCATCGACTGATGAGATGAACACTCAAATTATGTGATGTCTTAAAATGAATCATTATTGAAAGATAAATAAGATTAATACCGAAGCAACTCTCTTAAGAATGGTCAAATAGCCCACATGTTAGCCACAGAATAAACGGGGGAGATTTGCATATGATATTTTGCAGCATAGCAAGTATAGCCCCATATCTCATGTTATCGCGGAAAATCCGAGCTTTCAAACAAATTATTTGAGGGTTGTCTGAGCCGTATAGCCCCACTAACATGACTAATAAATTGGTTTAACAAAATCTATGTCGTCACCATGGCAACTCCTCGATGTATGTCTCTGTAGAGACACTATGCACGCTAAATTTCATTTAAAACAATTGCCCAGATGAGACGTTTGCAGAGCGTCGTATAAACATTGATCTAGGGGGAATTTAGAGTTAAAAATAACCTGTCTGTTAGGCGGGAGGTACCTGATTAGAATTTTCATCATCTCAATGCAGGAATAGAAATATGAATATTTTCAACGGGGACTGGAATATCTCGAGTAAAAGATAATACTGCCATGCAGCAAGAAGTCAAGAAATGCTTACAGTTTAGGAAGGGTTTTGAAAATCCCTAACACTTGGCCAAGAGAGATTTTTGAGTGAAGTATTACCCTACCCCCCTCTAGAATGACGCCCATGTTCTTACATTCCACATAATATTCCATTATAACGTCTGTCCTTTCATATCAAACACAGTGACACTGGTAAAATCGGGGATTTGATTCCCTGAAAATACCACTGATGCTGAGTAAAATGGTACAATTCTAATTCTGCAACACTTTTTCACATACATATATTCCCCACTTCCACTTCCACTTCCACTTCCACTTTCCCTTCTTTTTTTCCTCTCTCTCTCTCTCTCTCTCTCTGTTGCTGTTTTCTTTTTTTTTTTTTTTTTTTTTTTGTTCCTTTTCTTTCTCTTTCTACTTAATGAGTACATTAATGTGCCGCCCCCTCGGGTACGCCACTGCATACTTAACTTCGAATAAAAGACGAACAAGAGCCAGTTTAATATCATTGTTGAGTCACGTAACAAAACCGGTTATTCATGTTATTAAAACCTAAGAAGAAAAACTGAGAACAAGAAATCAGATTGAAAGTGGCAGCAATACTGAAAGCATTCGCTTATAGTAAGTGACGAAACTTCCGAGACATTTTTCCTGAATGAATTGCTAATAATGTAGTCACAAAACCACCTCCTTTCTTTGCATTTCCTTTGACCCTGTTGAACTATAAATCAGTCTTCACAAAATAATAATAATAATCTCAATCTAGTACTATAAAGGGGGTCACATAATATTCTGTTGTCGGACATGACTGTGCGGCTAGATGTATTTCCGTAACTTACTGTAAAGGAAGCCACATTCATTAGAACAAACCACACGGAAGGATGATACAGAAGAATAACACTAAGCAAAAAAAAAAAAAAAAAGGCCCACTTGCATCATTAGGATTTCCCATACAACTCATTTACATTGACAGAAGATGGATTTTTGCACCATTGTTATTAGTAAACAGGTAAAAGTATTTGTTGTATTTATTTCTTTCTTTTAAGGCAATCAAAATGTTCTACAAATGTGTAAAGTAAATATGTAATCACAACCAGGCATATTCTACTTCTAGGCTGGTGGTTGTGAACATTATCATTATTATTATTATTATCGTCATCACCATCATTATCATTCGGTAATTAACAATGATAGATCAAAGCACAATTCACGACAAGAAAGAAAACAGTGACTGAAAATATGAATGCGTATTTTGTTTCAGAGCATGCTTCCCCAAGCTGACTAGAAAAAAAGCAATCTCAATCACTGTGGCCATCAGGGCCCCGTTTCATAAAACTTGTTATCAGTAACAACTGCCATATTTCTATGACAAATTTCCTCTCAGCCAGTCAGATGCTAGAATTTCAGCACCTTACAACAGTTATTGCAACTTGTTAATGATAACAAGTTTTATGAAACGGGGCCCTGGTCTTCTTCCATCTTGGGAAAGCATACTTAGGAACACTAAATCAAATTATGAAACAAATGACAAGTGGTTTTGAAATGAAGTGTATGGATTTCGCTCTTCAGCAGGAACCTTGACATGATCTGATGATGTCAGAAGAACATTTGGAGCGTGAAATATAATGAATAATAACTTAGTGCACAATCAACATAATTTCCATATGTTTGAATTTTAAAAATATATCAATAACAACATGCTTTTTTGTTTAGATTGGGGTAATTGGATTAATGTTCTTGCTTCTGGACGTTGTTGTTCAACCTTTAACGTGACGTCGACAGCTTCGATCTGGAATAGTGACAACAGGTTGTACATGTACTCGCTTTGAATATATACTAGAGAAAATACTTGCATAATCACAGAGGCGGTGCTACAAGGGGCAGGGGGCGACCGCAGCACTATGATTTTCAAGTGACAAAAAAAAAAGAAGAGAAGAAAAGGAAGAAAAAGGAGGAAGAAGGAGAGCATGGGGAAAGAGAGGGCTGGATCATGCAACTATATAATACCCCTATTTGTTCACAATGTAAATAAACTCACCTATGAGTCATCTTGCTCCCCCCCCCCCCCCCCCCCCCCCCCCCCCCATCAAAATACCCTGGCTCCTGCCATGACTGATATTCCCAGAAATCATACGCCGTAATCAGGTAATAGCATAGAGCTGCCATTTCAAAATTATATGATATTTCACATGAAATGTTTAAGATGGCACAATTTCTTCACTAACTATAATAATGAACAGTTATAATTTTCCATTCCATACGCGTTCGTAAATTTTTAAAAGCACTCATTTACCATATACATCGACTACGTCTAGCCTCTTTCGACCATAAATATTCTGATAGGCCATCTTAGTTCAGATTCGACCTTACAACAACATAAGGACCGAGGGATATTATGTTACCCTTTTTCAGTGGATTAAAAGTATACACTAAGTGTCAGAAATAGCGCCTAGGATTATTCCCCAGAATGTCTTGAGAAATGAAAACAACGAACACTTATCCAGGTGCCTCCAGGATATATACTGCTCATCAAGAGAATGTCACGTTATGATTTAAAGAAATATCTACTGCTCGTCTTGGCATTAAGCACGTCTGGAAGAGCGTCAAACCGTTTTATATTTGGGGGGAAACCGTCCAAAAATTTGCAGACAACAACAACAAAAAAGGGTCCTCGGCTTTTTTTTAAAGCAAAAAGCAATTTGTAGACGAGGGAGTAAAACTTTCAAACAGAATAATAATTTTTTAAAAGACGCCATCAAATTTTCAGTTTTATGTTCGATTCCAATGTCCTTCATTCTTTAAATATTGATTTGCCGAATGTAAAAGTTTAATCAGATGGCATCAAAGCACCATTCATTCTATTGTGACGTCATACACTCCCCTCCAAAAGTTTGGGAACACCTGCATTCAGTGTGTGTTTTTCTAAACTTGGTAGACTTTATTGAAATTCAGGCTCATAGCACAGCTGTATTTTTGTTTTAAAGTGAAGACTATACACCAGTGTGCATTTTCTCATTGATTCAAATAAATTGAAAGCTCTTAATAGACATACAACTGCCAAAAATTGCAGGCTACCAGTCAAGATGGCATTCTCTCCAAAATGCTAACTTCTTTTATTACGTGCAGTTATTCAGAGCTTTTTACTCTTATACCAGTGCACCTTCATTCATTTTGCGTTTTCACTTTGGCCTAATCAGTAGTCAGACACAAAAATAAGATAAAACAATACTCAATATTTCACTTGTACAGAAAACTCATTTTTTTTATTGTAATTCAATACAAAAAAATATACAATAAAAAATATTTTTTAATAAACACAATAACAATTAAAAAGGCGTCATTTTTCTTGATCATGGAAACTCATTATTGCGAACAACTTCAGTTTATTATTTGTTTTTGTGATATTGTAACAAACAAAATAAAATCTAAATTGAATATAACTTTTGCGCATGTCTTTGTTTTTCATAGTGTTCCAATTAGACTGCCTTCTCATCAAAGAATCCTTCTTTGACAGCGATAACAGCACGACACACTCTTGGCATCCTGTTGGCCAAGTTGCTGAGGGAGTCGCTGGAAATACCTGCCATGCCTTCTGTAGAATCTTCCACAGATGAGTCTCACTTGTTGGGCAAATTTCTCGAACCTTTCTGTCTAGTTCTTCCCAAAGCAGCTCAATGGGGTTGAGATCTGGGGACTGGAGCGGCTAATCCATGATTTCCAGGACTTGTATCTTTTCTTTTTTCTTCAAGTAGTCTTTACATAGTCTTGACGAGTGTTTGCAGTCATTGTCCTGCTGGAAAACAAACCCTTCTCAGATCAGGCGTTTCCCCGAAGGGATGGCCTTCCACTGTAGGATGGAATGATAGCCGTGCTGGTTGAGGATACCCTCTACTCTGTGCAAGCTGCCAACCTTTCCTGCACCAAAGCAACCCCAAACCATGACATTTCCACCACCATGTTTCACAGTTGGCTTGATACACTATGGTAGCATCTTTTCTCCCTTTCGCCATCTCACATAGGTACGTCTCTTGCTGCCAAACACCTTGAACTTTGACTCGTCTCTATGTGAGATGGCGAAAGGGAGAAAAGATGCTACTACAGTGCATCAAGCCAACTGTGAAACATGGTGGTGAAATGTCATGGTTTGGGGTTGCTTTGGTGCAGGAAATGTTGGCAGCTTGCACAGAGTAGAGGGTATCCTCAACCAGCACGGTTATCATTCCATCCTACAGTGGAAGGCCATCCCTTCGGGGGAACGCCTGATCGGAGAAGGGTTTGTTTTCCAGCAGGAAAATGACCCCAAACACTCGTCAAGACTATGTAAAGACTACTTGAAGAAAAAAGAAGAGAAACAAGTCCTGGAAATCATGGATTGGCCACCCCAGACCCCAGATCTCAACCCCACTGAGCTGCTTTGGGAAGATCTAGACAGAAAGGTTCGAGAAATTTGCCCAACAAGTGAGACTCATCTGTGGAAGATTCTACAGAAGGCATGGCAGGGTATTTCCAGTGACTCCCTCAACAAGTTGACCAACAGGATGCCAAGAGTGTGCCGT
>CM057165.1:12628753-12706343 GCA_029962745.1 Echinometra lucunter | reverse complement strand
TCAAGGACATGCATAACGTCCATGATTATCCTGTATTCCTGTTACGATTTTAGGTGTATAATGTGCATGTATGAATGTAAATTAATTTTTCCCTCAATAATTATATTATTGTATTTAACCGAGACAGTAATGCCAGATCTAAGTGTTACTGTTAATATTATCATATTTTCTTATTTCATCAATCATGTCAATGGAACTGGGGTGTCTTTGGCACTTTTAGAGGACATTTCAGTGTTAATCTACTATTTCTAATAGTTCTGTGCTGATAGTAAATAAAACTTGAATGCGTATCTAGTAAACTTTTCCAAGGCGCAAAGTAAACTATTAAAGGAGAAAAAAAATGATTTTTTTTTTTTTACAAACTACTCAAGTTTCAAGACAATATTTACTTTTTATACGTCAAAGCCGCAAACACACGAATCAAAGATAACAGCCACAGAATAATTTCATCAAAATTTCTTTTGATTTTTAAAAAGAATTACATGTATTCGAAGCATTTTAATATCATTTATCTATTTATTCATTTGTTCGTTTATTCATTATTTGAGAGCCTGAGAGAGAGAGAGAGAGAGAGAGAGAGAGAGAGAGAGAGAGACGAGGTTCTGCTCATTTGGTGAATCTTCAAAATGGCAATAATTCTGGATTTTCAATATTTAATTGCTTGGACAATTTTGTCGAAGTCCAACCTTTCGAAGTATATTTTCATGAAAATTATAAGAAATGAAGACCTAAAACATGGCTGAGGCTAAAAACACACAAAAAAAAAAACAAACAGAAAGAAAGAAAGAAATATCCATCAAATTCAAAACCACCAACTTCACTGCAGCACACTAAAACGACATAAAGGAATTCTAAAAGACATATATTGACAAGATACAACTTTAATTCATAATAGCAGCATCACAACTATGTCATATCACGACCCTTAATGAAGCAAAATATTTCATATTTTTAACAGTGACTACGCCAGGAAAATACAATTTCATGATATTATCACATAATCAATTTTCAAGTGTTATTCAGTTTGAGTTTTGCTTCAAAAGAAGTGTCAGAATAAAATATTTCCTGATATTGTCCAATTTCAAGTGGGTCACATAATTACTCAACTTTTCTCAAATCCCTCCTGAATCTTCAAATTTTCTTCTTGAAAATTTGACTTGCGTTGTTTCCTTCAGTAAAGACAAAGAGTACAATGTGTGAACACATCTTCCTTTTAATTAAAAATGAAACAAACACTGCCAAACTTCCACTTCAACTTTGTACTACATACATTTCTTTGCAGGATATGAATCTACATCATATGCTATCTTTATTTTTCTTACTAATCCATCCCATTGATTATATTTTCATCATGAATGATCGAAACTAGAAATATAAACTAGAAATAAAGAGAGAATTTCTACAGAAATGGCACATTTGTTAATACTTCCAATATTAATTTTACTAGAAAAAAAACTAGAAATATAGGAATTTTTTACAGAAAGGGCACATTCATCAATGCTTGTATTAACTAATAAATTCTGTTGATTATATCATGAATGATCAAAAACTAGAAATAAAGAGAGGATTCCTAGAGAAACAGGCCACTTGGTGCTGCTTCTAAGTAGAAAATCCCAGTGGGTATTTGCTCTACTCAGAACATTCCAACAGGAAATTGTGTGGTTTTGACATGAAAAAAAAACCAACTTGGCTGCCATCCTACTTTTTAAAAAAAGAGAAAAATGGCCCTCATACTATTGACTAAGCATATCCATTCTGAGAAATGTTTTCTACATGTGTTCATTCCATTTCATATTTTATACAGAGAAAGATGATTCATATACATATACATGCAAGTTCAACTTATACAGCAGGGCGTTACTGGTAACGTTCCAAACCTGATGCAAACCACATACTGGAAATTCCGTCTGTTACTCGGTACACTTTTCCAAGGGGAAATCTTGAACTTTCAACTGCAACTATAAGTATACCTCTATTTCAGAAATACATTTATATAAATGTACAAAAGACCATAAGAGCAATTTGTGTTAATGACAAGAAAAGCTGTGTTGCTTACGACTAAGAGACACATTTATGAAGTGTATTATTTTTCCATTAAAGTTTCAAGTTTATTTTCCACATTCTATTAAAAGCATTCCATTAAAAAGTTACATAAACAATATAAACAAAAGCATATACATATATAAAGTAACAATACAGTACAGTAAAAGGAAAATGTGAAAGGGAACCACATAGGCTATTTGCCTTTCGAGGCAGTACACTAACAAAGATATAAATTGGACAATACATACAACAAGCACACACAAAAAAATCTTTGTCAGGACTATCACATATTCGAGAAAGAAGTGCATTCTCTGTAGTCCTCTGGAAGAAAAAAAATTACTTTCCTCCTTTTCTATCTCTTTCAAACCAACAGTTTTTTCAGGACTAACCACATGGGCTATACCATGAACCTCTTTTGTTAAGCACAAAATATAACTTAACTAACAAAGTAAAGGGATTTGCTGTATTTATCATTCAAAGGGATTTGGGGTGTTTCTTTCATGTACTGTGATCATAGAGTTATGTAAAATTCAAGAAAGAAAAAAAAATCAGAAATTATGTTTAATAATTCCTCAAACAAAGCTCTTACTGTACTTGATCTGTTAATGAACAAGCCCATGAAAGTTCCTTCAACTTAACCCTGTAACTAATGAATCCTCTCATTCCTATAGCCTTAAAGGGTAAGTTACATTTACATTTTCTAGTAAATTACTCTCGGCTCTGCAAAGTGGCAACACTGATAACATCATATGTGAGCAGGTCTCCATTCACTTTGTACATGAAATTTCATAATTTATCAATTTTCTTGGAAGTTACACAGTTTCTTACCCCATAGTAAAAATATGTTATGTAAAAAGCAATTCTTCTGAACATAGATTGACTATGGGGTTAGAAAATGTGTAACTTCCAAGAAAATTGAGAAAATGTGAAATTTCCTGTACAAAGTGAATGGAGACCTGCTCGCATATGATGTCATCAGTGCTGCCAATTTGCAGAGCCAAGAGTAGGTTACTAGAAAATGTAAATAAGTGCAATTTTCTTATTCTTTGACCAATTTTACTCATTTCTTTTTTCAAATGCTGTTCAAATTTATCTCCTTTCATTGAAACAGTGAAATTTGTAGGGTGGACTTACCCTTTAATACAAGGGCCCCTAGTTTCAGTATGCCAATGGATTAATCTTCCTTTCATGCAAAAACATTATCATGTAAGTCAGCTTTGCATAATTTAACATAAAAAGATTTGTATCATATCAGGCTTGGTTCATATTCAATTTTGTGTACAATGTTTACAAGTAATGTTTTATGGAATATACTTGTACATGATAACCATTTCTTGAAACAATTTTTTCCAGACTCCATTCTAAGTTATCTCAGGTCAAATGGGTCAAGCATAGACCTATTTAGTTTTAAGACACTAAGAGATGATTCAATGGGTTATGCAATGAGTCAGGTGCATTGCTATGTCTAGGCAAAAATCAACTTTGGCAAACGTGAAGCTCCCCAATAATGGTTGAAATAAACACTAACATCAAAAACAGCAACCAAACCAAATGCATCTATACCATGGAAACTCAGTATATAGAGATCTGGGGAGCGAAAAGGAAATGGTGATTTTCACTGACCAATTCGCTCTCAGCCAATCAGATGCGAGGATTTTCAGTAGCTTATAACATCTGTCAGTGAAAATCACAGACAAAACTCTTCATGAAACGCTCTGCTGATGTAACAATCATTCCTGATTAACAAGGTAATATTCTGGTCCCAGATCTTTACATTTTATTTATTTTTTAACCTGATACAACAACATTCCTGCTATAACAATGTAATTTTGATGGTCCCAAGGACGCCGTTATACTGAGTTTCCTTTGCCGCCTTAATCATGCAATTTTTCAGCATTGCATGCCCTCCCCATTTACAAAACCCTGGACCTGTGCCCAGGGTATGGCACTTCATTTGATTTCTTCCCCTATAATATATCAAAAAGACCTTTCAATGAGTGTTCATCTGTGTCACATGATTCAAGAAAAATAGCTAGAAGGCACAAGGTTTCTCCGAGATGAAGTGCAGTGATGACTCAGTGACGGTATTGTGTGAACGAGCTTCCTCCAGTGAACCTGCATGACAAATAAAGAAAGAGGTGTGTTCACATGGTAAGCACTGATTGTTCAAGAGCAACATTCATCCGTGTGTTACAGAAAGTATGGGTCTGATGAGAGCCAGAAGGGCTTTAGATCCTATGTTTTTTTCCTGTAACAACTTCCTTGTTCTCATGTTATGCAGGAGAACTGCCATATAGTCTGAAAGGGCCTATTCAATCTACCCTGGATATTACTGCAAGGAGAGAAATATCCACACACCTTGATAAGGTCACATTTCATCTAAAGTTTGAACAAGACATCTCATATGCTGTCAGTTCATTGAGGAAAAGCCCTGCTCACACAAGCAATACAGTGATGGTTAAAAATGAGAGGTAAATATGACTGCACTGTCAATAATAATAATAAAATAATAATAATTAGACCATTTATATAGCGCAGTCACTATGTAAATATACTCTACTGCGCTGTAGTGTAACAGAGCTCCCAACAATGCTACTGCTCAAACAATTTAAACAATTATGCATATAATACAATTCACCAAAAACTTCTGAAAAAAGATGGGTCTTCAATAAATGTTTGAAGATGGTAACAGTTGGTGCTTTTCGTATTTCCAGTGGTAATTTGTTCCAAAGCTTTGGAGCAGCGCAACTGAAAGCACGATCCCCAAGAGTTACTTTTGTTCTCAAGTGAGGTAGCTTTAGAAGCAGCTTATCAATACACATAAGAAAATATACTGTTCACACAGGCAATATTGTGAGGGTTTAATTAAAAGTGAATATGACTGTACTATCAATGCACAGAAGAAAACCCATTGTTCACACAGAAAATACTGTGAGGGTTTAATGAAAAGTGAATACAACTGCACTGTCAATGCACTTAAGAAAATGCACTGTTCACACAGGCCAGACTTATTGATTATCAAAAGTCCCATTCACACAATATGTGGGCAAGTCCTAGCTATGTAATGTTTTCCCCATACATTATGGATCAAATCTAAGGTAAAAATTAGATTTGCAATGATTGTATTCAGAAATAGCCCTAACAGCACTAGGAAATGCAGGAAATATGAAGTAAAATACATTTGATGCAAATTTACAACATGTTTCAGTACATTCCCCTATCTGATTAGTTAAAACTAAAAGCATAATCTAAAAAAATCAATTATAATAATCAGGAGAAAAATCAAGAATGCAATCTGAAGGTGATTTAAGCATATTTACCCAATGCGCAATTTGAAACAAAAGGCACAAAGAAATGATTAGTTTGAAATAGATTTTATTTTAGGCTTACAATGTAAAACAACTACTTTCCTTTAATCCTTTTTTTTTAGAGCTCTGAGCTTATACAACAAAATCATACTCAAACTGAGGATAAAACTGCGTAAGTGCACAGAAGTATCACTCTTAACTTCTGCAGACTTTGAGAACGGGGGTCATATCCATATTAATAATAACACTGATATGGATATCTATTTTATTTCTCATATGTTATATATGGTTTACATAAAACAATTATATTTTGGCAATGGGATATTTGTAAAAAGTGGGCTGTGAAAGCAAACTACATAAAACATGTCTTAAATTTCTGTAATATCACAGTAGCATGTGTTTCTTGGCAAAGGACATCAATTCATGACGTCGGGTGACCGTCCCCACTTCCGGGATTTTCCTTATATACATGCAGCCCCAAGCTACTGCCTTCAATTTCTGTCACATGCATGTGCCATTTAGGTAGCTTATTCACGCTTCCATACTTAAGAAAATCTAATGTAAAAATGAGTTAACTGCCTTGATTTATTTCTTTATTTTTGGCTTGCAGTTCAGTCCTGTGCTCTAACTGGGATGAATGAGACTCAAGGAACATGATAAAAACTACTTTTGAAAAATCAACTTAAGGCAACTTCAACAGCTGCCTATACTCTCTAGAAATGTGTGAACTTTACAGTGGCTTATTATGTAATCCGAACATGATTTGGACAGGCAGTACAATACGGCAGGCTTTAGAAACTGCTCTTGAGTTTATTTTACTAGTAGTTTTCATCATGTAATAAGAGCAAGACAAAGAACTTAAAAGTTGTTCAAAGGAGTTAAGCTACAAGTATTCAGCCCTTTTTAGTACACTCTCTGTATAGCATGAACTGTTTTTCTTCTCCAAAAACATTTATGTGCTTACCCAAGATTCAAATCTTTGTAAAGTAGATTAAAGGACAGAGATTAAAGAAATGCTGATAATGAATAAGCGTTACTGACTTTGAAATGAATACTGCACGAAAAGCACTTTGGTCAAAGCTATTCTTCAAGTTTGCAAAAATATACAAAAAATACAGTATTTGGCAGTCTCTTATAAAAAATGCCGCACAGATAAAAGTGGAACGTGAGAATCAAAGCTTTCCTGACAATGCAATGTTTTCTACAAACTCATCACTACAGAAAGCAAACAGACATTAAAGCACACGCTTGATGAAATAGAGCAAACCTCAATCACAAATTACCATGCTAAATTGGCTGGACGTTATTACATGACACAGAATGCAGTATTATGGGACTACAGGCAGGGGTGTGGAGAGTTGAAGAGGGGAAATGAACTATTATTATCAATTACCAGGACACAACACATTGCCTTATTAGTCTTCCATTTCAGACCTGTTTCGGGCACCTCTATATTCAACAGCGATCTCATTTTTGTGAAATACTAACTGTAGCCTTAAAAGCATTGGCTAACTTTGTGAGAAGCCGATATAAACAATTCTCAAACTAAGATGAAACATGTACATGTATATGAGTACTTGTATTTGTACTAAAAAAAACCTGAAACCAACCATAATTTGGAATAAGAAATGGTAGTAAGAGACAAATTTCGATTTTATTATTTTTGGTCTCAGAAACAATAAATAAGATGACCATTTTGCTCGAGTTAAAAAAAAACTTTATCTGCCTCCCTCTGCGTGATACGCCAATACACACAGTACGGTCTGGTGAGCCACACGCACTTGCGCACTCCTTATGTTTAGCCTGCAAACAACCCTTATATATTTTTCAAACATTGGTTCACATTTCTAATATTCAGAAATACTTCCTGTGGATAGTATACTTTGATACTTTCAGGCTGGTATGTTTACACTATCCCATTTTCAAGTAGCAAAATGAGTTTTTTTTTTTTTTTTAATTATAACATGTTAACCAATGCCTTTAATTTAAGACTGATCATAAGCTTGGGGTTTTTAAAGTGTAGTTGCTGGACATTTTTGTATCTTAGAACAAATAAACATAAGGAATATGTGTATGTCCTTCATTTCAGAAACTACATGCATAATGTTGATTACCCTATTCAAGCAAAGAGCGGAAGCCAAGAGATACAGGGTCTAGATTTTGAGACTAGCATGCTCCTTCGATTGGATTACAAGGGGAAATCTCCTTCAGACAGGCCATGGGGGAAAAAAAAGCGGGGAACGAAGTAGATGGGCAGCATTCGACAGCTAAAAATAAGCGGATAGAAATAGGTGACTCCTTCGGGACCATACAAAGGAATTATGACAAACCCTACATTGACTTCATCACATGATTATGATGGTATTACTACGTAAATTAAGAGAGATAATGATGATATTATGATGTAAGGACTTGGAACACGGTGTGAGCTAATTCCTCTTTAAAGGGATAGATCACATTTCAAGACTAAACCTTTTCTATGGGTATAATGGACCAATAACTTTGATGAATTCTGTTGAAAACAATCATTGTTTAAAATTTCATGTTCATTCGTGGATTTATTGTATGTATTCCATGAATTTTCCCACAATTACCAAATTCATGTAGTCTCAACAGCCTGCAAGTATAAATAATTTTTGGCATCTATTTGCAAAACTTTTCCTGCTTCATCAAGCTACTGTAAAAATATCCTACCATTTTTCATTCCATGCAAGCTCATGAAAATGTGAGTGTTTGATTCAAAACAAAGAATGAATACTAGCCAGACTTTTCATTGAAAATATGTTTAAATGCTTTCCTATGTCCTTTTAAAATGAAAAAAAATTAAAACTAAAGCAAACCAACTTAAAGGTAGGAGATCCCTATCGCAAAATCTTTGAAAATCCATACAACTTGGCAGGAGTTTAGGATATGCCCTTCTGATACAGTTTTTTAATTTTACGGTCATACAAAAATGAAAATCTGGCTACCATCCTTGAATAAGCAAGTCGGATCAGCTCATCGGCAGAAGGGAAGCCAGCTAACTAGCTAGCTCAGCTGCGCGCAGCTCGCGGCCACCACACATACCACATAATAGCAGCGCTGTACTGTACGTAACGTGAATCCTTTCGTTGTGCGCTATCTCGGAAAAAAATCCGCTAAAATTTTCGGTCCGAAATAAGTACAAAGTTATCAAAAATGTTAATTATTCAGTTAATTAGCCATGTACAATCCATTTTTCTTTCACAGAAGTTTTTAATAATCATTCTCTTATAATTGAACACATATTCACACATCTTAATATTTTAGAGCTGCAAATGGGATCTCCTACCTTTAAAGCTCATGTACATTTCTCTTAAAGTGATTACACAATGGTAAATTTTTTTTTGATATATGATCGAGAATACAATTCTAAGAAGAATAACATTACAATTTTGATGATTTTTCAATCGAAATCAATGCATTTTGGCTAATTTTCTCTATTAAAAAGTCAAGAGCTGACCAAAAAATTTGAGTATGAGGTATGATGTAAAAGTGGGTGCCCAGCTTCGCGCATTGCAGTTGTGCTGCGCGCTAGACTGTACAATGCGTATTATACCTTGCGCGCATTTTGCTAGAAGTGCGCGACAAGGTACCCACTTTGACGTCAAAAATACCCTGAAATCTTACCACATTTGGGGGTTTCCTTGGCAACACGAATTTTTTAAGACTTTAGGCAGATGATTTTCTGCTAATAAAATCATGCTCTTTTAAATGAATTAACATTGTTTCAGCATTGGGTACCCCCTTTAATAGCAAAAAGAAAATTGTCATGAAATTGAGTAAATGTGTCACATTCTCTGCTTTGCATAAAAAGGTACATTATACGCGTGGGAGATCATGTGATATTCCATTCAAGATTTCCAGAGAATTTCATTGTAAATATCTGAAAGAAAAGCAATATACCAGCTACATGTACACTGTGCCCTATGCCAGGACCCCTGCACCCATCCGCTCCCTGCCCAACGCTCTCAGTGCTTCGTTATGCTTGTCGCGTGAACAGAACTCTCATTTGTTTTACACATGAGCAAGCACTACGCGATGCACGTCGTTGTTGTTGGAATTTTACAACGCTGACCTGGCATCAAAAGTATTTTTCACCTTTCATTTATTTAATATTCAACTCAAGGAGAAAATAAATCACAGATCTTAGTTTTGCTCGTATCTTGCTACTGTCCATCTGAAAGCATAGAAATATGATGAATAGTTTTTGAAGGAATTTTTTGTTGGAATTTTACATCGCTGACCTGACGTCAAAAGTATTTTTCACCTTTCATTTATTTAATATTCAACTCAAGGAGAAAATAAATCACAGATCTTAGTTTTGCTCGTATCTTGCTACTGTCCATCTAAAAGCATAGAAATATGATGAATAGTTTTTGAAGGAATTTTTTGTTGGAATTTTACATCGCTGACCTGACATCAAAAGTATTTTTCACCTTTCATTTGTTTAATATTCAACTCAAGGAGAAAATAAATCACAGCATCTTAGTTTTGCTCGTATCTTGCTACTGTCCATCTAAACGCATAGAAATATGATGAATAGTTTTTGAAGGCCCTCCAAACCTGTACATAACCTTTACATGATAATTATGATAGATTCAAGCATATGTGTTTGTCAAGTCATGTACACAAAACATGCTGGGATTAAGCCCACATTTAACATGACTCATTCATTTCTCATCTGTTGTTTTCCTTCATAATTCACCAATAATTTTAAAGGGGAAAGTGACCCTTTTTGCAAGAACTAAAGCATGCAATATCTATGATTTTCTTTCATGATGCCATAAGAATGGGTGGAGTGAGAGGGAAGGAGGGTAGGGGAGAAGGGGGATGGAGAGAAAAGGATGAGAAATAAGTGGAGAGGGAAGTGCAGGGGAGAAGGGGAAAGAAAGGTGCAGGGAAGGGGACAAGGATGAAGTGAAGAACAGGAAGAGGATGGGGAAGAGAGGGGAGGGGGTGAAGAAGAGAAGGGGATGAAAGGGAGAAAAGGGATGAAGAGAAAAGGATGAGAAATAAGTGGAGATGGAAGTGCAGGGGAGAAGGGGATAGGGAAGTGCAGGGGAGAAGGGGATATGGAAGTGCAGGGGAGAAGGGGATATGGAAGTGCAGGGGAGAAGGGGATAGGGAGGTGCAGGGAAGGGGACAAGGATGAAGTGAAGAACAGGAAGAGGATGGGAAGAGAGGGGAGGGTGTATAGGGGAAAAGGGGGTGAAAAAGAGAAAAGGGACAAGGAAGGGAGGGAAAAAAGTGGAAAGGAAAGTTGAGTGGAAAGGGGATAGAGGTGCAGGGAAGGGGACAAGGAGGGAGTAGAAAAATAGGAAGATGGGGAAGAGAGGAGAGAGTGTGAAGAAGAGAAGGGCATGACAAGGAGAAAAGGGATGGAGAAGGGAGGGAAAGAAGTGAAGTGGAGGAAAGGAGATAGGGAGGTGCAGGGAAGGGGACAATAATGAAGTGGAAGAATAGGAAGAGGATGGGGAAGAGAGGGAGAGTGTGAAGAAGAGAAGGGGATGGAAGGGAGAAAAGGGATGGAGAAGGGAGGGAAAGAAGTGGAGTGGAGGAAAGGGGATAGGGAGGTGCAGGGAAAGGGACAATAATGAAGTGGAAGAATAGGAAGAGGATGGGGAAGAGAGGGAGAGTGTGAAGGGGAGAAGAGGAGAAAAGGAGAGGGAAGGGGAAGGGACAGAGAGAAGGGAGGAGGGAAGAAGTGCAGGGGCAGGGGCAGGCAAGGACAGGGTGAGAGGAGGGGGAGGGGAGAAAAATCACATACTAAAATCAATCCAAATTGTTACAACAAAGTGAAGTCCACTTTTTTTATTGAAGGACTGCAAATAGTGCAGATAATTCATTAGTAAAAAAAAAATAAACAAAAAATAAACAAAAAAACAAAAACAAAAGAACCTTCAGAAAAACTGGGATGAATACTATAAGAAATGCAGCATTGGAAATCTGAATCTCTTATTAAATCTATGTCTATAACAGTCAATGCTCAAAAAGATGTACTTATGACGATATTCAAATAATGGAACCAGCACTTTCAATAGAAATCTGACCCACAATCAAAAGGTATCCCATTATGGATTAGAGCTATTTAGGGTGGCGAAAACTTTCCCATCAAACAATACTTTCCACGCAAACAATTTTGAAATTATGAAACAATAGGTAATAAGAGAAGAACTCAGGCCCTATTAACTGAAACTGATTCTGGGATAAGTAGTTGGCGTCAGGCTTGAAGAGTTATTCTCATGTTTCTTTAAAGTGATCCGGTAACTTGGTGGAGGCTCGATTTAATAAATTGTTGAATTTTTATGCCTGTGTTGTATAAAGATGTTCAGAAGGATAAAGAAACAGGGCTTATAAGATGTTGTTATCAACATATATCTATCACTGCATTCTGCCATTTACGAAACCAACCTGGGTATGCTTTTCCTAACACTGCAGGCTATGGGGTACAAAAGTTCTGGCATTTTTGGTCACTTCTATATTTTCACCTTTTGCGAAGCACATAATGATGCTTTGAAGTGCATTTTTCAAGGCGTCATATTTACACAATATAACATACACTGATAGCAGTGTTGAAGGTCTCGAGACTGGTCTTGGTCT
This sequence comes from Echinometra lucunter, assembly GCA_029962745.1. Taxonomy (NCBI): domain Eukaryota; kingdom Metazoa; phylum Echinodermata; class Echinoidea; order Camarodonta; family Echinometridae; genus Echinometra; species Echinometra lucunter. The sequence goes on along the minus strand of CM057165.1, from coordinate 12,694,371 downwards.
TGGTCTTGGTCTTGGCCTTGGTCTCGAGCCTTCTAGTCTTGGATTTTTCGGCCGAGACCAGCACGAGACCAGCTATTAAAATAACGATTTTACACATTAATCTTTATGCTCGTGCATGTAGGAGCGCATGTACGAAGTTACAATCATTCCTACCGTGCATGCCTGCTGCCGACCCGGCCCCTGCCCGATAATGTGGCCACAATGTATGAAGCTCTCTTCACGCATGAGCATGTCTTGCCAGTAGGCAATATTTAAGGCATACATATGCATGCATGCATGTGAATTTAAAAAGCACAATGAAAATATGATTTATTACATTCTTTGTTAATTGTTCATCTTATTCAACCATACAAAAAAAAATATTACAGACTGCTCAAGATGTGCAAGTATTAGGCAGTCTATACTCCATACTCCATACTGAATAACAAAGAAGTGTTTACTCAAACGGGCATAATTAACTGCAAATTAGTGACACTTTTTAAGTAAATGCTGGTCTTGGTCTTGGTCTTGGTCTCGGAAATTGGTGGTCTTGATCTCAGACCTCTGGCCTTGGTCTCGGACCTATTTTTCTTGGTCTTGGTCTTGGTCTCGGATGATCTGGTCTTGAATACAACACTGACTGATAGTATTTCGGGCCATGCAGCTCAGATTTTTAAAAGTTACTCTATGGCTTTAACACTTACAGTGCTGATGGCACGTATATGTGACAAAGAGACCAGTCACCATGCATCGTTTAATCAAACATTACTATAACAAGAAAGATGTATATAGCGATAAAAATGTATCAAAGGTTTCAGGATGAATCTAGTATTTGAAATATCTATCGATCATTATATGCTACCATAGAAATTTTGGGAAGAAAAGTGCATATTTTGGAAAGGATCCATTCTCACTTTAGCATAAAACAGTAGCAAACAAAATGAGAAACAAACACGTAAAGGTCCAGAAGGAAACACAGATCTGTTTCATAATAATGTTCACGTATTAAATGGTAAAAAGTCAGAACTTTTGGTATCATTGAAAGAGTAATAACTTTTCTACAACTTTTATGCACAATACATTTGTACAGAAGTTACGGTAAAAGAAGTACAGGCATTTGAAAAGTAAGCGGTGGTCATACCCTGATTAAATCTTGGAACAAGCAAAACCCCTTGGCACCATAATAGCTAATTAGTGAAATATTTCTAACTAGATTGGTAAAATTTCAGCACTTTCCTTTTTTTTCAATCCTTCCCGACCAATTCTTATCTTTCAATTAAAAGGCCTCAAACACAGCAAAATGCCCCACACATATTGGTGGCATTATGTATCTATATTTCACACGACACATCTAACGCTTGACACCTGTCAAAATACACTGTCCATGGACTCCACACATCAGTGATAACAGGTATCTACAGGAAACACCACACAACTAAAGGCTTAACACCTAGCAAAGCGCACTGTCACACAAATCAGCGACATCATGTATCTACAGGAGACACCACACAACCAAGGCTTAACCCTTTCGTGACAGGAATTATTTAAAGCCTAATTTGATCAGCTTTTATTCTTCAAATTGGCAACACCAACATTTTTATTTTATTGCTACATTTTTCTTACAAAACATCATGGATCTGAAATGAATATAAGTTGACAGAAATTATGATGAGAAGTCAAAAAGTTGCCAATTTGCAGGGGAAAACGGTGATTTTAAACCTTCTATCACACTGCCAATTTAAGGATTTTAATACTTATTTTCCTTTAAAAAATTTCAGCATCAAACAACGAATATTGACGCAACCAAAATGGGCACAGTTTGTGTAGAATTTTTTGCTCTTTCTGCTCATACATTTGGTATGATTTTTAGGGTTTTGCATCAAAAGATATTAGGCCAAACCACAAAATGTGGACCTTTGTCACGAATGGGTTAACACCTAGCACAACGCACTGTCACATAAATCAGTGATAGCATGTATCTACTACAGGAAACACCACACAACCAAGGCTTAACACCTAGCAAAATGCACTCACACAAATCAGTGACATCATGTATCTACAGGAAACACCACACAACCAAGGCTTAACACCTAGCAAAATGCACTCACACAAATCAGTGACATCATGTATCTACAGGAAACACCACACAACCAAGGCTTAACACCTAGCAAAATGCACTCACACAAATCAGCGACATCATGTATCTACAGGAAAAACCACACAACCAAGGCTTAACACCTAGCAAAATACTAATACACCTAATAAATCAGTGACACTATAAAAAGCCCAACTCCTAGCAAAGTACACCTGACAGATCAATGACACTACAAAAAGCCTAACAACTTGCAATTTACACCTCAAAGATCAAATAATACACACTTAATCCGATGATTACAGAATTCTCCATTTTCCACAGGCTTGATACAGGGACCATACTGTTGATCCTGTGGGCAATGTGGGCAGTGGTTAACAACAACTTAAGGCTCAATAGTATGGTGGCCCTGAAGTACGCTCGACAACAGATCATGTGCCAACTTTGCGTTTCAGGTCGCGAAATTCACAACCCGTGACGCAAACTTTGTGTCCAAGTCGCGAATTTCGCATTATGGGTCATGAATTTTGCGTCACAGGTTGCGAGATTGGGTCGCAAATTTCGCGACTGGGACACAAAGTTGGCCCCTGAAATTCACGTCACACATGACCTGTTGTCGAACGTACTTCAGGGCTACCACACAATAGGATTGGACCATTACATGCACATCAAATTTGGGACCAGCATATTTACAAATTCATAGTTTCAGTTACTAACCATACTATACAATACCATCTATGTTTGAAAACCCCAGCATTTTTTTAACGCGCCACTCATGTTAATGCAGAGTTGACCAAAAGTTTGTGAAGAAAAACCTATGTCATAATTTGCGTTATGTTTGTAAGAATTTGACTGGTACACAACTTTAACAAGCTGTGACTGGACACAAAAAATACAATCAACAACAACAACTTGTTACTGCCAGAAGACAAAAGAGATAACAAGCCTTAATGCCCAAAACTTGGGAAATCACATCTGTGACACCATACACCTAATTTCTCATGCCACCAACTAGCATTAAACACCAAATGTCTCACATTAAAGCATTACACTTACCAAAATACACCATACACATCCATGACACCTCAAGCCTGATAAAGTAGGCTCACACCTAGTAAAATACACCACAGCACATGATACACCACAAGTCAAGTGTCTACACTCACCCAGGGCTGCTGCTGTTACCGGCTCCACCAAAAGCATTGCTAGACCCAGAGCTAAAGGCACCAAACCCTGATAGTCATGAAAAGAGAGATGAAAACATGAAATAAGGAGTTTTCACAATGGAATGCTATTGTTAGCACAATAAAGTAGCCTTAGCATATAAGTAAAACAGTATGATAATGGAATGTATAGGTGCTTTTTAGTGTCAGTGTAAATGTGATGATCATCAGACAGACAACTGCAAAAAATTTATAACGACTATTAACCCATACAGACATGAGCGATTGCCGTGAAATTATTCACAGACCTCAAAAATCATGTAAAGAACACAAATCCATCATCATTCTTTTCTTTTGTAAATCTTTATTTTTTATTTCATATTATAATTTCTGCAAATTACATGCTCAGATACAGTTTGAGAGATAATCAAGCAAAGAAAAGTCCCTGGAGATGAAATTTCAATGCAGGAAGTTCTTTATAAATGTTAAAACTTTATTATAAAAGAAAAAAACATTGAAAGTGATTTCAATTCTAGGTATTCTTTTGTTATACAAATTTCTTATGTATTTCTTTGTTTTTCAACTTTTTAAAGTTTGCTGTTTCAGGGTGTTATATGGACCACTAAACGATAGATAACAGCTTTGAAGAAATTATAGGTGACAAATAAGAAACATGAGGAAATAGACTTGAAAGAAATACGTGAGAAAGTGGCGTGGCGTGAAACACGATGGTTCTAATTTTGCGGCGAAAACTGTCTAGGGGCTCCTTCAGGCCCCCCCCCCTCCCCCGAGTCTTTTTGAGGTTAAGCATCATCATCATCATCACTATCATTACCTCCTATGCTCCTATCCCAATCTGTAACACATTACCTGTATTGTTTCCTCCTCCACCACCGAATGCTCCAAATCCAGTACTCTGCGGCTGCTGTCCAAACCCTCCTCCTCCTCCTCCTCCTCCTCCTACTCCTCCTCCTGCCCCAGCTAGGGCTCCAAATGATGGGGCATTCTGACTGGCAAAGCTGAAATGTACACAGGAGGGATATTAATGATAATAATTGCAATCTTCTTTATCAATAATATGATAAATTCAAATGATTAAGACCACATATTTGTTAGCAAAACATTGTTCTTTGTTTCATTCTTGCTCTTGCACCTTCTTCTCACTCTACCACTTTGATCCTCTTTCCTCTTTACTACTAGAAGATCCTCAATATGATACAAGCACTGAAGAAAATGTCTGTGCTAGGTGGAAGAGAATTTCATTTCACTTTCATTGTTAAACCAGAAAACCAAGGCCACACATGGAAGATGATGAAGACAAAACAAAGTTTTCTTACTTTCCAAATCCACCCCCTGTCGAGGCTGCAGCTGGACTAGCCCCAAAGGCAGTCCCTGAGCTCCCTTGCTGAGGGCTACCAAAAGGTGACTGTCCCAGTGGGTTGGAAAATGTAGCTCCAGTGCCGAATCCTAGCCCTCCTCCACCAGCTCCTGGTGAACCAAAGCCAGTTGAAGCTGAGAAAGATGGAGGAAAAAGGCTAAGGTGATGTCATGTGATTAATCAATCTACTTCAATGATATATTCAAAACATTGGAATCTACATCTATAAATCTAGAAATCCGTTTTCCTCCTATTCACGTTTCTGCGCACCGCTCGTGGATTCGCCGATTCACAAAAGCGATGATATGCCAGAGCACCATATCACATATAAAATGTTCCACATCAATTTACTATTCACTTTGCAAGTTCCGCTAAATACCTGGACTTGCTTGCCCGAATGCAGGGGGTTGTCCGAATCCACCAAAGCCAGTGTTACCCACACCAGAGCTTGCACCAAAAGCACTACTGCCAGAGCTTCCAAAAGCTGGAGAAAAAGGAAGGGGGTGAATATAGAAAAAAATAACAATAAATAATAAATGTAACTTATATTGCACCAAATGTCATGCACTATTTTAGGGATAGATTTTGTACATAGCATTTTTTCATCAAATTTTAAATCAATTTTTAATAATTAATCTTAATTTATCTATTATTTATTGACATGACTTTCTTCATTATGTGCAATATTATATGTATGAAATTTTTATCATGTATGATAGAGTAGCAGGTGTGGGGGCACATGCCTCCGGGCAACAGTGATGTACTTCACTTTTGTGCACCCTGACCCACTTGTTGCTCCCTGATCTTTTTTACATGTTCTTTGATTCTCATTATATATTTGTCTGCTGCTATTGATGTACTGTACCTGTGCTTTTTTTAATCTGGTCAAATAAATAATAATAATAATAATAATAATAATAAAATCCGCTCTGAAGCATTTATGGTGCATGTACGAATGACTACGAATTAAACAGAAACATTTTGACACGATTTTTAAGGGAATCACAGGTTTTACACTTACTCAATCACACATATCCGAACTGGTTCAAATGAGTCTATTGTCCTTTTTTCTTAATCCTCAAAGAGGAATTTTATTGTAAGAACTCATTAAGTTCTCTAAACTGGCAACACAGAGTAAAATATAATCTCTATATGAAAAATTGCAATATTCATGGCGAATTTTGCATTTCTTTTAAAAACATTAGTTCATATAATACATATTTTCAAACTATGTAAGAGTGGAAAATAAAAGTAAGTGTTGCCAATTTGAAAGGGAAAGCTGATTACTCTGTACTGTTATGGGTTCATATAATAATCAAATATACTACAATTGTAGATAGCTCAGACTTCAAATGTTCCGTGAAGAAAGATGTTTGCATGGTGGTGAGATAGAATAGGTGGTTTGCGGCAATCACCAATTGGGTAGTCCTATAAAAGACTGTTGGGTTTGAAATTAACAGAATTGATCTTTCGTGGGTATGTGGTGGTCCTAAAATCAACTTGTAATGCTCGTATTAATATAGTAATATTTGACAGTTCAGGGTTCATACACTTATACATTTTCAAAATTCCATGACTTTCCATGACTTTCCAGGGCAGAAAAAATGCAAATTTCCATGACTCATCAATCACATGCGATGCAAAACGTACATAAAAAGCACACTGATTAAAAGATGTTTTAAAGCTGATCTGAGTGCCATGAATGCAGGGCTGGCAGGAGTGCAAATTTATTAACATGAAAAATATCTTGAATTAATGATTTTCCATGACTTTCCAGAAGAAATTGACAAATTCCCAGACTTCCCCTGACTTTTTGCTTCTGGAAAAAAGAATTTCCAATTCCCTGACTTTCCAGAAATTCCCTGACCTGTATGAACCTCGCAGTTCGTCTTCATGGACTTAAGTAATAAGTGGCGTTGTGGGGCTATATAGGGGCGGTATGTGTACATGGGTGTGTTGCGCTGCATGTGTTTGGATTCAGAGAGCTGTATGGGATAGGGAGAATTCAAACTCAAATTCAAAATTCGTCTTAACTCCTACCTGAAGCAGGTGAACCTGGAGACCCAAAGGTTTTCGCAGAGGAAGACCCAAAGATGCTGCTACCTGATTGAATAAACCAATAATTAACCCACTGACAGTTTGATTTTTGTATAACACACATTTTCCATAGACCCTAGGGCTGCGTTTCATGAAACTGTCATAAGTCTAAGTTCATGGACATCCCATTGAAACGTGTGTTAACTCTACAACACGCATTTCAATGGGATGTCCATGAAGTTTTATGATGGTTTCATGAAATGGCCCCCTGTATGAATTATCTTAGGCATAGTATTCAGTGGCTTATAAATGATTTTCAAACAATGGTGAGCCTTTAAGGAGGCATGATAGCTCAGTTGGTACAGCACTGGCCCCGTAATCCAGTGACCCAGTAAAAAAATAAGTCAATATGCCGTTCAGTAAGGCATTAATCCTCATTACCAGGTCCCCCCAAAAGGACTTAAAGCCGCTGATCCCCTGGTTGCTTACTAACAAGCACGCATGCTTTCTTTAACAGTAGTCAGGTAAAACCAACCAATATCTAATCCATTATTCTGCTACAAGAGTTTCACAGCTTTATAATCATAGCAAATTTCTTAATATTAGACCCCCCAAAACAGAGATAAAGATTTTGATAACTCTTTTAAGAGACTGCATATTCTGAGAAATAGAAACATTATATAAAAATTGTAGTATGAACAGACTTGGAACTGGAACGCTTAGAAATATGTGGTGAGATACTGGATATTACACAGCATATGACTTATTATTCAATACGCATTGCATCACTTATCAGTAATTTGTAGTACCATAGCATCTGCTTTACAGACTAGATCAGATAAGACAATAAGCATCTTTGCTATAATGCTCCAAAGAACCAAATAAATTTGCCACGGTACAATGTAGAGCAAAATTTTGTCGAATTTTAAAGACACTTGCACTGAAAGAGATAAAATAGGCATACTTGATGCTGCAGGAGATCCGAAACCTGATGAAGCTGTTGACTGCAGACCAAACGGATTCTTCTTGGCAGCTTCAGGATCGGGCTTCCCACCCAGGCCACTGAAAAATCCTGAAGGCAAGAGGAAAATATGAAGTCATTTGATTAGAATATTTGCTATCTATCTATTACTACATTCCAGCAGAATGACCCAAGGTCTATACTTTTTTCCTTCAACAGCTGCTACATTATGTTGTTTATGTTGCTAAGGCTACCACATCTGATAAGCATCAGTGGATGTTTACTTTTCTTTAACTGACACAGGCTACAAAGGTATTCCTTGATACATGAGGAACAGGGATAACTGATATGCCATATTAAACAGAATTTGCCACTGCGAAAGGTTTTGGATTACTACTGCTCTACTATTTTTAAATTTACTTCTATCCCTATTACTACTAACAGTCTTAAAGCTTGTTCATACATGAATTGGCAAAACCCTGGAGTAAACCCCTAGGGGCTTTTTTTATGTGTAAATGAATGGTATAAGAGGTGGCAAAAAACAAATCGCAAAGGAAAAAAAATTATCTTTGAGTCCTGGTGGAAAAAAGGTGCAGACCAATCGATTCTTATAAACTTAGCGCAAAACCAGTTTCTCTGCACAACCTTTGGCAAAACTCTCTTTCAGCGTTGACGAGTTAAAGGAGAATGGAACCCAGGCATCAGTGTGCTTTTAGTGAATGGAGATGAACAAGAAAGATTAAATAGTGAAAGCTTGAGCAAAATCGGACAATCCGTTCAAGAGTTATGATTTTTAAAAGTTTAACTAAATCCCTGTTATTGGGATCCTTGAGTTGGCAACTTTACCACCATCTGTGATGTCATCGTGGACAAATCTCAATTCATTGTACACAATACTTCAAAAAAATTGATGTATATGAAATTTCAAGTCAGGAATCAACATAATTCTTCACAAAATGCTTGAAGAACTGATGTAGCCATCATACTCAAACAGTAAATCAAAAGAATTTATATTTTTCTTGAGAATGAAGAAAACGTTAAATTCTGTTTACAAAATAAATGGAGAGTCGTCCATGATGACATCACAGATGGTGGTAAAGTTGCCAACTCAAGGATCCCAATTATAGGGATTTACTTAAACTTTCAAAATTCATAACTCTTAAACGGATTGTCCGATTTTGCTCAAACTTTCACTGTTTAATCTTTCTTGTTCATCTCCATTCACTAAAAGCACACTGATGCCTGGATTGCATTATCCTTTAATGCACATCTCATTATCATAAGTGGAGCGGTCCACCATACGACATGTGAACACGAAAAGAAATGCAGGGGTTTTGCCACAGGGGGTTGCCGCTGGATATCTGAATCAGCCTTTGCTCTCACACCTCTTAATAAAAATGCCAGTTGTCTTTACAGACTCCAGCGATGAAGGTAAAAGCTCGGAAACATAAAAAGAAATTAACTAGATGAATCTTCGACCACGTGCGGTCGAACTTTATGCCTCCGCCATTACCAAATCAGAAATAAATGGCACTTCATGTTGATTTATTTTCATTTATACAATGACATCTTTGACCTTGACCTTTGACCTTGTGACCCCCAAATCTAATGAGAGCATTGCCCTTTCCATATGCATACATGAGCCAAGTTTGTTGAACTGTCAAATGGTTGAGTTATGGTGAAAACGAACCATTTCTATGTACATAATGTCCCCTATGACCTTTGACCTTTGACCTTGAGACCCCAAAATCTAATCAGATCATTGTCCCTCCCATATGCATACCTGTGCCAAGTTTGAGGTTGATCGGTCAAATGGCTGTGGAGTTATGGTGAAAACGAACCATTTCTATGTACATAATGACCTCTATGACCTTTGACCTTTGACCTTGAGACCCCAAAATCTAATCAGATCATTGTCCCTCCCATATGCATACCTGTGCCAAGTTTGAGGTTGATCGGTCAAATGGTTGTGGAGTTATGGTGAAAACGAACCATTTCTATGTACATAATGACCTCTATGACCTTTGACCTTTGACCTTGAGACCCCAAAATCTAATCAGATCATTGTCCCTCCCATATGCATACCTGTGCCAAGTTTGAGGTTGATCGGTCAAATGGTTGTGGAGTTATGGTGAAAATGAACCATTTCTATGTACATAATGACCTCTATGACCTTTGACCTTTGACCTTGTGACCCCAAAATCTAATCAGATCATTGTCCCTTCCATGTGCATACATGAGCCAAGTTTGAAGCCAATCTGTCAAATGGTTCTTAAGTTATCGCGAGAACGAGCCATTTTTTTGTGTATTATTACCTCTATGACCTTGACCTTTGACCTTGAGACTCCAAAATCTAATCAGATCATTGTCCCTCCCATATGCATACACAAGCCAAGTTTGAAGTTGATATATCAAACGGTTCTTAAGTTATCGCGAGAACGAAAACGGGACGGACGGACGGACGGACGACCCGAAAACATAATGCCTCCGGCAACCACCTACGGTGGGCGGAGGCATAAAAATCTGCAAATAACCTTACCTCCACCACCACCACTGCTACCACCACCCCCGAACGTTCCTCCCCCTCCTGAGGCAGATGAAGCAGGTGTATTTCCACTGTTAGCTAACTGACCAAAAGACAGTGTACCTGATGAACAAGAAGGCACAGTATTCAAATATTTTTACATTAGTTAAATGGCTTTGCCTATATGGTACTTTACAGCAGGTCCATGGCACTGGGTCATATGGTGTCCCATACATTACCGATTTGGGAGCACTGTGGTATAGTGGTCAAGGTTCCAGCCTCTCATACTGGAGGTTCTTGGTTCAATCCTCACCCATTGCTTACATGCTTTAACAAGGTGTCACATGTGTTCCTCACGACCCAGGTGTATAAAATAGGTACATGGAATTGCTGGGGTAATAATAATTGCAGGACCCAGCAAGAAGAGCAGTAGTCATACTGGTGTGGCTCCCATTGGTAAACAGCAAACCAATTATAATTATTATATCATTAAGTATTGTGGAGTTAGGATCATAAATAGACATCAATCAACTTGGTTGATCCAAGCTCTAGCAGGGCTACTAAGTCAATACAATCGTTGGAAATACTAATATTTTACATGCACATGAAAGCATATGGGATGAACTTGCTTCGACTTGCCCTTAATACAAGATTCATCTAGTTAATTTTGGAAATCAGAGAAATAAAAGTCACTGAATTTTCTTTAAAAATTTCAGCATTCACTGGCATGCCTCATGCAAAGTCTTGTAAATAAGTAGTCAGGTGAGTGTAACAGAACTGAAAAGAGTAGTCCTTTCTACTGCTAGATCTATATAGTATGATTAAAAACATTAACCCCCTTCCTCCTGCATTTGCCAAATGTATAAAAAAATGAATATTTAGAGCTTCAACTTTACAGAACAGGGCAAACATGAATATGCAAGAGCAATGTACATTTTTAGAAGACCATGCTACAGGGTTTGAATCCCTGCAGCAGCACTCATGTCCTTTAGCAAGACATTGATATACATTTGCCACTCTCGACCCAGGTGAGGTAAGTGGATACATGGTAGGATTTATTCCTTGAATGAACTGAGCATCACGAATGCCATGCTTAAGCTATGGCAATAGCATGAATGCTGGCCCTCTGGGAAAGCAGTGCATAGTACTGACGAGTTTACTTTACGTAAACAAAATATACTATCATCATTATTGTCATTATTATAGACTTACTTGTGTTGGAGCCTCCAAAGACTGGAGTGCTGCTACTGGCTCCTGATTGAGGTGTAGCAAATGTGGACCCAAACACACTTTTGGCACCTCCCTCACCTCCTGGCCCTAGGGTGGACTTCCCCCCAAAGCTAAATTCTCCAGAGCTAAAGGGTCCTCCACTGGATGATGCAGTAGAAGTTGCTGCCTGGCCAAAGAGACCGGACGGTTGCCCAAAGGCTGGAGCAGATGTCGTGCTGGAAGAAGAAGCCATTGCTGTAGTTTGACCAAAGATGGGGGGCTTTGCAGTTGCAGTGTTTGCTAGCTGTCCAAACAGACCAAACCCAGCAGATGATGTCGTGGAAGTTGCACCTGCTCCAGATGATGGCACAGAAGGCGTCGTCTGCGCACTAAAGAGAGATCCAGAGGATGCTGCCTTTCCAAAGAGAGACGAAGATGTGGATGATGCTGCTTGGGGAGCAGGAGCTGCAGGAGCTGTGGAGGCTTCTGATCCCTTTGCTGTGTTCGCAATTGATGAGAACAGACCTGAACTTCCAAATGATGGAGTAACTGTCGCTGATGAGGTTGCAGATGATCCCGACACTGCAGCACTCGTCGGAGTTGTTCCAAAGAGATTACGCGCTGCAGGACCTGCAGAGGCTGTTCCACTTTGGGAAGTTTCTGTGGAAGACCCAGTCGGAAAGGTCACCCCGCTCAGAATGCTCTTGGTGGACTGCTGCAGCTTGGCATTCTCGTCTTCTGCTGCAGCGTAGGACTGTGATGGCCTCTCTGGAGGTTTGTCCAACATGGCACCAAGTAGACTTCCCCCTGAAGGAGGTTTGTCCAGCATGGCTCCAAGGAGACTAGCGGACCCAGACCCTGAGGAGGGCTTGGTGCCACCAGTCCCTGCTTCATCTATGGGTTGAGATGGTTTGATGGTGGCAGGGGGAGTGGTGGGCTTCCCAGTCCCACTCTCATCCTTGCCTTTCACATCCTTCTCCTGGACAAAAAAAAATGATACACATTTCAGCATTAACGTCTTACATCCTTACAGAACGAAAAATCTGTTAATTGTTTAAAAAATGACTGTCACCAGTGTATTTGAAATAAGAATGAACAGAACTGGCTTGTGAAAAAATATACATATTTTAAATTCTCCTGTAGCCTGTCCCTACAAACACTGATTTTTAATGTTTGATCTTCTAATTAATAACAGATTATGTGAGACTACATGAAATCAGTTTCATGCAAATTATCTTTTTTTACAAACAAAACTGCAGATGAGCTTTAATGCAAAATAAAAATCCAAGAAAAGGTATACAACTATAACATTACCTTGGCCTCACTTGTGGATGGAGGGCTTGTCTTGACTGGTTCAGACTGTGACGGAGCAGTTGCCTGAGCTGAAGTTGCCTGCGTCTTAGACAATATCACGTTACTAGCACTCGATGCAGCAGGAGTGGCACCTGCTGACGATGCTGATGGAGCTGAAATGTTCATTTTAATCAATAACTTCAATTGAGAAGCAAACATTTCATCGTTCCCTCCTCTCCCCTCATTCATCCTCACCGTTCCCTGCTCTCATTCATTTATTCACTCATTCACTGTTGATTAGTGTAACATTCAATATGAACAAGCAGACCCACTTGTTGGAGAAGGAAAAGTTTTGACTTGTGCAGACTGTGTGGGAGCAGTTGCCTTAACTATGGTTGTCTGTTCCTCTGATACGACACAAGGTCAATAATAACATGATTTCCTAATATGAATACCTGTATGATGTCATAGAATATTACATCAAGAAGAATGATATAATATACTCTAGGTGTTTGTGTCACCCATGGGGAAATTCATTTTCATCCTGAACATCATTCAGATTCAAGAAAAAAGAATTGTATGGATCAACACAAACCTCCAAAGAAGTATCCACCAGGGGTAGACACGTTGGCCCTGGGTTTGGTAGCTGCTCCAGTGAAGTCAAAGATCTGAGGTTTAACACCCGACTCTGTGCTCCCTGATGGTTGGCTTGCTGCATCCCCTATCATTAAAGTGATTACACAATGGTAAATTTTTTTTTATATATGATCGAGAATAGAATTCTGAGAAGAATGATATTAAAAATTTGATGATTTTTAATCGAAATCAATGCATTTGGGCTTATTTTCTCATAAAAAGTCAAGAGTTGACCAAAAAATTTGAGTATGAGGTATGACGTAAAAGTGGGTACCCAGCTTCGTGCATTGCAGTTGTGCTGCGTGCTAGACTGTACAATATGTATTATACTTTGCGCGCATTTTGCTAGAATTGCGCGACAAGGTACCCACTTTGACGTCATTTTGACGTCAAAGTGGGTACCTAGTTGAAACTGGGACACAGCTGAGTGGCCCAAAATATCCTGAAATCTTACCACATTTGGGGGTTTCCTTGGTAACACGACTTTTTAAAAAACTTTTCGCAGATGATTTTCTGCTGATGAAATCATGTTCTTTTAAATGAACTAACATTGTTTCAGCATTGGGTACCCCCTTTAAGAAAAGATAAGAACAATCTTATGATGCAGGGTTCCTGGCAGGTCTTTGTTAAAATCATCTATGAATAAAATTTGTGTTAGAATGTCTAACATACTCCTATTAAAATAAAAAAAAAACCAGCACCCTAGGTGTTGCCAGTACAGAAGCTTGAAGAAAATAAAAGATAACACAAAAGTAAAATGCCTGAAAATAAATATTGACTCGTCTACTCACTTCTCACTTTTACATTACCGAGTGTACTTATGAACGTGCAACATAAGTGATAGCTGAAGCTCATATTATCAATATAACACAGTGACATAGAACACCTAACGCACAGAGAGAAATGTCTTTTGGTACACATATGGACACAATTTTGAAGTACAGTCAACTCTGCCTAAGTCGAATTTCTTGGGACTGAAGAAAATGCTTCGACTTAGAGAAAATTCGACTTAGGAGGGGTCAAAAACAATAGAAAATAAAGGAATGGGACCCAGTACAGACCTTCGACTTAGGCGATTATTCGACTTATGCGACTTCGACTTATGCAGAGTTGACTGTACTCATTTTTGAAGGATAACTATGACAATAAAGCAGGCATACAGGTTTTAAAGATACTCTTACTGATTTTCAAATGAATGTCTTTTATTATAGATTCCAATGTCTGAATGTACAGCTGTGAATGTTCTTCATTCAACAAAAGCAAACTGAGTTTCTGTATCTGGTTTTCCCTTTCTCTTGGATCAAAACAATTTGACTGTCTTTAGGCAAGAAATTAATCCATGTTTGCCACTCTCCACCCAGGTGTTATATGGGTACCAGGTAGGATGCAAACGTCAATGTTGTTAGATTGCCTTGTTAGTGCTTGTAATATGGTAATAATAATAATAATAATAATTAGTGCTTGTAAAATGGTAATAATAATAATAATTAATAATTAGTGCTTGTAAAATGGTAATAATAATAATAATAATAACTAGATGAATCTTCGACCACACGTGGTCGAACTTTATGCCTCCGCCATTACCAAATCAGAAATAAATGGCACTTCATGTTGATTTATTTTCATTTATACAATGACATCTTTGACCTTGACCTTTGACCTTGTCACCCTCAAATCTAATCAGATCACTGTCTCTCCCATATGCATACATGTGCTAAGTTTGAGGTTGATCGGTAAAATGGTTGTTGAGTTATTGTGAAAATGAACCATTTCTATGTACATAATGACCTCTAAGAGCTTTGACCTTTGACCTTGTGACCCCAAAATCTAATCAGATCATTGTCCCTTCCATGTGCATACATGAGCCAAGTTTGAAGCCAATCTGTCAAATGGTTCTTCAGTTATCACGAGAACGAACCATTTTTATGTGTATTATTACCTCTATGACCTTGACCTTTGACCTTGAGACCCCAAAATCTAGTCAGGTCATTGTCTCTCCCATATGCATACAAATGCTAAGTTTGAGGTTGATCGGTCAAATGGTTGTTGAGTTATGGTGAAAACGAACCATTTCTATGTACATAATGACCTCTATGACCTTTGAACTTTGACCTTGAGACCCCAAAATTTGATCAGATCATTGTCCCTTCCATGTGCATATATGAGCCAAGTTTGAAGCCAATCTGTCAAATGGTTCTTAAGTTATCGCGAGAACGAGCCATTTTTATGTGTATTATTACCTCTATGACCTTGACCTTGGACCTTGAGACTCCAAAATCTAATCAGATCATTGTCCCTCTCATATGCATGCATGAGCCAAGTTTGAAGTTGATCCGTCAAACGGTTCTTAAGTTATCGCGAGAACGAAAACGGGACGGACGGACGGACGGACGGACGGACGACCCGAAAACATAATGCCTCCGGCAACCACCTACGGTGGGCGGAGGCATAAAAACAATTTGACTGTCTTTAGGCAAGAAATTAATCCATGTTTGCCACTCTCCACCAAGGAGTTATATGGGTACCAGGTAGGAGGTGAACATCAATGTTGTTAGATTGCCTTGTTAGTGCTTGTAAAATGATGCATGGCTGAAATGCTGGAATGAAGATTGGTGCACTTCAAATGAAATCCAAAGACCAGGGTTGAAATTAATAACATATAAAGCGCTTACAAATGTAGTATTAAGTGATATACAAATTAACAATTATCATTATTATCATCTGAAATCAGTACGGCACTTGCATCGGTAGGAGTTTCAGCAAATTGGCAATCAACCCACCTTTTGCAGATGGGGCTTCAGCAGCAGCAAACGAAGCTGGTTTGGAACAAAAGCTGAATTTGCCTGAAAGACCTGATGTAGAGGACGCAGCCAGGGGTTTATCACCAAATGAAAATCCTTTTGAGCTTGCCATGGAAGCAGCAGAGAAAGGGAAAGCTGGTGGATTCTCCTAAAAAAGTTGATTTGATAACAGAAAGAAAAAAGACTGCACTTAAATCTAGTCAATTTTATGTGTGATTTTAAGTTCAACGAAGTGTGAGTCTGCTTGTATTCACATAACAATTGTCTTTGATCTCTTGGACTCCATTACCAAGGCTTGCACTTGGCAGACTGCAAAAAGAATTTGTGGAATTTTAGGTTCACCACGTACCAATATGCTTGTACATGAGTAGAAGGAGGCTATTGAGTACCTGTGAAGGGGTAGTCACCAAGCTGGAATTCTGATTCATAAACTTATGTACTACATACTTTGTTGATTTTGTCATTCAAAAGCGGCTTGTGTTATATTCATATGAGGATATATGTGAATATGTAAACGGAACATAATTAATAAGCAGGTTTTTGTGATCCCTTGAAAGTCTACCCAATTTGATTATCTTCCAGTTAAACTTTAGTTATTCATTTCTTTGTTCATGTGCAGCCCTTCCCACAAAATAGTTGAATTGTATGTAAAAAGACTTACTTTTGCTGTTGCTCCTCCTGCTGCTGCTGCTGGCTTTTCACTGCTACTGGAAGCTGCAGCGACGATTACAGGTTGAGCTGCCGATTTTGTGCTGGGAGCAGAAGAAACAGAAGGTCCTGCTATGGTGCTAACCACTGGCTTGGAGGAGAGGGATGCGGTTGTCGTGACAACAGCTGAGGATGAGGCTTGGGTGGTAGTAGGGGCACTAGGTTCGGGTTTTCTCCCTGCAGGGGACATTGGTAACGAATCACCCGAGGCCTGTACATGAAGCAAAGGAAAAAGAAAAACATTCGTGACGAATGTATAAACCTGCCTTGATGAGGACTGAAATAAAACATCCTCACTTGTTAATTATTTCTTATCCTTTAACGTTACTTCTTGACCAAGTCTAAGGTAAAGTATTGGTAAATTTGGTCTCCTTTGTGTTACTCTCTACATGATCTGATATTAAGTGTGTCATCCTACTTCATATTTCATCTAAGCTGAAATAAATGCATCAACTAAATACCATTATCAGATACACTCCTATCTGAGCTGTGGTCAGTATAAACTCTTCCTGAAACTATAGAAATCCGATAAGTAGAGAAGGTAAGAAGGGTAAAAGGGCATGAGCAGGAGGAGAAGGAAGAGAAGCACAAGGAGAAGGGTGAGGAGCACATGGAGGAGGAGGAGGAGGAGGAGCACAATCTGGATGAGGAGCACAATGAGGAGGAGCACAAGGAGAAGAAGAGGAACACAAGAAGAAGGAGAGGAGGAGGAGCAGGAGGTGCTGGAGAATAAAAGTGAAAGTGCTATTAAGAATGTAACTCACACTTGCTACTGTTCCTGGCTGAGGAGGTTTCACACCGCTAGCCATGGCCATCTCAGCTATGACCTGGCTAACCACCTTTGCTGTTCCAGCATCAACCGTGCTGAAAGAAGAATTTTGCAGACATTGAATTTCAATATACAACTCAAAATTTTATAGTTTATTCAAAAGGATAAAAAACAGCGACAAAACCAATCACTTTAAATAATGAGATGAAAAGAGAGGCTTGCCAAAAGTTGTGCGGGCAAAATCAAGACTTCGTATTTTGCACTAACTTTTTAGGAATTCAATTGGTTCAAATCCTTACGGGAGGCAAAACAGATAATTTTTGCCTAAGCATTGTTTTATTTTTGCTACCTAATATACCATTCATTTACAAAAAATGCTGCAGTTTGCCATGTCATATGTGAACAAACCCCTAGGAAGCTCATATGATATGAGCAAACCCTTTTTACCTGGCCACAGGAGCAAAGGTGACAGGAGGGGGCATGGTGCCCTTCATGGTGTCCAGGTTCTTGATGTTGACGACGGGAGGATTGGGTTTCTCTACCGGGGTGTTACCGGCCTTGACAGACTGAGCTCTGCTCATTGCAGCTGCACCTGCTTGCTGGGTGGGTGACGTAGCCTGCCGAAGGAAACAAAGCAAGACAAGATGATGGCACTGCGTTTCTTATATGCCTCCACCTATATTCAGTTAACTTCATGAATCCAACTGTTACTAACCTTTGAACATACGTACCCACAAATCTAATCAGATCAGCTTCCTATGGTGATATATACTAGCACCAAGTATGAAGTTGACACCTCAAACAGTTCTTGAGATATCGCTTTATCAAGGCTACCATGTAAAATTTCATACACTGACCTCTGCGGCCTTTGACCAACATATCCTATCACCTACCAGATTTCTTCAAGGGATATCATAATTTAAAAACATTGGTTAACATTGTTATGATTTTAAAAAATCTTGTTTTGTTACTTGAAAAAGGGATAAACAAAAGGGTTATAGTGTAAAAATACCAGTCTGAAAGTTTCAAAGTATAATATCCACAGGAAGTATTTTTAAATATCAAAAATGTGAACCAATGTTTGAAAAATATACGAGGGTCGGTTGCACAGAATAGACATAAGGAGTGCGCATGCGCTTGTGACTCACCTTACCGTACTGTGTGTACTGGCGATTTACGCGGCGGGAGGCACATAACGGCATTTTCAAATTCAAGCAAAGTGGTCCTCTTAGTGATTGTCTCATAGACGAAGGATAATAAAATCGCCGTTTGCGTCTAACTTACACTTTTTCATTCCAAATTATGGTGGGTTTCAGGGTTTTTGAGTACTAATACAAATACTCATACACATGTTTCATCTTAGTTTGAGAATTTTTTAAATCAGCTACTCACAAAGTTAGCCAATGCCTTTAACCCTTTGCCTGCTGAATTAATTTTTAGAGAAAAATCATGAGAATTTCTATTTTGATATTTTCTTTAAATTCTGATACCCTCTGTGCAGTCACTGATGCTGATAATTATGCTGCAGATATTGCTCAATATCCTAGCCATTTTCAGGTTCCCTGATAGACTCGTACAGGAGAAACTAATTATTTCCTATTGTTTAATTTAATTGTATGATTGTGATGATAGTCAACAAAAGTTGACAAAAGTTGGCAAAAGGTTAAGTAAATGCGCGAAGGAAAAGTGTGGGTCCTGCATTAGCCTGTATAGGAACAAAAGAATTCCAGGTTGTCCAGTGAAAGACTCTTTGCTGTATCTGCCATACCTTAGTAGTGGCACCTGTCAAGCCCCAGGCCACCGTACCAGACCCTGTAAGAGAGAAGGTGGACGTCGCAGGTGGTGGAGCTTGCCCCTTGGGTGTGTTTGGACTGCTCCCCTGTGCACCCTGTGCACCCTGTGGGAGAGGCGTTGACGTGACCATTCCCGCTCCCGGCTGGATGGGGGTAACTGGTATTGCAGAGGCGTTAAGAGATGATGATGGTGGTGGTGCCCCCATTCGTTGACTGGCCTGAGATTGGGCAGTTGGTTGAGTGCTGCGGGTCAATGGTTGCTGAGGGGCAGGGGTGGAAAAGGAGGGTGGAGGGCGGGGTGCACTTTGGGTTGCCACAGGCTGGGTAGGGGCAGGTTTGGCAGGGACAGGTTGGGCAGGGACAGGTTGGGCAGGGACAGGTTGGGCAGGGACAGGTTGGGCAGGGACAGGTTGGGCAGGGACAGGTTGGGCAGGGACAGGTTGGGCAGCTGCATAAATTGAAATGAAATGAAAGAAACATTTTGCATACAAATCATTCTAAATCATACATCATTATGAGAATCTCTCGTTTAAAATATACCCCACCACTATAACACAGGAACCTATGTATTTCAGGTGGGGTATACCAACCCCGAATTCGATTTCCCTGTTAAAAGTCTTATCAGTGTCTTGCAGCTTTGCATGAGTGGTGGTTTCAGATTACACCTGCACTCCTCATTATCTTACATTACAGTGTTAACAAGCTCTTACCACCGCACTGCCTGAAAGGAAATGTGAAATAGGAAATATATATTTCACGTGTTTTAAGATATTGCCATGTCCAAAAGTCACTCATAATTTAGATAAAAACCAATATCAAACTTTGAACGAAGCAAAATGACCCAGAATTGGGCGATTATAGTAACATTTTTAACTCCAGCTAGCCCGTCAAGCCCAAGAATGTTTCTTTTTCTCCCTTCCCCCTCTCTCTCTCTCTATCAACCTGTCAATGTTGCTTCTCTAACAAGGGGATTATGCTGCTCAGCGCTTTTGTTTATTTAGGGTTACTGTAATCTCAGGTGTCTAGAAGTTGCGAAAATCAAATCGGGGTTTCAGTTTTAAACAACGGGTATTCGTCATGTTAATATAAACATTCACAGTAATAATTCATCATTAGAGTAAATCTAAACTCACAAAACACAAAGGAAAAAAAATCCATTATTTATTGATCATGTTGATAAGCTGAGTGATACAACATTTATGTCATCACAATTATATTCTTATAACTGTTACAGCCATCGAAGTCATCTTCCCTATGTACAATATGATGTCTATTATTAACTCATCTCACACAGCAAAAGCATTGCAACTGTCATATAACGATTATCAACAAGTTCATCATGAGAATAACCACCATCAGTGACAACTACTAACAACAATATCATAATCAAATTAACCACCACCATAACCACACACCAGCACCACAATCACCATCACAACCACCATCACCTGCACCTGCACTAATCACCCTTCTTCATCACCATCACCATCACCACCATCACCTACAAGGTTACCTGAAGCTAATGGCACCTACACCTCTCAAGTTGGTCCTGCCAACATGGTGAGCAGGACAATGCCCATCCACTCTACTACCACTACAGGATGGGGATTCATCTGAATCACTATCGCCACCAACACAGTCACTACCACCACCACCACAAGCACTTTACCACTAACACTACCACTGCTACCATCAACGCAGTTACCTGGAGCTGATGTTGTGGCTCCTACACCTCTCAGGTCATTCATGCCAGCATGGTGAGCAGGGCGTCGCTCATCCCCCTGACTGCCAGCATATGGAGGGGATTCATCAGATGGGAAGCGCAGGCGTCGCTCAGGATGAAGAGTAATATCCTCCAGGTCTGATGGAGAACCCAAGCTGGAAGAACTCGCAAGGGCAGCTGGATGATATCAAGCAAAATGCATTTTTTTTAAAATGGATTTTCAAAGTTAACATTAGTCAAATTCTTTAATTTTCGGCCCTAGTGCTTACACTTCATCTAAAAACAAACCTCAACTTCACTGCAACCCCATTGCAAATAAAACCCTAATCCAATGCCTTTGACCAAGCAAATCACAAAATACGCATCCTCCATGATGCTGGTAATATGTCAATAAGATTTCATGGGTCTATGGAATGCATTAATACATATCAAACACATATGGTCGTGTTCTAGTGAATACATCGCTGGACTGTAGGTCACAAGGTTGGTGGTTCAAGTTCCACCATGGCACCAATGTCTTTTGGCAAGACATTAAAGGAGAATGCAATCCAGGCATCAGTGTGCTGTTCATGAATAAAGGTGACAAAGAAGAGTAAACAGTGAAAGTTTGAGCAAAATCAGACAATCTGTTCCAGAGTTATGAATTTTTAAAGTTTCAGTAAATCCCTATTATGGGGATCCTTGAATTGGCAACTTTGCCAGCATCTGTGATGTCATCGTGGACATCTCTCAATTCATTTTGTACATAATTTTTCAAAAAATTTGATTTATATGAAATTTCAAGTCAGGAATCCAAATAATTCTTCCCAGAATTCTTGTAGAATTGATATAGCCATGTCATACTGCAACAATAAATCCATAGAATTTTTAAGTTTTCTTGAAAATAAAGAAATGTTAAATTCTGTGTATAAAATGAATGGAGAGTTGTCCACGATGACAGCACAGATGCTGGCAGAGTTGCCAATTCAAGGATCCGATGATAAGGATTTACTTAAACTTTCAAACTTCATAACTCTTGAACAGATTGCCCGATTTTGCTCAAACTTTCACTGTTTACTCTTCTTGTTCTTCTTCATTCACTGGAAGCACACTGATTCCTGGGTTGCATTCTCCTTTAATCTACAATTGCCACTCTCGACCCAAGTGTAGTCAGTGGGTACCCGGTAGGATGAATTTCCTTGAAATGCCAGAGTGTCTTTAGGGCTGCCTTGCTAAAGCCGGGGTAATAACAGTGGAGTGCCAGAAGTGTCATATCTGATGGACATGAGTGCTCTACAAGAACCATTATTATTATTATTATTATTATTATTATTATTATCATTATTATTTGAAGGGACATCTAAGAACTTGATATTGCTTTGTGAGACAGGATCCACATAACAATGAGAACTCACCTCTTGGGGCAGATCTAATAGGTGTAGTCTGTCTCTGAGACAGGACATCTCTCAGCATGGCTTGCTTCTTGGCAGACATTGGTGTGCTCCTTGCCTTGGCTGAAGAGCTCACCTTCACCTCGGCCAGTCTGCTGGCCAGGGACGATGGGTCACTGTCGGGTCTGATAAGAGGGAAGGAAGGACCAGATCAATGTATCAAAAGAGCAATGCTCCAAACTGACTGAAGTCCTTTAACATTTCTTAGCAAAAAAGAGGTTGTCCTTTTCTTTTTTTCTTTTTTTTTTATAAATGAAATGTGTCACACAACATGATTTAGCGGGGTAAGAGGCTTTTCCTTGTGTTGTTGTGGTGCTCATGCCTTTTACACATATATGTTTCTCATAGTAATAATGGTGAAAACTTATAGAGCGCACCAACTGTGTACTGTAAACGCTTTTTATTTTCGTGTGATTAAATTTTTGCACTGAGCGGCTGCACAATTACTCACTTGCAAAATTACAAGATTTGATTTGATATTTCAATGCATATGAAATCATGCTATATTATAGCAAGTTCTAGAATTCATGCTTGCCGCAAATAGGGCGAAATCCGTGAAAATTGATGTACCGCGAATATTTTTGCATGTACAGGAGTATAGTTGTGAGATGTCTATAGGCTGACATATGTTTGTATAGCACAAGGGCACAAATGGATGCATAGACAAGAGATTTACATTTCAAAAAAATGACATTTCAAGTTTTGACCGTTCTTGAAATGTACACAGCATATTTCAGCGCAATCATCGTCCAATTGCTGACAGTGATAGCTTATATCAGCCATCAAAACTAAAAGCTAATAAAAATTAAACTAGCATTCTTCTCTCATAAAATGATTTTCATTTTTCTTTTTCAAGTCATTTCTCTCTTTTATTTGAGTTTGCAAAGAGCAATCCATCCCTGGTTCCAAGTGTTTCCATTAACCAATTCAACTTACTTTATCCTGGAGGATGGGAGTGCATTAAAGCTGGATGTGACATCATAACGCTGAGCAGTAGTCAGTTGCTTTCTCAAATCTATCAGTTTGTTCTTCTGTGTTGTCAAGATGTTCACGTGATTACCCAGCGTCTGGTAGATAGTATCCATTGTAGGGGTTACCATTCTCCTACAGAAGTTTGAAATGAACCACAAAAAATTACCTTAGAAAGTCTTTAAAAGTCTGTATGATGACCTTGATAAACTTGTAGCACATTCTTTTCTCTGTTTTTTTTTCTTTAATTATGATCAGTCAAGAAATATCACACACTGTGAAACAAGGTGGGTGTTTCATCAAGTTTCTTGTCAGTGATTTTTACTGACAACTGTTATAAGCTACTGAAATCCTTGCATCTGATTGGCCGAGAGCAAATTTGTCCGTAAAAATCACTGACAAGACACTCCATGAAACGCTCCTCAGGAGCGTTCTTCTGACACAAATTTTAAGCCAGAACTGACAAAACCAAACTTCTGCCATTCACAAAAATTTCTCTCCACAGGAATTCTCATTTCCATATCCTGCAAGATTCAAGTCATCAAAGATTCTGGTTGTAAGTATCATGTTTACTAAAGTAAAAATGGATGCCTAGCACAACAAATCACATAAAGTTTACCTCTAGGGCTCCATTTCATAAAACTTCTTATCAATAACAACTGCCACATTTCTGTGGCAAATTTGCTCTCCGCCAATCAGATGCAAGGATTTCAGTAGTTTAAAACAAATATTGCAACTTGTTATTGATAACAAGTTCTATGAAACGGGGCCCCTGATCAAGCCAGGCATTGGTATCCAAAATCATGTCTCCAAGTGGCAATAAAGGGAGGGGATCTCCCAATACCTGATCCTATCAAAGGCTCACCTTGTTGATTTGGTTCCCTTTCCATGAGTGATTTTATCCCACTCCAGATCCAGGCAAGCATTGGCATCCCTGATCCCTGTCTCCAGGCAGTGATAGAGGGTGCGGATCTCCTGCATCTGCTTGGCAGACTGCGGATCCAAGCCCCTGGAGCGCAGGAGCTGGAGGTAACGAGGATCCTTGGAGCGCTGCTTGCGGAGCCGACTCTCCTCAACAAGGCTAAAGGAGTTCAGAAGCTTGGCCTTCAGACCATGGATGTCTTCATTCACTGACTGGATTTGAAAGCAAAAAAAATAAAAAAGAAAAAGAAAAAAGAAAATTGTTTTTCATAATTCGCACATGAGCACTAATATAAAAGAATTTTTTACTGTCATCAATAATTTGCCAACAGTTCTGGCTTTACAGCATGGTCAATGTAGGAACTGTAAATGACATCAATACCTTACAAGAACCCAAGAATGATGTCGTAGTTTCGAGAACCGGCTTCAAGATGAATGTTTTGATCAATAGGCTTTTGTCTCTCCATGATGTAAAAAGCTCGTTCAGATATGATGCGCTTTGTGGTGGTTTTTAGTGTACTTAGGGAATGCGAAGAGGCCATGAGACCTTATAGCAACAATGTGCTATAAGAGTACTCACTTACCCGTGTGTTAAAATTGACAGAAAGGTGATGGGCACTAAACTTTTAACTAGATGAATCTTTGACCACGCGTGGTCGAACTTTATGCCTCCGCCATTACCAGATCGGAAATAAATGGCACTTCATGTTGCTTTATTTTCATTTATACAATGACATCTTTGACCTTGACCTTTGACCTTGTGACCCCCAAATCTAATGAGAGTATTGCCCTTTCCATATGCATACATGAGCCAAGTTTGTTCAACCGTCAAATGGTTACTGAGTTATCACAAGAACGAACCATTTCTATGTACATAATGACCTCTAGGACCTTTGACCTTTGACCTCAAGACCCCAAAATCTAATCACATCATTTGTCCCTTCCATATGCATACCTGTGCCACGTTTGAGGTTGATCGGTCAAATGGTTGTTGAGTTATGGTGAAAACGAACCATTTCTATGTACATAATGACCTCTAGGACCTTGGACCTTTGACCTTGTGACCCCAAAATCTAATCAGATCATTGTCCCTTCCATGTGCATACATGAGCCAAGTTTGAAGCCAATCTGTCAAATGGTTCTTAAGTTATCGCGAGAACGAGCCATTTTTAAGTGTATTATTACCTCTATGACCCTGACCTTTGACCTTGAGACTCCAAAATCTAATCAGATAATTGTCCCTCCTATATGCATACCTGTGCCAAGTTTGAGGTTGATCGGTCAAATGGTTGTTGAGTTATGCTGAAAACGAACCATTTCTATGTACATAATGACCTCTAGGACCTTTGACCTTTGACCTTGTGACCCCAAAATCTAATCAGATCATTGTCCCTTCCATGTGCATACATGAGCCAAGTTTGAAGCCAATCTGTCAAATGGTTCTGAAGTTATCGCGAGAACGAGCCATTTTTATGTGTATTATTAGCTCTATGACCTTGACCTTTGACCTTGAGACTCCAAAATCTAATCAGATCATTGTCCCTACCACATGCACACACGAGCCAAGTTTGAAGTTGATCCGTCAAACGGTTCTTAAGTTATCGCGAGAACGAAAACGGGACGGACGGACGGACGGACGGACGGACGGACGGACGGACAGCCGTACGGACGGACGGACGGACGGACGGACGGACGACCCGAAAACATAATGCCTCCGGCAACCACCTACGGTGGGCGGAGGCATAAAAACTCATGTTTATTTTTTAAAGCAGTGTTTTAAAGCATATGTGAATAAGCCTTAGTTATCACAAGGTATGAAAATACTTACTAGTTGTGATAATACATGGCAAGGGAAAGTATGTTTTGAATTGTTAACACTTTAGTAACAGGAAGATCCAGTAGAAACAAAAATACACATGCACATATCAGATTTACTGATTTATTCATACAGCAATGTGAACAAGAAACAGGATAATGGATATCTTTCAATACCTTTGTAGAGTCAAGCACATCTACTTTGAATGTAGTTAGGTCATCAACACCCTTGCAGATTTCTTCAAGATCTTTGGAAGAGCCGACAGAGGGGCGGCTTGCAGCAGCCCTTGCCTTGAGTTCATTCAGTTCCTTGGTGAAATGCTCCATCTGATGGAAGACATAGACCAAAGCATGCAAGTGAGCGCCAGTGGTAAGAAAATGAGGATATCTTTCAGGCGGGCTTGGTCTCTTTGGCTCGTATTCACAAAGGTGTACCAAGTTAAAACCGTGTTTTAACCCATTTGTGATAGGAATTATTTACAGCCTAATTTGATCAGCTTTTATTCTTCAAATTGGCAACACCAACATTTTTGTTCTATTGCTACATTTTTCTTATGAAACATCATGTATCTGAAATGAATATAAATTGACAGAAATTATGATGAGAAGTAAAAAAGTTGCCAATTTGCAGGGAGAAACGGTGATTTTAAAATTTCTATCACATTGCCAATTCAAGGATTTTAAGGCTTATCTTCCTTTAAAATTTTTTTAGCATCAAACAACGAATATTGATGCAACCAAATGGGTACAGTGTGTGTAGAGTTTTTTGCTCTTTCTGCTCATGTATTTGGTATCATTTTTAGGGCTTTGCATCAAAAGATATTAGGCCAAACCACAAAATGTGAACCTCTGATATGGGTAACCAAATTAGACACAAATCTCTGACAGTAGATGTTTGTTTTATCAGCATTTTTGCTACTCAAACCATCTAAAACTGCCAGGGATGGTAAGTACAATAGTTCTTTTGACCATTAAAGCATGAGAACAGACGTCTAGTAAATGTAAGGAACATACGGTAACAGAGTTGTCACATTTGCCTACCCATAGTTAAGCCAAAGATTTAATCCATGGTTTAACATAGTAAAGCTTTGTAAATACAGGCCTTTGGGGTTAAATGTGAAGTTGTAAATTATGAGACGTTGGCAAAAGAAAGGCAGAAGGTGGTGGAGGGGATGGAGGGTGGGGTTGGTAGTTCCAGGAGGTCACGTGCATTCGACCTTTCTTACTGCTCAGCCCTGTAGTATCCTAGATCAGTATGAGTACGCCCATTTTCAGCAAACTAAAGCTGCCTTGGAAAAGGGCAAAAGCCCAACAATGGTATCTATAAATGACATTCCTTTGAGGACATACTTTAACTGATGAACTTCAGCACCACATGACAAGAATCAAACAGTACACTACCATTCAAATATTTACCTCTTCCTTGATATTAGAGAGCAGTGCATCTGTGACAGGCTTAGCACTGGCAGCAGGCGTGGAGGTTGCAGGAATTCTTGGACGGACGCTATCACTTGCAGAGGCCTTTGTAGTCTGCTGAACAACAGCCACAGGCTTTTCAACTTGTGACCTTTGTGCATCCGGTGCATCCCTATTAGCAGTAGCCTCACTGAATGATGGTAGTCCTACATGGGGTGTGACAGCATTAGGACGAGCAAAGGAAAAGCCAGCTGATTTGTCGGATGCCCCAGAGGTGGGTGCATCGGAAAGGGTTGGACCTGCTGCAGCTGTCTGAGGGACAATACTCTTACCAGTGATCAATGCTGCCCCTTGAGGACCCAATCCTGGAGCTAGTGGGGGTACTGTTGGTACATCACCTGGCTGTGCTGACTGATTTGATACTCCTGAGGCTACTGCACTTGGCGGTCCTTGGGCCAGGCCACCTCGCTGTCCCTGTGACAGCAACTCTGATGATCCAGGGGCAACGGCATTTGGAGGGCCTTTCCCAAATAAACCCTGTTGCCCTACTCCTCCAACGCTTCCTGGCGCTGTTGCATTAGGAGGTCCTTTTGCTTTCTCAGGCTGAACAGGCTGGGATGGTTTGGCTGAAGACAGCGTGGTCTCTGCACCAGGCACAGGAGCTGCAGAAGTGCCGGCTGGCTTGGAGAAGGCCCCAAACCCATTGCCTGCTGAGGCATTAGATATACCTGATGGAGCAGAAGCCACTGAAGAGTAAGGTGTACAGGGAAGAAGGATGAGAATATTAGAAATCATCAAATCAATCTCTAACACTCACACAATTATAAGTCAAAATATTATTCCATCTATTCTTCAGTGTCATGGCTCTTTAATTAGTCCTAAAATAGAGACAATACATACATTGTGGAGGATGTTCCCACAGAACCAAATATCAAAACCAAATGTAGCAATAAAAAAAAATTAAGAATACAAAATCAGTTAACTCACTGGTCACTTAAAGGCATTGGCTAACATTGTTATGATTTTTTTTAAATCTCATTTTGTTACTTAAAAATGGGATAAACATTAGGGTTATAGTGTAAAAATACCAGTGTGAAAGTTTCAGAGCATAATATCCACGGGAAGTATTTTTAAATATTAGAAATGTGAACCAATGTTTGAAAAATATACAAGGGTCGGTTGCATAGACCCAACGTAAGGAGTGCGCATGCGCACATGACTCAACGGACCGCACTGTGTGTATTGACGTATCACGCGGCGGAAGGCAAGTAACGGTATTTTTGAATTCGTCCAAACGGTCCTCTTAGTTCAGTGTCTCTCGAGACGAAAGCTAATAAAATTGCTGTTTGCATCTAATTTACAGCTTTTCCTTCCAAATTATGGTTGGTTTCAGGGTTTTTGAGTATAAATACAAGTACTCATACACATGTTTCATCTTAGTTTGAGAATTTTTTAAATCAGCTGCTCACAAAGTTAGCCAATGCCTTTAAGCAGACTAATGCAAAAATAGCAGACTGCAATGATTGACTTTTGTCTCACAAAATGGCCCAAATTCACAAAAGAGGATTATATTTAAATTCAAACTTTGATTTAAACCTCTAAAAGCAGAAAACAAGCATGTCCTCATGTCCAACGTGGGGGGGGGGGGGGAGGGGGCAGTAACATGCTTTTATACGCCCACTTACGCAGAAGTATGTATATTTATGCTCATCTTATTTAAAGACCTCAGTCGTGGGCTTTCGTGGGGAATTTGACACCATGGGTGCTTACCCAGTAACAGGTGTTGTCCATCACCATGAGTTTTATAACCAACAGACCTTATGTAATGCTCTGTATATTCCACCCTTTGCCCCATATGGCAAAGTCATTATCTCACTTTCCCTGGCCCGAGAATGCCCGAAGCAGGCCGAAAAATGTTTATGGTGGGACAGCTTGTTTTCCTGTGCTACAGAAATGTAGCTCTATTACAGGTATTTCCAGTGCTTTTCACAAAGTCTGGTGTCAGCAAATAATGATCCCCTCCCCATGAAAGCCCATGACTGAATGTCTTTAAATAAACCATAGTTTAGACCATAATTCAAAATAAACCTCGTGTGTGAATTTGGGCCAATGTGGCAGTCTAGGGTTTCAACCCACAATGAATTTGGAGTTGAAGTACCTTTGAAGCTGAAGCCTTGGGCCGATTGTGCTGGCTGTTGGGCAGACTGAGAGGGCGCTACAAAAGAGAACCCCTTGGACCCAGTGGCCTGTGTGGCAGGAGCAGCAGAAGATGATGGCGTACTTGTCTGGGCAGCATTAAAAGAGAACCCTCCAGAACCTTTATTAAAAATTTAAAAATCAAAACTTTAAAAATTTGAAATAAAAGATAATAATAATTAATAATAATAATAATAATAATGATAATATTAATAATAGTAATAATGATAACAAATAATTATCATACTTTAATACTTCGTAATAATAATACAAATAGCTACCACAACTGCAACTACTATTAATAATAATAATAATTACTGGATTCAATTCCTATTCCGCATATTACTGTACACATTCTCCACTCCCTGGGGAGCATTCCCGCCAGTGGCCCTTTTTACGTGGGCACACAGGATGGAAAACAGTTTCAGTCACATGAATGGCTTAAATGTGCTGGGGAACATTAGCGACAATGACAAATGAAAGTAACCCTTTGGCTACTGGAACTATGTGGTCCCTGCATCATGCATATGGGAGTAAAAGAATTCAGTAGTCAACAGGTTAAACTTGTCAATCTGGGCCCCGTTTCATAAAACTTGTTATCGGTAATAACTGCCACATTTCTGCGACAATTTGCTCTCAGCCAATCAGATGCAAGGATTTCAATAACTTAAAAGTAACTTAGAGTAACTTAGAGTAACTTGTTATTGATAACAAGTTTTATGAAACAGGGCCGAGAACTCTATAACCACAAAGAGACTTGAATGTGCATTAGCAATGTCTGGTGCTCCATCGTGTTTATTCATTTATGCAAACTGAAATCGCAACTGGAGATATTCACCTAACCTACTAGGTTTTGATAAAATACCAACTTCATTCATACTCTAAAACATTCAAAGAACTTCTGGAAATTCATAAAAATTACAAAAGTAGATTATATTGTCGCCTGGCTGGTAGAAGGGTGTTAACGCACACGCACGGCGCAATGTTATACATCCCCTGGCTGGAAGAAGGACGTTAACGCGTACACTGTACCTCTCACATAGCACACTCCAGCTTATGCTCTTCTGCCAGCCGGGGGGGATGTATAAAATCGTGCACACACACATGCCAAGCCCTTCTGCCAGTCGGATGATGATATAATTTTGTTTCTTCATAGACTCTATAAGCAAACAAGCTAAACCCCCGGGCATGGTGGCTCAATTGATAGAGCGTCCGCCTCATGAACGGGAGGTCGTGGGTTCGATCCCCGGCCGAGTCATACCAAAGACTTACAAAAATGGGACCTCCTGCCTTCTATAGCCAGGCGCCCGGCATATAAGAATGGAGAAGGGTAATAATAACATATTATGTTAGGCAGGGCCTGCTGGAAGATCAGCTGATAGCTGAAGTGGCTACCCTGGGTAAATAAGAGTTGTTATTATTATTATTATTATCATTATTATGTGATTGAATTCACATTTAGTTCATAAATACTGACCAAAGGGTGATGACTTGCTTCCTCCAAAAACTGGAGTAGTCAGTGTGGATGATGCTTGGGGTCCTGAACTAGGAGGAGCAGCAGACGCTGTACTGGCAGGGAGCTTGAACTGAAAACCTGCAGATGAGCCACTACCGGCTGCACCACCAAAGCCTCCAAACATGGGAGGCTGTCCGCTCGTTGCTGCTGCACCAAAGGCCGGTTGGGGTGCAGAGAATTGTGTGGTGGAGGCTGTGCTGGAAGGTTTCGGAGCAGCAGAGGCAGGGGCGGAGAATGAGGATGGGGCTGCTGATGGCTGGCCAAAGCTTGCCTGAGGTTTTGCTGCTGCAGGGGTTTGGATCTGTGGTGCAGTGCCTAATAAATTCAAAAGTAAAAAATACTTAAAGTAAAGTCAGACTTTCAATCCAACTCTGTACAAATCTTCCTTAAATGTAAGTATATTATTATCATTTCTTTCCATGAAGCAACAATGGTCAACATCATATTCCAGATGGCCTCATTGATGTTGATTCATTACAGGTATTACCATTGCCAGTATTTACACATACATGTACAAGTCACACCTTCACCTTGCAGAGCATTTTCAGAATCTACTGAATTGGCCTACTGATCAAAGTTTTTTTAACATGTTTATAACGTGTCAAAGGTATTGCAAGAACAGTTCAGTTTTTTCTTCTAGTTTCAAGATATTTAACAAAGAGTGCTGCTTTTGTATTCTAATGTAAATGAATCACACTTATTTTGAATGATTTCAGTCTCACATTTCTATTTCCCTTCATTTATCTTACCTGTTCCAACTCGCTCCCCTCCTGTTGGCAATGGTTGTGGCTTAATTGTAATACCTTCTGCATCTTCGAGGTTGATCACATAGAATGGGCACAGCAGACCTTCACTGGACAGAACCATTAGGATGGGTGCAGGGGGTAGACTGTGTTGCTCTTAGAGAGAGAGAGATATGCATAAAATGAATTAAACTTTAGTTGATCAAATTGAATGGGCATAACAGACCACACTGGGTAGAGCAATAATGAGGGGCACCGTAGCTTGAGAAGGAGTGCATTGCTCTTAGAGAGATATAAAAACAAATTCTACAACAGTCAATTATTATTTCAGAAATCTCAAGTGCCTTAAATGGGACAAGTAAACTGTATCATCCTAGCATTTAGGTTGACAGTAAGATTACCTCATCATAGAGTTTCAATTCTTTAGTCATTTTTTTTTAAAGTATGACACATTCTCTCAAATGCATCGGCTGTGGCTCACCAATACATATTACCTACTGCAACAGCTTTTGATTCTTATCAGTATCAAAAGGTTTTGTTTCTGAAAACAAATATGTTCACATATGTCTCCCAAAGGAAACTAGTTCATATTTCTAAGTTCTCTTCACTGATCTATCTTTCATAAAAATTATAAAAAAACATACATAAATGCGAGCAATATCGAAATAAACTGCTTTAATTTGAAAAAAAAATCCACAAGCTCTCCTCTTCAATGCAAAATAAGACAGATACGTTCATTAAAAATTCAAGCACTCCTGTAAAGTGAATTCCAAAAGTAATCACAAGCACTCACTGATCTTAACATTGATCTGTGATGTATAATCCATAGTCATTCCAATAGGCATCGTCTCTTCATGGTTGCAAAGCGGCAACTCGATCCTGGCTGCATCATCCAATGTCCAGATCTCCCACAAGTCTTTGTTTTCTTGCTGCCTGCCAAGGACAGCACCTTCTATGGAGTTACTTGAACAGGTGATCGCAAATTGCCTGCAAGAAATGAAAGGAAGTAAAATAGTCATGGAGAAAACAAGTTCAAATGTATAAATATAATAGATATGAATCTTTTCAGCTCATTTCTTTAATTTTCAGGCAATAAAAAAAAGATATACAAATGAAACAACACAAAAATTTTCCACAGACTCTAGCCACAGTCATCACCAGCTTGGTACTGAACGGATCACTATGATATTTCTTTCCACTCCTCCACGATGAGGAGGTTCAATGACTTAGTGGACATAGCAACAGTCTTACTCTTGGTATTAGGAGAGTCTAGGTTAGAGACCCCCAAGTGGTGCACTAGTTCCCTTTTGCGCTAACTTTTTAGAAATTTGATGGGTGCACATATTTTTGTGTCTAGGCAGCAAACAAAAGTGTGTCCCGCCTCGGCGACATTTTTTTTTGTCGCCCTATACCCCATAGGTTTGTACACAAAAAAGCTGGTGACACACCATGTTACCACACTGTCGCATCATGTGTGAAAGCACCTTTACAGTCAGGTGAAATAAATATCAACATCATCACACTAACATATATTCAGAAGTTAAAGCAAATACAACTCACCACTTATCAATGTAGTGCATGTAGTAAAGGGCTGCTCTATCCTCACAGCTACCAAAACAGATGTCTTCAAAGTTGATGTAGCTCTTAGGTTTATCTTTCTGCATTGAAAGCAAGAATCAGAACAGTTCATCTTTCCTCACTAGACTATTTCCTAAACAAAACAGACAGCTACTTTGTGCTTTGAAGGTCCAATGATTTAGCAGTAAGAATAATAATCATGATAACAATGTCAATGACAATGGTAATGCAATGAAGATGATGCTGACAATGATGATGTTGCTGATGGTGAGGCTGATGTTGATGATGATGATGATGATGATTATGCTAATGTGGATGTTGATGAAAATGATCATGATCACAATGATGTTGATAATGAAGATGGTGCTGCTGCTGCTGCTGCTGCTGATAATGATGATGAAAATAATGATATTAAATAACAACAATGTTGCAATATCTATCACATAGAAAAATTAAGAATTGCACAATTGAGAAAAAAAGGAAAATAGAAACAAGAAAGGCATCCCCCCATTTCTAAAACAAAATCTAAGCATGTATTACAGAAATCAAATAACAGAAACAATTAGATTGGATTTCAAAATGTGTACTAACCGGAGCATGGACGACAACAACGTTTGGTTGTAAGGACTCTTCTGCATCAATATAGGCCACAATAAACATGTAGGTGGACAACCAGTGGATATCAACAACTGTAGCACAGACAGAAAATGAATAAATGAGATACAATTTAAAACATTATGATTAATCACAACCTTATGAGATAGACAGAGGCAGTCTGTTAGCAGACTCTTGTATAAAACTAGATGAATCCCCAACTGCATGCGGTCAAAATTTATGCCTCCGCCTTTGCCAGATCAGAAATAGATCACTTTCAATTATGGTAAATGTATTAGGATACATTAAGCATACAAAACTGGGGAAAATGGTTCTGTTTATATGACACTGTGTCAGCCACATTTGAAGTTGATCCGCCAAACAGTTCTTAAGTTACCGCGAGAACGGGCAATTTTCATGTACACAATGACATCCATGACATTTGACCTTTGACCTTGTGACCCCCAACTTTAATAACAGCATTGTTCCTCTCATATACATACATGACTCGAGTCTGAAGTTGATCCATTAAAGTTATCGCAATCTTGAACGAGTCATTTTAATGTATATGACCTCTATGACTTTACCTTTGACCTTGTGACCCCAAAATCTACTCAGATAATAGTCCCTCCTATATGCATACATGAGCCAAGTCTGAAACTGATCCGTCAAATGGTTCTGAAGTAATCGCGAGAACGAGCCATTTTCATGTATAAAAAATGACCTCTATGACCTTTGACCTTTGACCTCAAAATCTAATCAGATTATTGTCCCTATATGTACATACATAAGCCAAGTCTGAAGCTGATCTGTCAAATGGTTCTAAAGTTATCGCAAGAACAAGCCATTTTTATGTATATAATGACTTTTTGTGACCTTTGACCTTTGAACCTTATGACGTCAAAATCTAAACAGATTATCATCCCTGCCTTATGCATACATGAGCCAAGGTTGAAGTTGATCTGCCAAATGGTTCTAAAGTTATCATGAGAACGAAAATGGGACAGACGGATGGACAGATGGACGGATGGACAACCCAAACATAAAGTTATCATGAGAACGAAAACGGGACAGACAGACAGACAGATGGACGGATGGACAACCCAAACATAATGCATCCGGCACTCACCTTCGGAGGGCGAAGGCATAACAAAACTAATATAGTGTATTGAGTCAACTATAGCAACTTTGATCCATTGAGCAAAAAGCTCGAGATAAATCGGGCTGGAGTCTCTGGAAAATGTGTATTTCACCAAAATCAAATCATGTCCAACTGGTTAAGATCATTGTCAAGGCACTTGCTAGTTCAGCCTCTACAAATTTGGAAAGGTTTGGTTGCTTAATCAACAAGAACATACAGGTCCTTTTTTGGCAGTCACGTGAAATAAAAATTAAAGTCTGCACAAAACGAAACAAGAATCATTATACATATTTTGATAAGAGTAGAGTGAGAATGGACAACTTGCTCACAAATTATAGATACTGTACATATCACAATACACATTGCAAATTATCATAGCAAAACATATATACTTGTCTTCCCTTCCAAACAAGAAAACAATTATTACAGACTATACAACTTGAAAGGAAGTTATGAACCAAACTATGATAGCTTCATGAGTAGAAACTGGAGGTCTGACAATTGTTTCACAATAACAGCTACACTACACAATATTATCATTTTTGATCAGGACAAACCAAAAAAAGAATCCTAATATATTTTGTAAAAGTAGGGACTATTTACTGACCTCTGGCAGTTTCTTCAGTGATGTCTGGGGTTTGACAATTGTATCATGATTATAGCTACCCTACACAATATTTCAATCAAAATGGTGAATTGTGCAACAAACAAAAAATTAGTGGGAGTGGAGACTATTAACTGACCTCTGACAGCTTCTTGGATGAAATCTGGCTGTTTGATGACCTTCTTAAGTTCACTGGAATGGTTAAACTGCTTGAGCTCTCCCTCAGATGTTCCTACAACCATCTGCTTTCCTTTGGGGGACCAGCAGACTGTCCAAGAGAAACACAATATAAAGTACCAATAATCTGGGCCATTTACATAGAGCAGCTTGCCAGCTGCTAGACAGATATAACTTACTGCACTTTACAAAGTATCATATTATCACCCTGGCTGTAGCTGAGCTATCACACAGATCTTAAGCAGGAATTCCTTCCTATTCTGGGTACCCACTTATTACACCTAGATAGAGAGTGGCAGATGTGGATGTCTTCATCCCTTCATCCTTCTTAATATCACAAACAAACTGGGGAACTTTCCTGACGTAGACTAACCTGCAGTGGCCCCTACATCTGTTGGAAGACGTCCTATGACTTTGAGTGATTTCCCTGAGCTATCCCATATTGTACAGGTCCTATCCGACAAGCATGTGGCAACAAGAGGCTCAAATCCTGGATTCCAGGCAAGATCAATCAGCTTTACCTCAGGGTCTGGGGAGAGGGTGGATGTTATAAAGGGGGCAAGCGACGTGTTCTGTTGATGAAGAAAAGAGCATGCAGAGGAATATATGGTTACATCACCAAATCGAAAATAGAGGAAATTCAATCTCTTCATTGGAACAAGTCTATCTAAAATCTTGCATTGCTGAAAGCTTATATCACTAATTTGACAGAAAACTAGGTAGATCTATAAAATGCAGTGAAAAGTATGCATTGGTTCTTCAAATTCCAGACAAGGTTTCATACTGGCTTGAAGGGGCAATGAAATCAACTTTTGTGGTGTTTGTTTCTTGGCTGTCAGCCAAGGTGATCTTTTGCTTGTATCTTGGAGGCACAATTTGAAGTAAGAGAAGGATCCTAACAAAGAGATCTTCAAGAGATTGGGGTAGTCCTTTAAGTCCATTAATTATGTTTGCAAAATTACAGAAGCACAAGAAACATCACAATTAATATGGCATTCCCCCTCTAAAACAGAAGATTTCAACATTTAAGGTAATGAACAGTTAGTGGCAGCAAAAAGAACATTGGCATGAAACAGATTGAAAACAGTCTCCTATTGTCCGGCTTGCAGAAAAAAATACCTGCATGAGATCATCTGCTATTCCACTCATGATTTCCTGTGACCTTCAGTAAAATAATCACATTTCAACCATTACCATCTGCCCTATGCCCAGTGCCACTCACCCCGACCGTTACCCTCATGGAGGTGCACAGCATTTGTACACATGTTGTGTTTAAGGAAATCTAAATTGGTATACACGTGAATGAATAAAGTACAACGCCTGCTTACAAAACTCAATGTTTATTTCTTTGATGTTTTAGCCATTTCTGAACTAATTTTGCTCAAATGTCACCTATATTTGAAATTAGTCATTTAATATCAGTATATGCAGTAATTTTCATTCCAGCTGCCAAAGCAATTAAATCTCCAAAGCGCCCTCTGTCTCACTACTGAACTTCCTCTTTAAGAATAACATGATAATCTTATATAAAACTAGAGGACTGGTCACATTAATAACTTCAATCAGAAGTGTAAAAAATTGACTTACTTTCTTGGTGACAATTCTGACGTCATACAGATTCAACATGAGGTTGTTCCCATGTTGATAGCAAACAGACAGGATCAGCTCTGTGCTGTTGAGTGAGACGTGGAGGGGTCTGGTACCAAGACTAAGTTTAATGCAATCATAATCACTCACTGGAGATCGGGTATGAGAAAGAAAAAGGAAATGTGAACATTAATAAAGAAATGACCTGAAACTTCCTGGCAGCAAATGATCAATGGCATCTCTGATCCATTAATGCATTAATGAAAACTTACATTCTTTTCATAATTTCAGCACAAAGCTTGTGCAATATCAACCATATAAGAGAGAAATGTAAAGGAATTTGGTTTACGAAAGACAATACATTTTATTGCATCATCAGGTTGATGCTTTCTTTACAAAGTAATCCTTAATACAAGAGGCTACTTATTTCTCAATATATACATGCATGTAATCAGCCTATCAGAATGACTTTACTATAGTTTTGGAGAATGAGTGCAAAGCCTTGATAAGTTCTGTGATCTCCTGCACAGTTCAAAAACACCATTCTATAAATTCCCAAAGTACACGTACCAATGGCACCCGCGGTCTCTCTGTTGAGTTCATGAAGTCTGCCTAGTTCAGTCGTCTGGAATATCTTTACACCTGTAAGTAAGTAGAATCCCACATATAGGACAAATAAATGATCCTTGATATATCCTTGATGACGGTGATATTTTAAGTCTACAGAATTGATGAAATTTTAACACAAATTTTACTACAAGCACTTCTCATAGCATGGATGTGTCTGGAGAGGACATTCTGCTGACCCAGCCATACAGATGCAGATAAAAGCAAAACCGACTACCAGTAATTCACTAACGGCTTAAGGAAAATATACATCAAAATCTTAAAATCAGCAGCAACATGACGATAAGAACTGATCATTCTTCAATCTACACACCAATTCTGCACCTCATGGCACTCTTTGCAACTATTCGCCTCACCAACCATCGCATTACAGCTTTCCGGGTTAGCTGACTAAGGGATTACCTCATCAAGTAATACAAGACCTGAATTCAAGTCAAAGCCTGAAAACTGACATCTGTGAGTGATAACATCTTTATCTCACCTGAATCAGAGCCAATGAAGGTGTAGCCATATTTGTTGGACACAGCAACAAGATGGAGTCTCTCTGGGGGTGTCAGGGTTTCTGGTGTCTCGTCAAATATCTTCAAGCGACAAAGCTGCTGGAAGCGAAGCGACTGAGCACACAGGAGAAAAAATGGTAAGTGTGTGTACCAATTGGAAGATTTGGTGTTGACCCATCGCTATTTTTTAATTTACTTCATTTGTTGTGTAATATTGTTATCTGAAACAATCTCTTAAAAACTCTGACTGGAGTCCAAAAGTGATCCATTTTTACATTGGGTGAACCCTCTACTGGGAGTTGGTCAGCCTGGAGCTCTTTACCAAATAACCTAAAGTACATCATAAATTTTACTGGGTATTGGGGGAGCGGGTCTATCATCTGGAAGGAGTGATGTAGTGAATAAGAAGACCATAAAGTGACCAGTGCATCATAGCTTTAGATGAAAGCTGTATGATAAATACTTTCTGAAGAAGAGTGAACTTAGTGAAGTTTGTATATTTTCAACTTCCTGTTATACTTCCTGCAGTAGCATTGATTAAGTTTTGATAAGTTATAGAAAATGTGAAAATGGTCTTATTATTACACAACAACACTTTGCTCAGTGAACACGAGTAATACATGTATACTCACAGCAACTTCTCGCTCTGGGGGTCCTGCTTCCTCTGCCATTTTAGTTTCTACTGGAACACTCTTGAAGGCTTATACCACTACTGCATAAATATTGCCTGAATGAAAAAGTCCAAATGAAATACAAATGCTAGTCAGGATTTGTATGGCTCCATTGTACTATCTTCTGCTCCAGCAATGGTACACTTTGTACCCCAAGCCATTTAGCAGGATCATAAAACTTCTAAGCTTGATTTTTGTCAATGAACCATTCACTTATGATCTGTGTCTATATTTTGCACAAAATTAAAGGGTAAGTCCACCCTAGAAGTTTCACTGTTTCAATAAAAGGAGATAAATTTGAACAGCATTTTAAAAAAGAAATGAACAAAATCGGTCAAAGAACAAGAAAATTACACTCATTTACAATTTCTAGTAAACTACTCTTGGCTCTGCAAATTGGCAACACTGATGACATCATACGCGAGCAGGTCTCCATTCACTTTTTACATGAAATTTCACATTTTCTCAATTTTCTTGGAAGTTACACATTTTCTAACCCCCATAGTCAATGTATGTCAAGAAGAATTGCTTTTTACATAACATACTTTGACTATGGGGTAAGAAAATGTGTAACTTCCAAGAAAATTGAGAAAATGTGAAATTTCATGTACAAAGTGAATGGAGACCTGCTGGCTGCTCGCATATGACGTCATCAGTGTTGCCAATTTGCAGAGCCGAGAGTAGTTTACTAGAAAATGTAAATGAGTGTAATTTTCTTATTCTTTGACCAATTTTGCTCATTTCTTTTTTTTTTCTTTTTTTTTTTGGCTAGATCTAGATCTAGACTAACAAACCATGCAGAAGTAAACTAGCCTATATTTTGTATTTTGAAATGTTGGAGCATTATAAAAGACGTTTCTTCGAGTGAACACGATGAGACCTGTTAAGAATCTAAACACTTAGAGTTGTTGAGAAATGTGAGAACCCGATGTGTATGACTAGGTTGAGTTCGGTAAACTTCGTGCTGTCCTAACTTTTATCGCATTAGTCCGACAGGCTCGCATAACGGACGGATTGTAGTGTACAAGTAAACAAGCCTTTTGCAAATTTGTTTTCCCCATGTTTTCCCAGTTGCTGGCTGCTTTAATGCAAAAGGCAAAAGCTCAATTTCGGTCAGCTCATTTGCAGACGGAGGACTCACGTCACGAATCGTCACTCACTCAGTCTCACCTCATCAGCGCCAGTGCAGTGGGCGGCATGCCATCGCAGTGCCTCACTCAGCTCATAATTCATATCAGCCTCAGAATCACATCACATACTCTACAGAAAAATTGTGCACAGCCACACTCAACAGACAACACATCGCCAAGTAGTCCGAAAAAGTGACAAAGAAAGCAAATGAACAGAATTCTGCAAGAATATTGGAAGTTTAGAAAAAAATGCTTACGTTAATGCAACGTTCAGACATGTATTCACCATGGCCTTGGCCGGCTAGGGGATTTCCGCATGAAGCTAGCTAGCACGCTAACTAGCTACGTAGATTTAACGTTAACTTGATGAAATATGAGCAGACTAACGTGCATGCGCAACTTGAATTACCGCTATTTGAGCGAGACCACAGAAATAGAAGACGTCTTCTATTTTTGTGGTCGCACGCCTGTAAATATTTCCCCATAGGCCCCTGTGTTAAAAATGGAATTTGATAAATTCATGAAAAAAAAGTGTTTATAATGACACCATTGAAACTTTTGTCTGTAAGAGTTCATACATTATTCTTTAATTGCTGAAAATATGAAGGGGGGTTTTTCAGCATTTTTTTGCGGTAGAGGGGCTGGATCTCAGACTAACAAAAACTTAGTCAAAGCTCCAGTAGTTGTAAGGCTTTTTGCCACACTAATAAAGTCCCCTTAGAATCCACCTGGGACTAACTGCTGCTCTCTCATGGGACTGATCTAAACCAGTAATTATCCCTCTCTGTGTTCATATGAAACACAGTGTTCAGCTATGTATCTCTGGTACGGGTTGGAGGAATCTCTGAAAATGACCGGAGCTATTTACAGGCGTGCGGCCTTGTGAGCGAGACCCTTTTACAGTGTCGCGCAGACAAGACAAATTAAAATGGAAAATGTCAATTTCAGGTATGTTGATTCATGATGTTGCCGGTACGTATACCTGAATTTGGACATGTTGAGACTATTTCAGCACTAGAAAACCTATTGCACATGGTTGTAATGCAAATTTATGACTCAAAATTCTTTTCTTACGAGGGAAACCCAATGGGATGGACAAAAGTCCATTGTGCCTCAACCTAAAATACACTGAGGGAGCTTTCCTCTCACCTCCCCCCCCCCCCCCCCAGCTTTTGGAGCATATACCAGTATATAGCAGCTATTTGAATATGTTAGTCCAATTGAGCACTATCCATGGAGTAAATTCCATGAATACTAAACTGCTGAAGAAAATTTGCATGGCATCATGAAATCTGAACATAAAAACCCTGAAAATGTTGGCAAAAGTAACTGTCATTAGTCCAGTAAAGTGAGTATTTAATATGCAATTCTATGTGCATATTTCATTTTTTTCTTGTGTTTAATTCATTTGTTTGTAAGTTTGTTTTTTCTTTCTTTCTGTTTGTTTTTTACTCGCCTTTGTAGGCCTTTTCATAAGAGGCCCTTGTTTCATTATTCTCCCGATGTTGTTGTATTATTTTTGTTTCCATTTACTTTTTTCTTCGTTTTATTTTTGACCAGCCTTTGTAGGCCTTTTCATAAGAGACCCTTTTTTGCTGTTGACCAAGGCCCCTTTTAACCAAAATGTTGACCGTATCAAGGGGAAAACTCCCTAAACTACCCATGGCCGTGTGTGCCCCCCCCCCCCCACCCCGTCTGTGAATACACCATATAAAGGGCCTTTATAACAAACATATAATCTTGATCATTCCCTCTTGCTCATTCACTTTAACATAAATATGTGTAGCTATATTTGCAAGTGTTTACCACTTTGAAGTTTCTGTGAACCAATTTGTAGTGTAATCTCACTATGTTTTCAATCTATCATAACACAGCAGCAATGCCACAAAGAGATCTGCAGGCCTACTCTCAATTTATGAAGAAAAAAAAACATAAAACATAATTAGGTATGAATTATACTGTTTGAGCTCTTCTATATCTTGGACAAAAAATATAAAATCACAAAAAATTACAACTCCTGAAAGACATCAATTTTATTTCCACATTATATACAGAACAAGAATTTATTAGGTATAATTTAATGACACTATGTACAGAAAATGCCACATGAACATGAACAAGCTGAGTTGTGCATCAAAATCTCACATTGGCTAGTACATTTTGGTGCTGTCATCAATGATGTATAGTACAAATGTGAAATACTGGGATTTGAAAAATAGATTTTTGGCATATTCTATATAAATCTTTTGCTCCAAAAAGTGTTGGTTGGATGAATTCCACAGTAAAAGTAAACATTTTTAATGCCACTTTCATGTATCATCAGCAAGTACCGGTATTGCTGATACAAATGCCACAGGAATCAGTCAAAAAGTAAGGTAACAATGACAATGAACCCCACTTTAATAACGGCAACCTGTACAGAAAGACTACCTGCCTATAGCAACTACATTTTTGTTTACATTGAACAAAATTATGTTACTACCCCCCATACATAACAAACCATACATATCATATACAGATGAACGTGACACTACCTGTCTTCTTAGAATAGGATTATGTCATAGGAACCTACCAATGAAGACCATCTGAATAATAAAACA
Source organism: Echinometra lucunter (assembly GCA_029962745.1). NCBI lineage: Eukaryota > Metazoa > Echinodermata > Echinoidea > Camarodonta > Echinometridae > Echinometra > Echinometra lucunter. The sequence continues at coordinate 12,651,090 of CM057165.1, read as the reverse complement.
CAAAGTAGTGGGCTTCCAAGGGGAATTTGACACAATTGGTAACAGGTATTGTCCACCACCCAGAGTGGAATTTAGTTTTATGCATGGTTCTCACCAGTACATAACACCCATGGTTCCAATACCATGCGTAAAGGGTTTCAGACAAGAAAGAACCATGAGTGAAATTGCTGCACCATGCGTGGCAACAAGGGTAAAAAAATATTGGAGTAGCTCTAGTCTATATATTCCTAACAATAATGATAAATATCACAGATTGTTTTGCTTTTTGGCAATGCATTTTTACTTTTATGCCATTAGTAGACAACTCCTGCTTTACCAAGAAGTATTTTTCATCCTTCTACTATAGTATACATTGTATACTGCCGTCACCCCTAACTTTAGGTGTTATTCTGTAAAACTTCTGAAACTTTCACGCTTTGCGCAGAGTGGGAACCGTGTGTGGATTTTTTTCTAGTGAGAACCCTGGTTTTATGACCAACAGGCCGTATGTAACGCTCTGCATTTTCCACCCATCACCCTGTATGGTAAAGTCACTGTCTCAAGTTCCCTCATCGGACACAGGCCAAGTGTGTCCAAAGAGTGGCAGCTTGTTTGCTGTGTTCCAGACTATTAAAGGTATTTCCAGTGCTTTTCACTAAGTCTGGTGCTGGTGAATTATGACTTAATGCACATGGAAACTGACTACTGTCTGCTTTGAAGGCTGCTACTCTCTTTCTTCCTTGATGATCACTGAAATCAACAGGCTACACTTTCTATGAAACAAAATATCATGTAGGACCTATGACTCTAAATAAGTACAAGCATACATTTCACCACCTTGCCTAATGTTGAAATACATGTAGGTTAAAGGGTGGAAATATCACAAGAAGGTGACAGGCGCAATGCATAAAGTTCTTAAAATCCCCACGCCTCCCATTTCTGAATACAAGTCCAATTCAATTAATGAAATTATATCTTATCACTGCATCTTCGAATGTGTGATTATGGATTGGATCATACCATAATCCCTACAAAATTTCTGGCATATACTTAATTAGATCACTTAGAAAAATACCCCAAATTTTATTGAAATGATCATGGGTAAAATACTGTTGAAATCAGGATATTGAAATAAATATTGCAAAACAGAAATTCACCATTCAAGTGTATTTGCTTTACTTTTCCCAGTAAATTTAATAAGTGAAAAGAAAAACATTTAACTTCCTGACCATTTACAGATTTTTACTTCAAACAAATATACAAAGAAGTTGAAAGGGCTTCCATAGACACTCCACCATTGATAGCATTCACAGTTTTACATTACCGAGAGCAAACAATTTAGCAGCAACCTTGCCAAATGTCAACCAACTGACTGCAGCATATCGCTAACACTTTTCAGTCCCATCATTATGGAATATTTCCATTTCATGACTCTTAGATACTAAGAGCTCTCATCATTTATAATGTTGATTTGGGCCAATAAGTTTCAAGAATGTACAGAGAAGAAGACAATACTGTCATGGTCATTTATTATACAAGCAAGTATCACTACATTGCACTTTTCAACATCTGGGCAACTCCATATGGGAAAAACATCTACAATGATTCAGAAAAGGTGACTTGATTTGCTCCTTGCTTTAGCTTAATGTATAGTAGAAAAAAAACAAAAACAAAACAATCTCTGAATAGAATCTTTGGCTGAAATGTTTGAACCCAATAACGATGTATTTCCTGCAAATTATTTGTTTGCCAAACTTTCTACACAGCTTCATTCTTTATATTCTTTCAAGCCGTACATGTGGTATGAAATGATATGCTAAAGCGTTCTACATGACAGAAAATGTAGAAGTTATTATTAATAATAATAACAATAATATTCTGAATTTTTATAGTGCTTAATACATCTTGGATGTCTCTAAGCGCTTTACAGAAATACTATTTCCCTGGTCATCGGATTCAGGCTTGCCCGCACACAATGTACGCACCTTCTCCACTCCCTGGCAAGCATTCCAGCCAGGCATTTTTTGCAGATGCTCACAATGCTGCACAAACCACAATGACTTTCGCATCCTACCGGGTACCCACTTAACACATGATTCCAGTGTGGCAAATGTAGAAAAATGCCTTGCCAAAGGACGTAAGTGCTGTGGCAGGGATTTGAATCCAGTACCTTATGGTTCAAAGTCCGAAGACTTATCGACTGGACCAACACCACCTCTAGTAGGACTTTACAACAGTCACATCAGTCAGTGGTAACATGACAAAAATTTATACCAGGTGGCAGGTACAGTACAATTACAGCAAAAAAAAAAAAAAAAGAAAATCCTTTCCAACCCACATGGAATTGCCTATCTCTAAACAGAATAGGAGATGCATACATTACCACAATGTATAACCATTTTCGACCTGAGATGAAGATTACAGGAACAACATGTGAACAGTACATGTAAATTGCAATGGGTGAATAATACCTTTTTTTCAATGACATTCAAATTCAATTCTGACATTTGCATTGAAATATCTACAGAAACTACATGAAAGTGGGTTAATATTAAAAAATCATCAAGAATCATCATACAATAATTGATACAGTAACTTTACGATTTAAGCAAAAAGTATTTCATACTTGTGTTTTCAGCAAAAACTATGAATTTTCCACTTTTACAAAGTAGTTCATTCATGAATTTAAATGAACTTCATTCATTAACAGTTCATCTCTCAGATATAGATGCAAATTATTGAAGAAGAAGAAAAAAAGAACCTTCCATCTCTGATTGCTCCTTTAAGGACCTTCTTCGTTAAGGTTCTTTTGGTAAAATATGATCACTTTGATTTAAGGGACCCTGGTGCCCTATGAAATCAGTAAAGGAATGTCTGGAGTTCCTGGGGGTGTTTCACAAAGACTAAGATTGACTCAAATCGCTCTTAACTAAGGCAGGCCATCCATGCCACTGTTTGCTTTCACCATTGGTCTCTCAAGGGATGCACAAATCATGGTCGCAAATTTGGAGAATTTACATTTTTTTTTTCTTCATCAATGAACTATAAAAAATTGTCAATTCTGCAGATTTGTGACCATGAATTGCAAATCCTTCAGAGATCCATGGTAAAAGAAAATAGTGGCATGAATGGCCAGCCACAGTTAAGTGCGATTTTAGTCAATCTTAGTCTCTGTGAAACACCCCCTGGTATATTAAAGAATAAACACCCTGTGAATGATAATATAATAACAAATCCACTCTGTGGAGTGATCAATAATTTAAAAAAAAAAAAAAAAAATTAAACAGAAACATTTTTACATGATTTTTACAGTTCATACACTGTTTGGTGTCTTCAGGAAGGCTATTCCATAAAGTAGGACATGCGTGAGCAAAGTATCTCGCCCCCAAGTTTTTGCAACTTTAGGAATCACAAGGGAACCAGAAGTCGATCAGTGTAAAGATCTTGTGGGGGTGTGATTTTGGATTTAAAAATATTGTACTGGGGTGCAGAACTGTGAACGCATTGAAAAGTGAGCAGCAAAATTTTAAAATTAATGCAATCTTTGACAGGGAGCCAGTGCAATGACGGCAAAACAGATGATGTGGGTATGCTTAGACAAAGTGACAATGCAAACCAATATAATTCAAATACACACAGAAGGATTTGTGTCATTACTATCCAGACGATTTTATCATCATTATGAACAAGCACATAATTATGATACTTTAACCAATGGCCTACATGATGTACAGAGAACGAGGGCAAAAGCAAGTGCATACATGTACAAATGCATAAGTGGACTTGAAAAGAGTTATGGAACAGTATCAACCAGTGGGTACCACACGATCAAAAAAAATTTGACATTTACAGAGTGCAGTTCATCAAAGGTAATGACAGGGTTAATGCGATGCAGCTCAAAGTGATAAACCATCCCCTTCTCTGATCAACGAACAAATGTTCCAGAGACACCATGGATGATTGCCACAATGGGGCTCCCAACTATGAAGAACCAACAAGTCCAAGGCAATGCGTACAATCATTGGTCCAGATTTCCTTTCCAGTGTGCTAACAACTGTAGAAGGGCTAGACTGCAGCACTCCATCATTCGATCTCCCCGAATTCAAGAAAGAGCGCCCTCACATCGAGCATGGATGCAAGGTCAAGGATCTGCTTGTGTAGGAGGGTGCTCTCCAGGATGTCGTGGCCCAAGAGACTGGGGTTGCTTCGTGGGTAGTAGCTGTCATCCTGTTAAAAACATCCAAAAAATTGTAAACGTCACTAAACAGCACAACAACATACATTGTTTTCTTGTAAGTTGGAGATGACTTCAGAAATAAAGGACTGAGTATGTAGTCTCCTATGAATTCTAATTTGTACTTTGGAGGGTAGGGTTGTTAGGAGGGTAACAGACTAAAGACCCCAAAGAAACTACAGAACTGAGTATCACTTTATATCATTACTGTATTAGTAACCACTGTCATGGTACTATGGTGCTTCCCTTGTTTATGCATGCATCACTTAATTAAACATTGTACATAGAATTTTTATTGAATAGCAAGCATAGAAAATCAAGACATCAGATATGAAAGACAAAGATTACTCTAGAAGACCATGCTTTGTTGATGCTGCACTCAAAATCTGGAATAGTCTCCCTCCCTTAATTAGACATGCATAATCAATTATCATCTTTAAAAACCTGCTGAAAACTCATCTGTTTCAGGAAGGTTTTCCATAGACATGTTTTATTTTAATGTATTTGTTTTCCTACAGCCACTAGGCTTTCCAGATATTTAAGGCTCATCTGATCATCTCTCTTTACGTTATCACTAGTTCCACTCTCATTTATGTGAAATTGAGACATTGAGTATATTTCTATAGAAACTGCGCAATGTAAATTTGCAAGTATTATTGTTATTATTACCTTGAATCCTCTATGATATCTCAGAGTCCCGTAGCAGAATATAAACCTTGTCACCAGTAACCTCAGAAATTCATCACTGAAGAATTGCTTGTATACATGATCTGCACAGAAAGAAAGGGGTGCATGCAAATTCAAAGTACCAGGAAAATAATGATGGACTTGGCATTAAAGGGACCAGAATTAGCATTAATCAACAGGAACTGCATTTGCACTAAATGGCAGCTTCTGCACCATGCCATCTGACGCAAGGGTCATGGTGAGAGCTTGAACCCTCAAATTTCACATCTAAAGTCAAGTCACAACACCTCCACCTACAAAGGAACTCTCTGCAATAAATGGGGACCTACCAATAGTCTTTGACTTGACAATCTGGATGTGGCCCTCCTCTATAATCTTCTGCACCATGGCCTGGCAGTTGGCCCAGAGGAGGGCAGGGACGTCGGTGATGTCGCAGGCATAGCAGAAGGCTGCAAGGGGCGAGTGGAGAAAGTGGGTGAAGAGGTTACCCTTGTGAGGAGCATTGTCCTGGATGGTAACAGGCAGCTGTGTCGGTGACATGAGACAGATGGTGGGCTGGCCAAACAAGTTGGGAATGTTCTGTGGAATGGGAACAGAGACATACAATCAGTAACAAATGGAGAATGAAGTACAATGCCTATAAATAAGAGATTATGTAGAACCTGTTCACCACCTGCTGCGATGAGAAACATGGAGGGCCATAATCATCTACAAATTTCTTTTTTTCCTCATAAATTTTGCAGAGTGTTTGATTACCTTTATCACCTTGAATCCCTGAGACATTCAATTTAATTTCCTAGTCCTCAATATGTTTTTTTTTTTTTTTTATAAGCCTGTAAAATCATTCATGGTTGAATATCAGAGCTGCATTTCTCGAGACCTCACAAGTCTAAATTCATGGACATCCCACTGAAACGCGTGTTAATTCTACAATACAAGTTTCAATGGGATGTCCAAGAAGTTAGACTTACAACAATTTCAAGAAACATGGTAAAGGTTCCACTTCATAAGGCATTGAATTTGGGTGCTCTGAAGTTTTCATAAGAACATAATGAAGCAGTATTAACCTATCAGGACAATTATCTCTGTACTGCTATAAAATGAAGTACATGAAATGGTACACTTACAGTAAATGCATGTGCATTAGGGCTGTCAATGATGATGAACAGAGGCTTTCTTGTGAATGGATACAGGTCTCCAGGATGAATACTGTAGACAGAAAAGAAAAAAAAAACACACACACACATTCAAAACAATTATTAGACATCCGAAATGCTGTTGTATAATCAGAAAGGTAAAAGAACATCCCCACAGTACTGCCTGCATCACAGAAGAGGTAAATGTTGCATAAATGTATGTGCAAAGTCTTCTTTTGTTTGGGGGATTTAGTTCCAGTTTCTCCCGTCAGTAGCCAATTGTACCCTATCAAAGATATGCACAGGTAGTACCTTACTTCCAGACACAGAATGAAAATTAAAGCAATACTCCTTCAAAGAAATTTCTAATCAAGTTTAGGTCAAGGGTTTGTTTGATCTGCAGTTGAAGTTTTGGATCTGATTTCAGTTAAAATTTCCCATGGAGAATTTTCACCGGACCATCAAAGTATGGAGTCGGTTGGTTGGTTGGTTGGTTAGTTGATTGGTTGGTTGGTTGGTTGGTTAGTTGGTTAGTTGGTTGGTTGATTGGTTGGTTGGTTGGTTGGTTGGTTGGTTAGTTGGTTAGTTGGTTGGTTGATTGGTCGGTTGATTGGTTGGTTGGTTGGTTACTTTATCTGACTGCTAAGAAAGCCTGTGTATGCTTGTTAGTAAGCAACCAGGGAACCAACGGTTTTAAGTCCCCTCTGAAGGACTTGGTAATGAGGATTAACCCATTGACTATTGAATTCTCAAAATCCTATAGACTTTGTACAGGGATTACCCGGTTTCAGTACCCAAAGGGTTAATCCCTTACCAAAGGGCATTAGCAGATCCGCTTGGTTTCGAACCTGGGAACTCCTGGTTACAAGACCACTGCTCTACCACTGAGCCACAGCACCTCCTCATTATATTAAATGCCCGGGGGGTCACTCTCCACATGGCCTGCTACCCACCCGTGTCCGACAACCTCAGAAATGCACCCTAAATGGCGTAACCTATTAACCAAATTTGCAACCCTAAATGGCGTAACCCATGAAAAAAGCCACCCTAAGTGGCGTGAACAGGGAAATCGATTAATTTGATATCTAAAGGCCCCATCTCACCAATGGAGACGTCTCTCCGACAAGTTTCAAAACAATTATAATGGAGCATTTGCGGGATCATGCACCTGACTTGGACCAGGAGGAATGTCAGTACGCGTTCAATCACGCAGTTTCTAAAGTGGGTCAAACATCATCAGGTAGAGTCTCGGAGACGTCTCTGCATTCTGCAACGTCTCATCAGTCTTTCTGGCCTCCTCCTGGTCTCCGCGACGTCTCTGAGATGGCTCAGAGACATCTCGGAGATATTGCAGAGACGTCTCAGCAGTCGCGAATATAATTAGTCTCCGCAACTAATGGATACGTCTCGGAGACGTCGCGAAGACTTTGCAGAGACTGTAAAAAGTCTCCAAAAAAAAAATCGAGCATGTTCGAATTTCTTATGACACCTCGGAGACTCCATATTTTGCTCATTTCTTTTTTAAAATGCTGTTCAAATTTATCTCCTTTTATTGAAACAGTGAAATTTCTAGGGTGGACTTACCCTATAAGTCTGAGAAAAAAATTTTACTCGTGTGATTCTTGCACCTATCATTTGTGGTTAAATATACTTGTCTGTTCATTCAGAAATGCAATTTTCTTTTTGCATTGAATTGTACACAAAGACAAGTCAAGCTATCACTCCCATGAGTGGGTCAATCAAGGACAGGATAGATCTACATGTAAGTGATGCTAGGCCACTACTGACTTGAATTGAAAAACACAACACAATTAACAGTATATGGGGCTAGCCTCTAGGAATAACAACACGAAAGAAAACCAGTGAAACAAAGTACACACGAGTAAAACTTTTTCTCAGACTTGATATATTTACTCACCAATAAACAGCTCTTCTATGGTAATAAAATTTTAGTCAAATGAAACTCACGATGCCATAATAATGTGTTTTGAGACGTTTGGAAAATGCTAGATATAAAAAAGAAATTGTGGCACTTGAGAGTACTTTTAAGTGTTTCCGGTGTCTGTGGTCAGCTTCCAACGAGGGCACTGTTGCTTTATCCATTTTTTTTAATATCGATGGTGCAAATGCATGCCGTGCAGCCGAGCATAGTCGCTTCAAACAGGCACGGAACGGTTGCATTAGCATCAATGATTAGCATGGCCATAGCATAGCATCCTCTGCGACCTATGGGCGTGTGTATGGTAACGCGTGCTGCCTAGTATAGAGCCGGGTGTAAGAGACTAGCTTGGGGGACTGTACGGGGGTCGCTCTCATAAGTGCTGGCCGCGCCGCGCCGGCGTGTGCGAGGATTACTTTGTATCCCTATGGTGTTAATGGCGTAGGTATGTTCAAATTTTCCTAAATTTGCAACCCTAAATGGCGTAGATTAAATTTGCACCCCTAAATGGCATAATCTGCATAACCAAATTAGCAACCCTAAATGGCGTAAAGAGTGAGAAAAAGCTACCCTAAGAGGCGATTTACCAGCGAATGGTGCTGAAAAGCAACCCTTTTTGCCAAAGACGTCGACGACGCCTGAAACGGGACCCTTTTCGACGCTTTTTCTGGACGCGGGTGCGTAGCAGGCCATGTGGAGAGTGACCCCCCCCCCGGGATTAAATGCCTGCTCACCAATGAATGTCTTTCAGATGGGTGGATCTCTTGACATGGTTCTCTCCGTTCTCCTTCTTAGGGTTAGTGGCTACCCCTCCCAAGTCATACGCCCCATCGCTGTCAGGCTTCCCAGGAGTACAGGCACTTGCAGCCAGGTATACCAGTAGCACTGAATTTGGTGGGATTTCCTATTGAAAGAGAATAACATTATACTAGCTGGGTTAAAGGTATATCAATCTAGAAAATTTGTACTAAACAGGGTACTATGTGAGGAAATGATATCCGCAGTTTTCAAATTTAAAAAAAGGAAACCAAAAGTAAGAATAGATATAGACAATGGTCTGAATTCATAAAGGTGGTTTAAATTTAGACCACGGTTTATGCAAATTTTGTGGTATAAGTGTGCTTGACTTAGCACGTACACTAAGAAAGGTCCAATTATGAACATGCATGTTTGGCAAAGGGCACTAAATTCAGGCTGGTTGCCATGGTTTAGACCAATTTATGTAAACTGATTTAAATAAACCATGTGTAAATTTACATAAATCGTGGTCTAAACCATGGCAACCTGCGTGAATTTAGCACCCTTTCCCAAACACACGCATTCATTATTGGACCTTTCCTAGTGTACTCGCTAAAGCAAGCGCACTTATACCACGAAATTTGCAAAAACCATAGTTTACATTAAAACCACCTTTGTGCATTCTGACCAATGTGTTTAGATAACATGCTTTCATTTAACAACATCATATCACATCAGTCTATTTTAGTACAAGCAGAAAACAAGCCACAAAGACAGATAGCATCCAAGAGAGGTTTTGTTACAAAATCCTGGAAACATACCTTGACTCCTGCTGACATAAATGTGTAGAATTGGTCAAAAGATGGCTTGTAAAGAAGGTACTTGTGAGGGTTCTGCCTCTTGATTTGGCCTTGGTCCTTCAAGGAAAACGGATGGAAAAGAAACAAATATAAGGAATCATCATATGCACTTAGGTTTTCAATTCAATTTCAATTTATTTCATCTATCATGGAACTTACATCAGACAGAGGCTGTTTTACAGAAAGACCTCTCAGTCCATATAAACATATATGTATAACAGCTTTCCAATACCATGATGACTGTGTGGACACTGATGTGATGACATGCAAATGAAACTTTTTGCAAGAGCTACACCCTCTATCTTGTCTACTGCTAGAACTTAGAACAGCCAGACAAAAGTTCAAGCATCAGGCAGTGAACAGAAAAAGTTGATAAAATCCATGTACAAAGATTCACATCAAGTCATCTGCCTTCAGTTCACTTTGTCCTAGTGGCTATCAAAATATGAATAAAATGGCGGAAAGAAAAAATGTACAAGTTTCATATTCATCTAACACAGTCAATTAAGAACTTGACAAACAAGGCTTTCAAAGATCTGTTACAAAATACTAAACCATCAAAACTATACACCCCCTTGTATTAGCACTTCTCTATATGTATGTATTTCTACATCTTGGACATGAAGTCATAAAATACTCTTTTATACAAGAATGATCGTTCAAGTGAAGCAGAAAGCAAAAATCGACTGCATTCCTCTTGTTCACTGGTCATATAATACATCTAAGCCACTCGTCTAATAAAATCAATATTGCATACGTAATAACAAAACAAAAAAATAGAGTGTTACCTTGGCAGAGTTTTCTTCCCTAAGAGTAGGTTCTCTCTCTAGAGTCTGTAACATTCTGTACATATCAAGGGTCAACTCACTGAACTTCACCTGTGGAATGAAAAACATGATAGGCAGTTTTATAGTAAGTGATAAATCAGTTGACTGATTGTTTGAATGAATGACTGAACAGTTGATTGGTCGATATCACTGACTAGTTAACTGATTGACTGCTTTCATTAACTGATTGAGTCATTCATTCACCAACAGCTTGGTTTTCTCATTATGTAGGTAGATTGAATGCCAGGTTGGCTGAGTAACTTATTACTTGGTATGAATATTTATTCCTCTTCTTCCTTCTTTTCTTTTTGACCCATTCACAGAAAGGAAATCCCTTGCATGGCAGTGTTTGAATGTTTTCATAGGTGTGAATGGCATCTCAAAATGCATGTTCAAATACTTTAGAGGTCTTATGTTCAGGGATGTAACTGACCTGGTGTGAACAGTTCCCTACAATAATGGCCTCCTGTAAAGAGAGTTCACTAGTGATGCCTGGATCCTTAGCTGGGACAATGTTTTCCGTCAGTCGGTGGGTTTGAACCTGTGGCACTGCTTGCTCATCTAACACACGTATGCTCTCATCAGCCTGAAATACAAATGATCCATTAAACTTGTCTGACTCATTCATCACAATAATTATTAGAAGCCTTATTTACCGGTAGTCAGCTTTTCTTCTTCAAATTGGCAACACCAGTACTTTTCTTTTGCTACATTTTTTCTTGTAGAAATGTATCATGTACCTAAAATGAATAAAATTGACAGAAATTATGTTGAGAAGTTCAAAAGCTGCCAATTTGCATGGAAAAGCAGTTACCTCAAACTTTCAATCACATTGCCAATTTAAGAAATTTTAGTGCTTATTTCATTTTTTAAAAATTTTCAGAATCATATGACAAATACTGATGCAACCATAATGGGTGCAGTATGTGCAGAACCTTTTGTAAAAATAATGATGCTACAAAACTTGATCAGTAAATCAAAAAGTTAGATCACTTACTGGGGAAGAAATTAATTAGCAGTCATATTAGAAAATACAAACATAATAATAATAATAATAATATTGGATATTTGTATAGCGCACGTATCCACCAAACAAGGTGCTCAAGGCGCTCCAATATTACACCGGCTCAGCTCAGAAGGAATTCCTTCCTGCTGCTACCCATTTACACCTGGGTGGAGAGTGGCAAATGCTGATTAATGTCTAATGCAATCAGTGTGCAAAGCGCATCTACCACTAGTCACTCTATTCCAAGTTACATCCTAACATAAAGCCTTATCTGTGAAATAAAGCTGGTACCGACATATTTTGAGGAATTTCTCCCCGCCCTATACCCATTTACCTCACCTGAGCTGAGTGTGGAAAATGTAGATTAAAATCTTGCACAAACAGTGCTGTAATGGGGATTGAAACCCCAGATCATTAGATCAAGAGTACAATGACTTATTACCAAAAGACCACAACACCTCTGTGTGGAAGGTTAATGGTAGAATTGATTCCACAAAATTGATTAACAAAGCTTTGCCTGTGTAATTTCAGTAATGCCTCATCCTTGAAACTCACTGATCACTATAACTTACATCAATGAAGGCCTCTATTTCTCCGAGCACCAGGTCCCATTCAGGCTGATCCTCAGCATTGTAGTTGGAACGATATTCCTCTAGATTGCGACTCAGTTCCTGTAAGGATATGTTGAGAATCCATGTTGATTAATAAAGAAGCAAAACAAATCTGGAAAAATATGATGTAGATGAGGTTTACGGTTCACCATGTGGTAAGTCCTGAAAAGACTGAGAGTGGAAAGAGTAGAGAAAGTTGAGGAGGAGGAAAAATGGAAAGACGAGACAGAGTGAGAGAGAGAAGAGAGTATCTATCTTGAGATTTCGCAGCTCTAGTCCTCAAAAGGACTGTAAACCAGTGAGAAGGCAACGAGGAGAGAAGGCTCTAACCAGTGAGAAGGCAACGAGGAGAGAAGGCTCTAACCAGATGAGAAGGCAATGAGAAGAGAAAACTTGACGTATCCAACAGCTTTACTGTCCGTCATCAGGAGTCATCATATACGGAAAAATATGGTTTGAACAGGAACAAAAGAAGAATTTCCCTTTGATCCACTTTGTTAGGAGATGGATATAGCTAAACAACTCTCTCAGAAAAATACCACATGTCTCCTCCAACCCCCCCCCCCCCCAAGAAAAGCATGTCTACCCCCACCCCCAGGATAATTATCTAAGACAATTATTTCTTGGACATCTACATAGGGGATAAATGTCCATTTGGTAATATCCTGATACAGGAAGTACACAACATGGTATGAACTAAGAGAAATGACCAACCTTCACCAGCTCCTTGACTAAGTCCATCTTGCGCAGTAAAAGACTGACTACAATCACTCTGGCATAGTAGCGCAGCTTCTTCACCATCAACTCTGGACTGTTGACAAGCAATGGAGATGGGGACAATATAACAAATTTTAAATTCAAGAATATCGATGCACCTTATTACCACTCAAAGCAAAAAATCATATGACTGATAAAGGCAGCCATAATTCCCCCCCCCCCCCCCCTTTCATGTAAGATGACTTATAAAAGAACTAATTTGGGAAAAAAATAAAATGTAAAACATAACCTCTCGTCTTGGAGAACTCCTTTTGTAGAACTTTGAAGGTGAAATCAAGTACATGTACATGTTTACATATAGAAAAAAGATACAAAATGTGGGAGGATCCTGAAAAGTTGAATAAGATGCATAACATAATGATCAAAATCAGAAGTTCTTATTACAAATTTAAACAAAGACAAAAAGGGAAACACAATTTAAAAACTACACAAAAAAGTGGCTATGGAGATTCACTTGCATGGCTTGGTGAGATATGAAATATGTTAAGTTAATTGCTGAAATATGTAATTTTTATGACCTTTTCTCACGGTTCACTTTGGAGAAGTATCCCCTGGCTCGGATGGCGGAATAGAAAGAAAAGGCCTCGTGAAGATAATTGGTCTCACTGGTTCTCAGGCTATAAGGTCACAGAACAAAGAGTAAAATAGGAATGGAGAGAATAAACAAGATAAGATAATTGTTTTCTAGAAGAAATTTGTAGTGACTGACATGTCTGGTCCTTTTTTCCCTTGAGCTTTATACATAGACAATATGCAATTGGTTGTTTAATGAAAAAAATCATGAACATGGATGGTAATACAAAGAAAAATAACAGTACAGAAATAAACAGTCTTCATGTTCAAATTCATTGCTTGATAAATTCCACAAAATTTCCTTTCATGTATATAGCATAAAATCTGATAAGTAATAAGAAAGAAGATATTTTTTTGTAACTTTACTAATTACATCCGGAAATAACAGTTGTCAGCTGAAATACATGTTAACTGTACAGCAGCTTTCAATAGTATATTACAATACGTTCGGTGTGAATATTGGTGTGTATACATCTGAGTCTGAATTTCATAAAAATATGAATATTCTCCTTTAAATGATTGACTGCATTTACATGCTTTACCAGCATTACTGTTCCTTAGGAAATGTTAATACACTGTGCTAATACCCTGTTTACATCTACCAAAACATGAGGTTCCCTCTGGAGATTAAGGAACAGTTCAGATACATACATGTACATCAGCAACAATCACAAATTTCAAACAGTGAAAACAGAAAAAAAAAAATCATAGGAATGACACTTGACTTATTCATTAGTTTAAGTTTTTTACCATTCAAACATTCTATAGCCTATTCTGCAGACATGAATCAAAACATACTGTTGCTGCTGCATTATGTCTATTACCAAAATTCTGTTTTATGCATACACTGAAGGCACATAATTTCCCCAGACTACCATGTACTTAAAACAAAACAATTCTGCTACATGTATCTGGCTGACGGTTAACGAGGAGCAGGGGGATATTTATAAATACGCCATTCAATCATGGTGACAAACTCTTCCTCCCAGTTGGAACCCTGCAGGAGGCAGTTGCCATGGTGATGAAAGCAGAGAGAAACATGTCCTTCTGCACAGTTTGTCTGTTGTATACATCATATACAAACACACAGACAGATGTTATGATTTGTGTGCTATCACCAAAGGACTTAATTAATCGTACAGTAAGAAATAGATGATGAGCATGAATTTTGCTGTCATACAGGGCTGGACTGATACAAGAAAATAGGCTTTCAACCAAAACTGTATGAAATGCATTTCTTCTTTGTGATCTGTCAGATAAACAAAAATTAACTGCTTTGAGGGACATGGTTAAAACTATAGCTCAAGTTGATTTCAAAAACTGTACTGTGCCCCAAAATGACAGTACAGTGCACCTCAAGTACCGCATCCTGGGTGTGCATTCCCCAAAAGTGTACATTTTGACAAAATATGTTTGTCGAAATGTATTCATTTGAATGGAAACCAATCTAAGAGGTGGGTGTGTCTAACTGCCTATATCCATCCATATGTATCTAGTGTGTCACTGCTTTTTACACGCAATGACAACTATGCCAGGTCAATATATTTCACTATACTGCCTGGCAGACTGTAGTGAATTTCATGTCTGCAGATTTGACCAATCAGAGGCCTAGAATCTACATGTAGACATGTGGTATATAAATCATTGTACTTTTACTTATTTAGTGATTTATTTACGATATTTATAGCTTTGAACATTTTAATCAACAGAGAATGACACTGATATTTCAACTAACTTTCAACAGCACAAAATTAATCAACATGATCAACAAAGTCACATCAAGTCACACAAAGTCACATTAACATATAGCTTAAGAACTAAGACAAAAATCACACGCTATTACATAGATGGTAAAAGAGATATCCAAGTGACATGTCATAGTTATAAAAAACACACTTTCATTACTTTAATTTTCCATGCCTGGGATTTTTTTTTTTTTTTTTCTGGTGCTGCTCGAACCCCTCCCTCCCCCCCAACAAGGTACCAATTTGATATTTATAAGTCAAGAGGAAAAAAATCAATACTATAGCAACTCTATACCAACACCGGACTGAAGTCACAAATTGATCCACTGGGGTTTATCAATATGGGTACAACAAATTGTACCCTAGGAAAAAGTATGAATGCTTGAAAACATCTGTTTCAGTACAGGCCCTTTATATGCGGTGTTGATGATGTATAATCAATAGTGTTTAAGATTTTCAAAACATTTATCTCAAGCTGTTAGATCTGGCACTGAATGCAAAGAGTTTCATTTACTATACAACAAAACAACTTTCAAAAATTCCCCAAAATCAAGTGATTTTCAACAATTGCACACAAAAAATAATCTCCAAATGTGCTGTCCTTACCCATAGAAAGCCTCAACATATATGTACTGTACTAGAATACTTTGATTTTAATACAATAAAACAATATCGCCATATTCATATATTTGATATTTGCAGTTGAAGTTGCTAAAATAATAAGAAAATATATGATACTATTTTAAATCATAATTCCAAATTTTCCTTGACATATAATGAGTAAGTTTTTTTTAATGGATGTCATTTATTTTAATTAAACTCTTCATATATACACTTTTGGACCCTTTCAAAAACTTGGCATCCAGACAGTCTCAAGTGGAGATTCCTCTTAAGTACCTGGTACCAGATTACAAAGGTGAACGAAGGGTGAGGGTGAAGTGGTGGGCAGAAAACATCACCTTATGTTGGGTTACTGAGGTGGGGTCATTGTAATTTTTTCTTGAATAAGAGCAATTTAATTGTAACTAATCATGAAACTCTCTAAATTGGCAATGCTTTGAAAATTATATCATCACTTTTTCCATGTGCAAATTGGCAATTTTTCAATTAAATTTTGCAGTTATTATTCATTTTGGATGGTGCTATATACTATTTTTATTTTTTCAACTTTGCAAGAGTGGAAAATGATAATTGCTGCCAATTTTAAGAAGTGAAGGCTGATTAATTCTGACATTAAAATAACTCTTTACTGCTATTGGTTAATAAAAAATTTATTTAAAAAAAACATGAAAAGGACGTAAATAGATCATATTTCATGACCACTGGGTATCACCATTAGAAGCCTTTAAAAATTTACTCAGTCAAGCTGATTATCTGGGTGAGAGACAACAGCCCCATACATCTGCAAAATATGCACTGTGTCTTTGATGTTTTCAGGTTGTATCAACTCCTCATTACAAAATTCACTTTTAACACCATAAGGCATTACAATTAATAATTTTGTTCACTGATAACAAAATTCAACTGTCTGACAAAAGGATGAATGAAAATCATAATGACTCTCATCATGATGTACTTACTAATAGTGATAATACAGCTGACCAATCTTAGATGCAATCTCTCCAATCTGCCATCGCTTCAAGCCATATCTCAGATCCAACGTTTGCCTGAAATTGAACAACGTACAAAACAAAATACCTGTTATTACTTTGAATGTTTGAAATGAAATTGTGTTCTTGCATTTTCAGCTTGTAACTTGGCACCAAGAATTGAATATTGCTCACTAATTCTACACCTTCCATATGTATCTCCTGATATTTTAAGAATATACATGTAGTAACACTAACATAAACTGTCATTCATTCACACTCAATGTACTGGAACATCTGTCAAATTTATCAAAAATAATAATTGGTCTTTCATAATGACAAAAGTGAGTACCAGCTGTATTTATCTACATTTGCCACACTCGACCCAGGTGTAGTAAATGGGTACCTGGTAAGAGTTATTCCTTGAATGCATGAAGTGCTACGGTTGCTCAAGCTAAAGCTAGGGTAATAACATTCTTGCAGGGCCCTCTGGGAGAACAGTACTTAGTACTGAAGAGGCTACCCTGGGTAAACAAGACATATTATTATTATTATTATTATTATTATCATTATTATTATTATTATTATTATTATTATTATTATTATTATCATTATTATCATTATTATCATTATTATTGTTATTATTATTATTATTATTATTGTTATTATTATTCTTATTATTATCTTTATTATTATTATTATTATTATTATTATTATTATTATTATTATCATTATTATCATTATTATCATTATTATTGTTATTATTATTATTATTATTATTATTATTATTGTTATTATTATTGTTATTATTATCTTTATTATTATTATTATTATTATTATTATTATTATTATTATTATTATTATTATCATTATTATCATTATTATCATTATTATTATTATTATTATTATTATTATATTATTATTATTATTATTATTGTTCTATCATCTGTACTTTTACTTTACAACACTGATACATGATAGACTACCTGTCTTCACAAAAAGGTAAAAAAAAATTTTAAATCCCTCTCTTTATCTCTCTCATTTTCTTCCTCATTTTCTTTCTCTCTTTCTCTTTCTCTTTCTCTCCCTCTCTCACTTTCATGCACGCACTCACTCTCCTTCTCTGAAATGAAGCGAAAACTAAAGCAACACACTATTAAGTACAATAGTGTGAAGATCCCAAATAACAAAAACAACCAGAAAGTACACCTATTTGCAATTCATCTGCTGTATGTAGTTAATGGATATGAACATTAAAAGCAAATGTCTGGAATGGCAATTCCACAACACAACTGTTCCAAATCATGATTTGAATGTACTGTACTACTCATCAAATTTACTGTTGTATGCCATGGAGAAGGAATTACAATCTCATTTGATATTTGGCATGCACCTGAGTATATGCACAAGAGATGCAGAGCTCTGCATTCAGTGCTCTGCCCACTGGGCAGATGTTCATCCAAATTTAGCCTGACATGTGTATGAGTTGAATCGCAATTAGGTTTAAGCATTAGTCTGGAAATGTAACTGTGTTTTCAGTTGATAGCTGTACTCATGCTCAAGTTACAGTGACGGATGCTTTTAGACTGTCCCCTAGATGTAAATTACTTTCAAGCTGTTTTCATTTAATTCTTATGAAGGCATCAACCAATTTCATGCAAACAATATTTATATTATTTCAAAATAACTGTACAAAATGTTACTCAATTCAATTAAACAAGAAATAACGAAATCAAACTAAAAAAAACAAACAAAAGGAATTACAGTTAAAATAGTACAAAAAAGTGTGATGACAATATCATTTACAATGACTTTTAAATGAAAAGAAAAGGGGGGGTACAACAAAACAATACATTTAAAAATAAATAATTACGTTTCATATCCTTAAATTAGCATGTTGTTAGTTTCTTTGAAATGATCAGTACAAAGGACTACGCAGTTCTGGCTGCTTGATTGCTAAAATTTGGCAGGAAAGCTTAAAGGCATTGGTTAACATTGTTATGATTTTAAAAAATCTTGTTTTGTTACTTGAAAATGGGATAAACATAAGGGTTATAGTGTAAAAATACCAGTCTGAAAGTTCGAAAGTATAATATCCACAGGAAGTATTTTTAAATATAAAAAATGTGAACCAATGTTTGAAAAATATAGGAGGATCGGTTGCACAGAATAGACATAAGGAGTGCGCATGCGCGTATGACTGTGCGTATGACTCACCTTACCGTACTGTGTGTATTGGCGTATCACGCGGCGGGAGGCACATAACGGCATTTTCAAATTCAAGCAAAGTAGTCCTCTTAGTGATTGTCTCGTGAGACGAAGGATAATAAAATCGCTGTTTGCGTCTAACTTGCACTTTTTCATTCCAAATTATGGTTGGTTTCAGGGTTTTTGAGTACAAATACAAGTATTCATACACATGTTTCATCTTAGTTTGAGAATTTTTTATATCAGCTACTCACAAAGTTAGCCAATGCCTTTAAATAATAACATACATGTAAAGGCTTATTCAGATATTAGGCAGCAAACCCTAACAAAAAAATACTTTACTGGGGGGGGGGGGGGTGTTTCATAAAGCTGTTCGTAAAGTTACGAATGACTTTACGAACGACTTGAATATGGCAAGCCAAATGGGATTCTCAATCATTATAAATTGCATCAGCTAAAGGTCAAATATGCGGACGTAGATTATTAACATTTATTGTCTACACCCATTTTTATTGTGAAGTATATTTTTTGCCACAATTCAATTAAGATTATTGGAAATGCAATCACACTTTGTTAAAAACATCAGGAAAACTTTGGGCATCCCATTTGGCAATTCATAGTCGTTCGTAAAGTCATTCATAACTTTACGAACAGCTTTATGAAATGCTTCCCCTGGTTTTATTTACTGCACCACTTATGATAATATGATGTGCATTAACACATGAATACTACTTCATGCACCAATAAAAGAGAATTTTGCAAAAAGTTGCACAGACAAACTCGTAACCTCATACATGTATTTTGCGCCACCTTTATAAGAATTTGATCGGTCTACACTTTTTTGCAGCCAGGAGGCCATAAAGATGCTTTTTGCCTTGGTGATTTATTTTTGCCACCTTATTCCATTTACAGGCAAAAAATGCAGATGTTTATTATGTAACAAATAAAAGGATAAATGAATAGAAACTGTGAGCAATTAATTTTATTATGAAAAGCTCTTTTCACAAAGAAAAGGAAAAAAAATTAGAGACCTCTGATAAAAATGTGGAAATATTTAGAAAATGTAGTGTAAATGTTACTACCATATTTATTGCAGCAAATCCATCAGCAAGCTATTTTTACATTGATCAAGATAATTGATGAATTTGGTCCTCAAACATAATAGCGCTTTTTCAAAGGACTCAGATGTAATAAATACAAAATATGTAAAGATGTTTTAACATGACATACCTGTAGTACAAAATGCAGAGTTGCCAAATTGTATCTTGGCAAGGTTATAGAGAATTTTTTTCTGATGTTTTTCATGGACTAATTCTGAATTATGCATATTCACTTATTCAGTAAGCATTCTGAACTGATGGATTTCTCACTGGTTAATCACAGCATCCCTGTGAATGCACTCTGTCTTCTTGCCATGTTGAACAAGCATTAAATAAGTTTCTAGATCATCACTTGAAAATTATATATAAGAAATAGGGCTTAATAGGCCTATGGCTATACTAAGGAGAAAGCAATGAAACTTGACTTTCAAATTAATGCAACATTCCGGCATTACAACAGCAATGTGAAAAAATCACAAAATACCCTTCGAAATGTATCACACACAAAGTGCCACATATCTAGACAAACAAACTTCAACATATTTTCAACATATTATTTTGTAACTACAGCCTATGCCTTGTACAACAATTCATGTGCATAATTATGTGAATGATATTTTTAAAAAAATACAAATACAAATACACACATTACTAACAATGAAACATTAAAGTATCATGCAATCAGAATACTCTTTAAAAATAATATGCTTAGTGCAAACCTTTTCAAAGGCTAAGGGCAGCTGCAATTTTTTACATCAAGGTTGTAACATGAATTTAAATATACATGTACTAATCGGTTATCACACAAAATCCACAAACACTTGTAAGGGAGTTCTTCCAAATGAAATCATAAATTGAAAAAAAATGATAATACTGTGGCGATATCAATGTGGCAATATCAATGTGGTACATGTGTGTAATTTCAATGTGGTAATTTCAAAACTTATAGGTGTACACCAGTTTTTATCTAGTACTTAATCACCCTATCCCAAATGCTTTGAAACAGTTTTTTTTTTTAATAATTGCATGACTAGAACTCAAGTTTATCTTTAATGGAAAAAAAATTCTAAGCTTGTTTTGACTTACCTATTTTGCTGCTGAAATTTCCATAACTTGGTGTAGACATCGAAGGTTCTGGCAAAATAAGACTGCCATTGCTTGTGTCCATACTGTGGCAGGTCCCTGAAATCATATCAAAATGAAAAGGTCAAAGGTCATCAAAAAACATTCAGTTTACAATCTATATACCTACCCTCTCTCCCTTGAAAGTTTCAAAGATACATTTCTTCTTTTGAACAGTGTTACACATTTATTTCTTGATCTGTCTCACTCTCTGCTAATTTTACTCTTACAAATATTTCACCTCTATGCATTTAGTGTAGTTGTTTGCTACATATCAAATCTTAATCAGTGAAGTTGCATAATTTGACATTATTGAAGAAAAGATGTTGAGCTTATCCATCTCCATCAAGCTTTGCACACAAAAAAAGGAATACAATTATCCAATCCAATCATTGATAATTCATGCAAGTTACTGAATGTGCTTTAATTAAATTATTCTGAAATGCTTCTGTTTTGATGTTTTAATTCACAAGATTTGTTCGATTATATAGTTCTGACACAGCAATAAATAATTGAAAATAAAGTTCATTTTATGTTATAATCTTAGCACACTTAGTATTTACCAATGTTCATGATGATTTCATTCAAGTCTTATATACGTTTAGTCATTTTTTGTGATATATTTGACTTTTCTGTTTGTCCGTATTTAGCTTATATTTCATTTTTCTTTCTTATCATTTTCTTCTATTTTCTAGCACTCAGAAGCATTTGTATTAAGCACATTATAACTATAATTTATTATTATTATTATTATTAATTACCATACAATTACAACAATTCATATTAATGTAACCAAACATAATGAAATTCATTGTTCCACCATCATGCTTTTACTTATCATTTATTATAAATGCCCTCTAAGTTAAAATATTTATTCAGGAAGGGGCATAAATCATAAGTGTAGAACTTTGTCATTTCAATAAAATCAAGTCTAAACTTATTTTTAGAGAGCTGTGAGCAAGTCAAATGTTCAGTAATAATAGTACAAAATAGAGTTAGAACTGATATATCATCAATAAAACAAGAGCAGGGTGACAAAAACATGAAGTAAGTGAATATGAATGAAAGGAGATGAAATGAGATCTAGGAGAATACCAAATAAAGTACGGTCTTCAAATGTCAACTAGACTAATTTATTTTCTCTTAATTTTTTTCCTCTTTATTACCTTAATCCTCTTTACTTCACTTATTCTCACAAGTTTTCAA
>CM057165.1:12552470-12623396 GCA_029962745.1 Echinometra lucunter | reverse complement strand
GCGCGGGCTTAATTGGCACCCCTGGCTGGCGTCTAGCTATGCCTTTTATCGATCTGTGTATGACTACACTATGGGCAGTTGCTTCAAGTGGAAGAACTGAGATCCTTACTTTATTTGGATTAACGAGGCTAATATATCCATTTGACCTCCGGATCATCTGTGTCACCAAACATTCCACGTTCCCTTGTAAGCTCTTGAATTTATTCGTTTATTATCAATTATGATTGAAACAATATTCATTCAGCACAGCCTTTGCATAGATAGTGTGTAGTAGCACTAAATTATAGTCCCATTCGATGTGTTTTGTGTGAGTAACATAATTGCACTTGAATTCAAGTGTAGGCAGCTAATTCCGAGCTTGAGTTGAGACGACTGAACCCGAGTCAGTCTGTTTGCCGTGACCATGGAGATGTATGTGAATATGACATGAAGTGAATTGAAATCCAAACATTTAAGATGGGGTAAATTTCCTTTGCAATTGTTTGGAAATATGGAAAGGGGGGGGGGGGGGGTGTAACTGGGGAAGGGGTGAGGTTTTGTGCTGGGATGTGCGGCTTCTTACGCATTTTTCTTTCAGTTGGAGGGGGGAAAAACACAAAAAAGGACCACTTGATACAGTTGTATTGTTAGTGATTTGAGATTTTTAAGTGAATTACAAGTATGTACATATATTCTTTGTTCTTTGATTTTTTTTTTTTTACTGATAGGTATAGATTTACTTGTAATTGTATAAGAAAAAAAATGTTCTATCATACCTTATTTGTGATTGTAATTTTTTTCAGTGTTGGTACAGATTATTGATTTCACTGAAAGAAAAGAAAGAAAGCAAGCAAAAAGTCTTATCAATCTTTCTTCTTGTTTTCTTTCTTGTCTTCCTTTTTTTTAAATGCATCTTTATTTCAGGGGGGCGGAAAACGGACCACATTAAAGTTATACTGTTCATAAGTTGAGATATTTAAGTAAATTATGTTTAGGCCCTATAAATTCTTTGTTCTTCTTTGAATATAGACTATACATTTTATTATATGTGTATATATTTGATTGTAAAATGTACTCTTTTTTGTGTGTGTTTTTTATTATGCATGTACCTTATTTGTGATTGTAATCTTTTTCTATGTTTGTGCAGACTATTGATTTCACTAATTAAAACAAAACAACAACAAAAAAAGTTATTTCAGCATGTGAAATCCAGCAGTCACAAAGGTTTTGTGTTATGAACATTTTATACATGTACATGTAGATCATTGTAATTGTTGTGCATTCACTAGTAGATTTACAAAAGTGGGAAAGGGTTCCAGAATGCTGTTAGGGCTCTTATACTCTCAAGAAGTGATTACTGCAATAGTTCATTTGTTGTTCTCTCTTCTAAGGATAGGAAAAAACTTGAGAGTATTCAGAATCGTGCTGCACGTCTAGTATTTCAGGTTGGGCATAGAGTACAAGTACCTCCTTTATTTCAAGAACTCTACTGGCTTCCTTTTTCTCAACATGTTCAGTTCAAATTCTGCCTGTATGTTTACAAATTAATCAACAATACTGCTCCCTCTTACCTTGCTGACACAATAGCTCCTTACTTACTCACACGTAATCTTCGTTCCATAACTGATACTACTAGACTTGTAATTCCCAGATCAAATCTTTCTTCTGCTGAAAAACACTTTAGTGTAAGTGCTTCTAGAGCTTGGAACAATCTCCCACCCTCAATCCGAGCAATAAAATCTCTGTCAACTTTCAAAAGACAACTGAGGACTTACCTTTTTCCACAGAGCTATTTTGTGTGTGTTATTTTAACTTTTGATGTTTACTTTGTAAGCACTATGGTACTTCTTTGTGTATAGCACATTATAAATGACCATTGTTATTATTGAAATGAATTAAAATGTTCTTTTTCTTTTTCCATTGTCCTACAGCTGGAGTCGACATCATACAGGTATATGAGTGAATGTCAGGAACCTGGAACTACACACTCTTTGTTCTTCATGCAGGAAACTTGTGGGACTTGACATCTGTGGTCAGAATACTAGTATTATCTATCTTGAGTCAATTCTTTTTCAGCAGAACACATTTTAAGCATTTTCTTGGAAGCATGGTGTAGAATGGCATAGGAGCAGCAGATATGAGCTTGATTGTTGAATGAGGAAAAAGAGACAAGATTTTTCAATATCAGGCTGATAACCCTGATCACCTGATGATCATTTAATGCATGCCTTCAGCAGGCATTGTACTTCCTTGGGAATGATGTTGACTTGATCAAACCATCTTTCTATCAGCCGATTGTTTGTACAAACATCAGGAAAAGTGGCGCATCGATTTCTGAGCCGGCGGACGGTAGATCCGGAATCCCGGCAGTTCATCCGCGAGCGGTACCAGGACACGTCGGTCGTCATCTTCAAAGAGCAGCAGAAGAAGTATCAGGAGGAGTACCAGCGCCGTCCTCCCAAGCAGGCCCAGGATGAGACCGATCAAGCAGAACAGCAAATGGTCAAGTACAGTCGCTATGGTAATGAGAGCATCACAGTCAGCCAACAAGGGCAAAATGTGATGAAGAGGGACAACCATGTTGTGCAATCTACCATTTGCTCTGTCATGTAGGGGAGTGACTATTAGAATAAGAAGTATTTCCTGCATTGCTTTTATAGATGAAAGTAATGACCCCCGGTCTCTTTCAGTCCAGTGTGCAATGCTAAGGTACAAGATATAAACCAGAGGTTTTCAGTTGAGGCATGTTCAGATATGAAGGGGCAAACCCCTGCATTTTTTTTTTTTTAACAAATGAATGGGATATGAGACCAAGAAAAACCCCACACAAACAAACAAAAAACGGCAAGGCAAGAGGCTTTTTTTTTTTTGCCTTTTGGCAAATCTAAATCTTTTCAACCTTTATTTCCCTCAGAACATGTAAGCTTTCCCATGGCCTACCAGACCAGTCAATGGCCCTGTGATGTCAGATTATTACAGAATTATATTGTAATGATTTTGTAATATTTTGTAATATTCTGAATTCTGATTTTGTCCATTTGTCCTCTTAGGGAAGCACATATATGTATCCTGAAGTAATTGCCTTGGGATGAATTCACTGGCCCAGATTTTTCAGGTGAAATTATTAAAAACTGAAATAAGCATTTAATACGGTAACTTGTCTGGACATCAACCTAGGACTCTGAGCCAAACAAAATTTGGTAAGTTACGGTAGTGTGTGTAAGTGTTATTGGGATCAAAAGCAGACCTGAAATATAAGAAGGGCCTAGATTAGAAGAGTAAATCAAAGATTACATATTGCAGAACTATGAAGACAAATCAAAAGTGAAGATACTTTGCAAAATTTACTTTTTGAAGAGTACTAGAAAATTCCATTCATAAGACCTTTGTACATACCATCATATCAGCTGGCTTGATATTTGGTCTCGGACCTTTTTCTACGAACAAATATATCCATTTGATATCTATTCAATTCCACTGTACCTATATCAGAGCTACTGAAACTCTAATGTCACCCTTGAATTAACTTAAGTCATTCATGCTTATGCGTACTGAATTAAAGCCAAAGTAAAGCCATCATTGAAATAACAACTTTACGTATTAATTCACCCTTGACAAGATTGAAATTATTTTAATGAATTTAAGCATGATTAACTTATTTACCAGTAAGTTTTTATTGAGCTGTTGGTGATTGTTTATATCAATGTATTCTATAGCTACCTAGTGCCTACTAAAAATAGAGAACAGAACAGATAGAAAGTTGATCTGATTGTAGAAAGTAGTATACTGTGATACTTTTGATTAATATTCATGTATGAAAATTCAAAATTGTCAGTCACAATATGTAATTATTTCAGGAAATATCTCGAGTTGGATCTGACCAAGTTGAATTTAACCCGTTCAGTTCAGTGATACACCTTCCGAACTCCAATGTGTTTTAAACTGTATATATATATATCCATGCAGTATGATTTTCTTTCTATTTTGAGAAGGACTAGAAAAAGATAGCTAACATAGTATCAAATACATGGCATTACACTCCATTTGTTTTACATTTTACTTCACAGTATTTAACTCGATTAAATGTTGCCTGTAAGTTGGGTACCTACATGTATGTTAAATGCTCATTTGGTTTTCACCACATTATGCAAAAAAATGCACTGTAGATTTTATGCACTACTGTGGCAATATAGATTAATGAATGTATATATTTGTACCGGAAGTTTATACTGAACAAAATGTTTCGTAGTGATGTGCAGTTTTTTCATATTTAATGTTCAGATAATTATGATCGTCATTTTCCACTCAGATATTTGCATAATTTTCTTCAAGAAATGATAGGAGTGTCCATGTCATTACATTATCTCCAAAGTACTACCGTATTAGAACCTCATGATTAAGGGGTGTTCAGAACCCGGCAACATTTTTTGTGTTCGGATTTAGCGTGACATTGTGGTGCCACTTATTTTAATAAATGTGCATTAATGCATCAACTCTCGAATGAAAGAGAACCTTGTCAAAACTTGCACAGACAAACTCATGACATCATATTTTGCACTAGCTTTTTAAGAATTTGATTGGACCACAGCTTTTTGCTGCCAGGCAACAAAAAAAAAATGTGTCCTGCCTCAGCAACATTTTTTGTTCGCTTGTCGCCTCATACCCCATGGACTTGTACACTAAAATGTTGTGGGGATTAGTTGCAGGGACATGTTACCTTACATGTATATCTGAACACCCCTTTACAGACAGAACAAATATGAGAAAACAGTATTGCTTTTTGCTATTTCTAAATTTACTATTGAGGAACAGTTTCCAATTCGACCTCCAAATCTTCCTTTTACATTTTGCAATCATCATGGTAGAATAAAAGTATGTTTTATGACAACATTTTAAGATAAAACAAATTTGAAATCCATGAAGTGCTGCTAATTGCTAAATATGCATAGAAAGCTTGATTCATAGTCCAGTTATAAAACCACATATTGATTTCTTATTCATCATTTATGAATCATATTTGCCATGTCTTGCCAGATATGTATGCTGCTGTACCTTTAATAAATTGGGGCTTTATTATATCCCACAAATGGATTTAATACAATGCTAGCCACTGGTAAAATTTACTAAAATGTATAGTTTATATCTTGTGTCATCATCACTTCTTGTAATCAAATTGAAGTTGTTAATAGTATGGAAAATACTAACATTTAACATCTTCCATTTTCCATTATTTTGACTTTAAATTCTTAACATGCTGCCTACTTGCTTAAGCAATCTGTATTCATAAAGACTACATTTTAACGTCTTTCCATTAAATTAATACTTTATAAATGTAATAGGCATCAGTTAGAAGTTAATTTATCTATTAGACAAAAAAAAAATGTTTGCTTATTTTGGGTTATGGTATCTTCTATGCATTGACCTAAATTTCTCACAATTTTTCCTACTAAACTTTCAACATTTTCAATTATTGATACATGTTAATTTTAACAAGAGTCTTTTTTCTGGCAAAGTGAAAATGGTTAGTGAAAGTAGGTGTCATATTATTCATTGTTTATTCAGCTATGTAATATTGTGAAGATGTAACTAAACTGCTAGGCAATAACTAGCCCATTATGCAGTTGATGTTTGCGATTTGTGCAATACTTGTACATAACTTCTTTTTGTGTGTTTTCAGGGACTCTTACACTGGTTGCAACATAATCAGAATGTATTTGAATTTTGTTCATTTATGTAAAATATATTCAAATTCTCTTTGATCCTGTAGGGATGGATCTTTGGCTGTATTCATATACAAAGAAAGAACAGTGTCAATTAGTTTTCAGGTGTGGGCGTGGCAAATTATTATTTTCACATTTTTCAGAGATCATGATGTGAGGTGGGGAGAGGGGGGGGGGATAATGCACATGAGACAAGTTATATTGTTTTGCGTACTTGTATCTATATTCAGGTTGGGATATAAATTTTGCTTTCAAACATCAATGTTTTTCATGAATTCCAATATATCGTTTATACTCAAAGCTCTGCTGAAAAACTAAATACCCATGACTATTAACTAAATGTAATTACTGATTAATACCCTTTTGTAAAACTTCATATATTTCTTTGGTACAGGTATAGAAGCCTTTTGTTTTTTCCATCTGCCACTTTACAGGGGAAAAAAAATACTTTCGATTTCCTAAAGTAAGTTTTGTATAAATGGCAAACCTATGTATACCTGCTGAATTGAAAATTATCTAAATGGCTGCATAAAATATTTTTTTATAATATAAAATCATTATTTAGCCCGACTGAGCATAGCAATCATTTGTTTTGTTTCATATTGATGTATTTTGAGTATATGTCATATAATTATATATATATGTATGTTGGCCCTAAGTCCAGTAATGAATATTTTTTGTTTTGTCTTCTTTTTTCTAATATTTGTGTATGTTTAGAATGTTCCGGGGCACAAAATAATTGCTTTTGTCAGGTTTAGAAATGGGATTGATTTAGGCGCTTTTTCAAAAGTCAGAGCCAATTTGGAACACAGTTTTTAGTTTTAGCGTCTTTCCCGCTCAGGAACTTTTCCCCTCCGATCCTCCTGTTTCTCCGTAGATGAAACAATAGAGGATCAGGAAAGCTGATGTAAAAGAACGGTTGCGGAGAAGACAATCAAAGACGAGACTTACGATAAGCGGCCTTAATAGGTTAGCAGTGTTTTTGTCTCGCCTGCATAGCAAGAGTGAGATATAGGCGCCGCTTTTCCAACGGTGACGGCGGCGGTGGCGGGGTCAACATTTTAAGAAATACTCTCATTCCAAAAGTTTTTTGTTCAATTTTCATGAAACTGATACACAAGTATTATCAAGTATCAAAGATCGTGTGGAAGAAATTTCAGGTCACAAAGTCAAGGTCAAAGGTCATTTGAGGTCAATAAACTGAAATTATGTTGCAAAAACTTAACTGCAAGGTTAAGTTTTTGATTTGTCCCTCATTTCAAAAGTGTTTGTTCAATTTCATGAAACTGGTACACAAGGCTTATCAAGTATCAAAGATTATGTGGAACGAATTTCAGGTTGCAAAGTAAAGGTCAAAGGTCATTTGAGGTCAATAAATTTAAATAATGTTGCAAAAACTTTCCCTTTTCAAAAGTGTTTGTTCAATTTTCAAGAAAATGGTACACAAGGCTTATCAATTATCAGAGATCATTTGGAAGGAATTTCAGGTCACAAATTCAAGGTCAACGGTCATTTGAGGTCAATAAAATAAATCATGTCTTCAAAAACTTAACCAAAAGTTTAAGTTTTTGAATTGTTACCCTTCTTTTTAAAAGAATTTGTTGGAATTCCATGAAACTTGTTTCAAGGAACACAAAACTTGTGGAACAAATTTCATGTCAAAAAGTCAAGGTCAAAGGTTATTTTTGGTCAGTTACCTTGAATTGTGTTGCAAAAGCTTTACCTAAGGTTAAGTAGTATTCATTCAAATTTCCTGAAGCTTTTTGAAAGGGGTTTCCAGGTATAACAAATCATTTGGAACCAATTTCACGTCAGAAAGTCAAGGTCAAGGATAGTCCCCTTCATGTGCTCCCACCACAATTTTTACTAAATAAGAATGCTGCCATGGCAATTTGCGTGATGCAGGCGAGACTGGCAAGCGCATTTCACTTGTTTTAAAAATTCAAACATTCCAACCAATTGCATTCAAATTGGGAGCTTCTTTCACTACCCCCACCTCTCTCTCTCTCTCTCTCTCTTTCTTTCTGTCTATGTCTGTCTGTTTCTCTCTCTCTTGCTTTTTCTTTCCAATATTCCAGGAGTGCAGTAAAAGTTGACAGAAAGGTTCTTTAAACATTGATCTGTATATGACTACATGTATATGTGTACATACATGCTTTAGGTTATTACTGGTAGTATAAGTTAGCCTGTTTGTGTCATCAGGGGAGCGTTTCATGAAGAGTTTTGTCTGTGATTTTCACTGACTAATTTGCTTTCAGCCAATCAGATGCGAGGATTTTCAGTAGCTTATAACATTTGTCAGTGATTTTCACCAACATAACTCTTCATGAAACGCTCCCCAGTAGTTGCTAGGCAGGATTAACCATTAACAAGGTCCTGTAGATAGGCAAGGGCAATTTTCTCTTGAAAGGACTGCAAAAAATGTAATGTTCTAAGCAATATATGCTGCATATATCAACAAGGTCAAAGTATGAGATAGAGATTCATGTTTTACATTTTTGGATGTATAGTCCAGGCAATAAAATTTGTATTGTATTCTTACTGCAAGTGATAAAATTATTTTCTCTCATTTACATATTATGTAGGTTAGAATAAATATTTAGTACACTGTACTTAATATTTTCCTTTCAGTAGTTTTAAAGGGGATAATCCAATATGATTAAATATGCACACCATTCCAGTATGTAATATGCCTTGCCAAACTTGCTGAACTGACATTTCAATTAAGTAATCACTGCCTGTGAAATCAATATCAAAAGCAAAACACATTTAGAGAAAATGACAAGTAGAATGCACATTCATTCTTCCCAAAATAATTGTTACACCCATATGAAAAGAGACCATTTTTGTAAAATATTCAGGTGACTTGATAACTTTTTGTGGATAGGGGGTTGTAAAGCTCTATATGCTCATGGTTGTTTACCAACTGAATTTGGCAATTAAAGGAGAATGGGTGCTAAGTAAGGTGTAATTGTGCTTAGCCTGTCTCTTGTATTATGAATTCTGATTGTCTTATGGTCATAAAGGTTTTGTTCATCTTGATAATCTTTCTGAGCAGTTAGAGAAATGTTTTCATCTTTAAGAGTTAAAGAATCATCACATTTGATATTTGACTATTAAAAACACATGGCATAATGCAGGTGTTTTTCTGTTTTTGTTGTTGTTCCTGAAAAATATTACTGTCTGCATCCTTTTTTTATCATTTGCAGTGAGTTCCTTTGGATTTCACATTGTGAAATATTTTCATTTCTTGAAACATATCAGGATTTGTAAAGCTGTACTACATAATCTGGTGTTAGTTTTTTCATAATTATTTGAGTGGTCATATAGGAGGACAAGTGACATAATCTGATGTGTTTTGTATTCATGAAATGGTGTACAGTGGACATAGACAAAGCATTCCTTACTGATTTTACAGGGGTATTCAGTTAAGCTTGAAAATTTTAGAATATAAGAAGAAAAAAACATTTATGGATATCATTTTTTTTCAATTAATCTATTATCTCTACTTAAATTTTAAGATTGGAATATGTTTATTTATAGTGTAGATTCGTGACTTGATTTAATAAATTATTCTATATCAAAAACTTTGTGTATTGTGACATATGTGCAGGATTTAGTCTTATGATTTAGTCTTACAAGAGGGGCATTTTGATTAGAGAGAGGGGAGTAAAAGAAAGATTGATGAAAAATAGAGTGAAAAGGAGAGAGGTAGGATGGTGTATGTTGGCAGATGTAGAGAAAGAAAGGGATTGGGAGTGAGGAGGAAGGAGCAATGGAAAAGAGGGGGGAAGGGGGAGTGTCGAGGGAGAGATTAAAGGAGAATGCAACCCAAACATCAGTGTGCTTCCAGTGAATGAAGAAGAACAAGAAGAGTAAACAGTGAAAGTTTGAGGAAAATCAAACAGTTTGTTCAAGACTTATGAAGTTTGAAAGTTTAAGTAAATCCTTATTATGTGGATCCTTGAATTGGCAACTTTGCAAGCATCTGTGACGTCATTGTGGACAACTCTCCATTCATTTTGTACACAGAATTTAACATTTTTTTTCAAGAAAAATAAAAATTATTTTTGTTTATTGTTTGAGTACGACATGGCTATATCAATTCTGCAAGCATTTTGGGAAGAATGTAGCAATAAAATAAAAATGTTGGTGTTGCCAATTTGAAGAATAAAAGCTGATCAAATTAAGCTTTAAATAATTCCTGTCACGAATGGGTTAAGAGAAAGGGAGGGACTAAAAGGAGGAGGGGAGCTGGGGGGGGGGGTGTTTCACAAAGAGTAAAGTTTGACTAGAGTCGTGCTTAAGTGCCAATGCGCATCCGGTATTTAACGCGTAATCTCATTGATAGACTTCCAATAGAGCACGTCCCCTGAGCATGATCTGACCAATGGGGTGATGCATAATATACAGCACGCAAGTAGGAATTTAAGTGCTACTTTAGTCAAACTTAAATCTTTGTGAAATACCCTCCAGGAGAGTAATGACATCAAAGGTAGTAGCCCACATTTGCAAGTGGCACCCAATCTGCACAGAAGTTTTACTTTAAATTGCTTTGAGCCACAGAAAAAACATTGTAAAGATTTAGATCCCAGTACATTCCCGTTTAGGATTGAGCAGGAAATATTCAATACAAATTTTCTTTTATTTTCTTTGTTTTTAAAGCCATCTTCCTAACGCTTTAAGAGTAAAACCATTCATTTTTCACTTATTCTTTGGAATATTGTTGCAAATTTGATAACATGATAGTTTTACATAAATATGTGTCATTTTAAATTGAAATTGGCTTGTTTCTGAATTCTGAATTCAAATTCTGAAACAATGTTGTGCAAATGTGGGTTAATACCTTTAACATTTTGGGATTGAGAGGAAAGGGGGGAGAGAGGGGAAGAGGATGTATCCAGGAGGGAATGAAAAGTGAGAGAAACAAAGACGAGGGAGAGGAAGTAATGACAGCCTAAAGACAGGGGTGGGGGAGTTTTAAAAATTCTGCCATCTTCCCAACCATGAGAAATTGTATGAGGGTGCATTTAAGTTTGACTTAAAGTTGCACTTAAATTTCTACTTGCGTGCTGTATGTTACGCATCACTACATTGCTCAGAATCATGGTCAGGGAACGCATGCTATTGAAAAGTCTATCAATGAGATTATGCGTTAAATACTGGATGGGCACTGGCGCTTAAGTACAAAGAGAAAAGAAATAAGAGGGTGGGAAAGAGAGGCCGGGGGCTTGCAACTATATTGTAACGTGAGACCCTCTCAGTACCGGTTGCTGCCACCACAACATTTTACAGAGATGTTGAGCTCTTGACCAGACATAAATTAATACCTGGTCATAAATGAAATATAAAATTCTCCATAATCTAGAGCCGGATTTAAATAGCTAATTGATTATCCAATCATAAAAGCCGTATTCTTTTCCAACGACTAAATTTCTATAACAAGCCTCTCGATTGGCTCAATGATGTACACTAAGTAATAGTGTCCTCTGCTACTGCCAGAACCAAGGAAACGTAGACGACTGCTCCTGACTCCTTCCTAGAAAACCTGTCATATTTCTATCTTTGCATCATTTTCATCATTTGAATAATAAGCATCATCAAAGTGAATTTCTGGTGAGTTTCAATATTCATTAATTGTAAGCTGTCATTCTCAGTTTAGTAAATAATCTTGCATTTTATCCAGCAGTGTCTACAGAAATCCATTCACCTTGTCTACAGTCCATTCATTCTATACACAATCTCGTACCGCAGGTTCCAGGCCTTCTCTACACACAGTGCTCGTTCACGCTCCGAGCATGATCAGCTGATTCAACAATAACGAACATTCACGGCTTCAATAATCAATTATACTAGGCTCCTTCTCAATCTCCCAATATTCAATATCAA
The DNA here is from genome assembly GCA_029962745.1 of Echinometra lucunter. Lineage (NCBI taxonomy): Eukaryota > Metazoa > Echinodermata > Echinoidea > Camarodonta > Echinometridae > Echinometra > Echinometra lucunter. The sequence goes on along the minus strand of CM057165.1, from coordinate 12,611,808 downwards.
CTCCAACTCTTGGTCTCACTAGGTTAACGTAGCTAACAGAGCTCGATGGCGAATTCCGTTTCCTTGAAATATACAAGGTTGGCCTTCTTATCTATAATAATTTCTAAATTAATTTCTTAACTAATTCGTAATTGTACTCTAGCCTTAATCACATCATCAATCAATCATCACTACTCAATCTATCACCGAATTATCTCTAAGTCTAAAGATAAAATTCCGAATGGAATCATCGTACACGTCAATCACTGATCACTAATCACCTGTCAATTCACAGTGTGTATGCTAAACTGTAGAAAATAGATTATTGCTCAAACGTAAAGTTCAACAGAACTTTAATACATTAATCGTCCAGTATTTACAAATCTATCATCATTCGTCAACAATTGAAATCTTTCATATAGAATTTGGATAGCTACATGTGATTGAATTCATTGAGTATAACCATGAGCATGGTAACTATTTACATGAATATTTAAGGAATTAAATACAACTGTTAATGAAATATAATCAATATCGAATTAATATCTACATGTACATTAAGCACTCTTTCTTGGCCAGAACAAGAGAGTCTAGTAGTAAAATCCCAGCTAAAGACTAACAATTGCTTTACTCGTTACTTATACTCCGTGGAGTCGTATTCAATTCGAAAGATTATTTAGACTTGTAACTGTAATCTACTAACCGTATGGTTTTACAACCAAATTCTTCTCTGTCGATCAAACTGATGCAAGTAATCCTATACTCAACTGCCAGCAGTTACTCAATTCCAATCGCTATTAGTGAAAACCCATTCCAACAAAAATGCCTTCCTTCTAAGTTCCGAACAATATCAACCCCTCAACGGGCCTTGTTTTCCAGCCTTACAGCGCTTACTAACTCCCACTCACTCTGTCGGTGAGAAGTTGTAAAACCCACATTCTATGTGGCAAATAGCCTCAGATTTCCGTAAAAATCCCTATGTTACCACGGGTTCAAGAATTAACTTACATAGTTGTCTTACTAAGCATTAGAATCCGTCGACAGAATCTAACCTCTTACATCTGTCTGAGAAAACAGCCAAGTATAAACAAGCCTTCAAGGTGATTACTTCCTAACTTAGTTTATCTTATCTCAAATTAAATATGGAGTCTGTATTGAGTTTGACATTTCTAAATGACTGTCAAGTTACTCTGTATGGTAAACATTCTCAATATTAATTTTATAAATGCGATTGAATACATGTAATTATAACTATTTACATGTTATGTAACGATTTATTTCAGCTTATGTACACACTACAATAAATGATAATCATTTTAAATAAATGATCATCCTATGGAGTAGCACGCTTGACATAATTTATGTGACAAATGATCTAGGTATCGGAACCAGATTCATGGTGGTATGTCTTTTGAAAGCTGTAAAGCAGTATCAAAGGAAGGAATAAATAAATACCAATGTTGTAAAATCTAAAGATTTCAATGAACCTCTGTGCAATGCTTAAAGGTAAACATTCTCTGAAATCTAGTATTCAACTACATGTATGTGTCGTGAAACCAATTTGGAAATAAGCCAATAAAATCCCCCCCCCCCCCCCCAAAAAAAAAAAAATGTCTGTGATAATTAAATATTTTGCTCCATACTTTAGTAAATTATGTTCTTCTGAAATAACTAGACCATATCAATCCCAAGTCACAGACTAAAACTAAATTGAATTAGCTCTGATACCACAGCTTCTTTCCAGGTTGGTGTCACTAACTAAAGACATCCAATATCAACAATAACTCATTGTAAACAACTAACAAGATATGAGGTTCCATTCAGTAAACCTCAAACATTTCTATAATTCCAATTACCTTCTGAATATCAGTTATCTCTATTGCTTGCAACATGTCACTCTTATGTTAGATCATGACCATACACTAGATGTAGATTCAAATCCTTCCCTCAGTTTATTCTGTATGTCATAATAACCACAATAATACCCAATAGACTTGATATTGAATTCAAGTTCCTAATAGAAGATAGAGAAAAGAACAAGTCCACTGACTACTACCACCACTACTACTACTACTACTACTACTACTACTACTACTACTACTACTACTACTAGTAGTACTACTACTATGTAGGCGATCTGTACCTACAAGTATACACCCAAGACAACATAGCCCAGTAAATTTGGGTGAGACCCCAATGCCAGAATATCCTAACCAAACGGAACCCCAATTTGATTACCCCCCGGGAGTTGCCCTTATCTCTTACTCTAATTCCCGTATAGAAACCTACTTAAACTACTGTACTCACTGTATGTGGATGAACTACTGCAGCACAAAAGACCCCTGAGACTTGTAGGTCAACTTGAGAGCACTAGTAGCTAACCAGCTGAAGTTGGGGAAGCTTTCCCCAACTACTTGAAAATTTCCTGAACCTCACCCCTATTTATAGATTTTCGGCGGGGGCCAAAATTTGTATCTCCCGCTTATCCCTGTTCAATCAAGGCTTACGCACGGAACCCCCATAGACTATAACGTTAAACTGTAATGTACGCGCTGCGCATCTGCAATGGGCGATTACAAAATAAGCGCACAGGAACTTGTCCTGGAATAAAAGAAAATAATTAATTCCAAACATGCATAAATAAACCACTAGCATTGATATCAGTAAAAACAACTTTCAAGGAAGTCATACAAAAAGGTAAATTCCATCCTTGGCTTAGGCCAAACTCAATGCCCAAATTAATATCCAAATGACTTTACCCGGTCCAAATATAAAATCTTCTACTCAGAATTTCATGTGATGTACATGTGATCGTCACATGAACTTTCCGAGACAGTGCTCAATTCTCTATTCAATTCTCTGTGCGTACGCACTAATAAATATACATAAGAAAGTTACCACTCTTCTCTCCGAGATTTAGGTCACAGTTCACAGCTGATAACTGGAATGCGCGTACTAGCAGTCAAAACATAAACAAAACTCCTACATATATGTACACTGTACACATGGTAGTAACAGAGTTTCAAAGGCATTTGGCCATATAAAACAGTATCGATTCAGCTCAATTTTCTCTTCTACACCCAAAGGGGTTTTCTTCACACTACCCCCCACCAAGTAAATCACTGTCCCCAGTGATTAAAAGATTAGCAATATCAAATATCATGAAATAGTCTATATCACTGTATATCAAAACAAAACAAAAAGGTCTTGACATACTGTACATTGTATACTCAACAAATGGCAAAACTAGTTATTCTACAATAAACGTTCCTTCAAGCCAAAGTCTTTCCTCAGTTCCTTCTTCTCTTCTTTCGACATGTATTCTCTTCTTCAGTGTCCATTTCACTTTGTTTCTTTCTCAATTCTTCGATTAACCTTACTCGGCCTTTACTATAACATTTTACCAATGCATATTTCGATCTTATGATTCAGTCTCTCCGTCTCTGCCATCTAAAACTTGTCCCTAGTCTTTTCGTACATCACTTGTAGCTTTTCTCTCACATTGCTCACATAACTCTGTTCTTCCCATTTGCAGATGTTGATGGAAGTAACATCAAAACGACTGGCGAGGTGATCTCTCAACTAAGCATCATCCCGCAGGGCCCTGTGCTGAAGACGCCTGTATTGCCGATCTGTATGCCAGCATTGCAAAGGATATCTTCTCATCCAAGTCTCTGTTACTTATCCGGATCAAGCAACGATGACTCTAAACTCTGTAAGTTCACTCAGATCATTCTTTAAACCCATCTTCCTTCTCTGTTCTTCTTTCCTTTCCTCATCTCGTCTTTCTTCCTTCTTCCTTCTCTGTACTTCGTGTATCATCTCATTGACCTGCTGCTATCATCCAGGCCACCCAGTAAGCTGTCATTGCCCAAAGTTGGTGCGACATCTCTGCCCACTACATGTGTAGGTTGCTCACTCTGTATCTCTTTCCACTTTAGTATATGCCTGATATCTCTGTTCTGTAACTGTGTCTTCTCTATCTCGGACTCATTAGTTGTCGCAGTAGACTTCTTGTCTCCACTCTGCTGCTCAGATTCCATCTGTAAATCTTCTAATAAAAGGTAATCACTGTAAAACATCTGAACATCTCAATATACATGTAACTTGTCAAAATTTTGACAATGCGAGATAAGATCAATATTCACAAATTCCATCGCAAACTCTTGTAACCTCACTGTCTTGTGCGAACCACTCATCTGTAATTCCTCTGTTTATCTCCACAGACTGCTATAGTCTTCCACACTGTCAACAATCAATGCATGGACTGCGCGACAAGGCTGGTGACACTCCATCGGCATGTGAGTGAGGTCGCCTGGTGCGATGCTCCAAGGTGAGTTGGTACTATAACTGTATTACTTCTGCCCATCATGTTGACTGTTCATCAGGATTCTTGAACTGTAGTAATCATCTCTGTGTACCAGAATCAGTTCTGACTGTACTGTAACACCAAGCTAAGTTGACTCCAGTTCTGTTCACACTCATCTGTTCATCGGGTTGATGTGTAATTAACTGTAATTCTTCTGTCTGTTCTGTACTCATCTGCAGGTGAAGACTGTATGCTACCATCTACCAGTCGCACATGGCACGGCCTAGTCTCCTCTCAAGCCTTCTCTGCATGGAAAATGCCTCGTCATCAATGCAGCAGTGACTGTCTCATCCAGTGCCCAACATCCTTGGACTCCAGCTCGCCCATGATTTCCAGAGTCTCTGGCTACCATCTCATCAGACTCTAACCCACCAGAAATCAACTCCACCATTTCATGAATTTGGTGCTCAATTTGTAGTATGAGTTTTATAACTTTAACTCATTTTTTTTTTTTTTTAAACATGTCAAGCGTACGTACCCTTACAATGTAAATGGAGTAGATCTCCATAGTTATGCTACTCACAGTGATCATTTCACTGTAATATGTAACCACGTACTTAAGTATTTACTGTATTCTAAGTCATCTTACTGTAAATGCTCATTTGTATACTCAATCTAAATGTCTCAGTGTAGACTTAAATCAATGCACACCTGTGAAAAGTTCTGACACACACAAAGCAACACAACCTTCTCAACATGTTAAAGCAACTGCAATGCTCACTTCGATTGCATTACTTAATTCCTCTCCAACTAAATTAGTATTCAATAACTTCCTGGATAGTAATGACAAAAACAAAAACTACTACACATGTAGAATATCAATTCCATACCTAACCTAATAATCTATTGTACCGCTGTAACGACTAAAACTACATAAGGCTTTACGAAGTTACTACTTGGATTGCTAAAGATCCGGTATATAAAATAAAACTACTAAATAGATAAGAATAATTTCAATTTGACTATCAAAATTTTGCCAAATCCCACCGCCTGGCCACCAAAAATGTAACGTGAGACCCTCTCAGTACCGGTTGCTGCCACCACAACATTTTACAGAGATGTTGAGCTCTTGACCAGACATAAATTAATACCTGGTCATAAATGAAATATAAAATTCTCCATAATCTAGAGCCGGATTTAAATAGCTAATTGATTATCCAATCATAAAAGCCGTATTCTTTTCCAACGACTAAATTTCTATAACAAGCCTCTCGATTGGCTCAATGATGTACACTAAGTAATAGTGTCCTCTGCTACTGCCAGAACCAAGGAAACGTAGACGACTGCTCCTGACTCCTTCCTAGAAAACCTGTCATATTTCTATCTTTGCATCATTTTCATCATTTGAATAATAAGCATCATCAAAGTGAATTTCTGGTGAGTTTCAATATTCATTAATTGTAAGCTGTCATTCTCAGTTTAGTAAATAATCTTGCATTTTATCCAGCAGTGTCTACAGAAATCCATTCACCTTGTCTACAGTCCATTCATTCTATACACAATCTCGTACCGCAGGTTCCAGGCCTTCTCTACACACAGTGCTCGTTCACGCTCCGAGCATGATCAGCTGATTCAACAATAACGAACATTCACGGCTTCAATAATCAATTATACTAGGCTCCTTCTCAATCTCCCAATATTCAATATCAACTCCAACTCTTGGTCTCACTAGGTTAACGTAGCTAACAGAGCTCGATGGCGAATTCCGTTTCCTTGAAATATACAAGGTTGGCCTTCTTATCTATAATAATTTCTAAATTAATTTCTTAACTAATTCGTAATTGTACTCTAGCCTTAATCACATCATCAATCAATCATCACTACTCAATCTATCACCGAATTATCTCTAAGTCTAAAGATAAAATTCCGAATGGAATCATCGTACACGTCAATCACTGATCACTAATCACCTGTCAATTCACAAGTGTGTATGCTAAACTGTAGAAAATAGATTATTGCTCAAACGTAAAGTTCAACAGAACTTTAATACATTAATCGTCCAGTATTTACAAATCTATCATCATTCGTCAACAATTGAAATCTTTCATATAGAATTTGGATAGCTACATGTGATTGAATTCATTGAGTATAACCATGAGCATGGTAACTATTTACATGAATATTTAAGGAATTAAATACAACTGTTAATGAAATATAATCAATATCGAATTAATATCTACATGTACATTAAGCACTCTTTCTTGGCCAGAACAAGAGAGTCTAGTAGTAAAATCCCAGCTAAAGACTAACAATTGCTTTACTCGTTACTTATACTCCGTGGAGTCGTATTCAATTCGAAAGATTATTTAGACTTGTAACTGTAATCTACTAACCGTATGGTTTTACAACCAAATTCTTCTCTGTCGATCAAACTGATGCAAGTAATCCTATACTCAACTGCCAGCAGTTACTCAATTCCAATCGCTATTAGTGAAAACCCATTCCAACAAAAATGCCTTCCTTCTAAGTTCCGAACAATATCAACCCCTCAACGGGCCTTGTTTTCCAGCCTTACAGCGCTTACTAACTCCCACTCACTCTGTCGGTGAGAAGTTGTAAAACCCACATTCTATGTGGCAAATAGCCTCAGATTTCCGTAAAAATCCCTATGTTACCACGGGTTCAAGAATTAACTTACATAGTTGTCTTACTAAGCATTAGAATCCGTCGACAGAATCTAACCTCTTACATCTGTCTGAGAAAACAGCCAAGTATAAACAAGCCTTCAAGGTGATTACTTCCTAACTTAGTTTATCTTATCTCAAATTAAATATGGAGTCTGTATTGAGTTTGACATTTCTAAATGACTGTCAAGTTACTCTGTATGGTAAACATTCTCAATATTAATTTTATAAATGCGATTGAATACATGTAATTATAACTATTTACATGTTATGTAACGATTTATTTCAGCTTATGTACACACTACAATAAATGATAATCATTTTAAATAAATGATCATCCTATGGAGTAGCACGCTTGACATAATTTATGTGACAAATGATCTAGGTATCGGAACCAGATTCATGGTGGTATGTCTTTTGAAAGCTGTAAAGCAGTATCAAAGGAAGGAATAAATAAATACCAATGTTGTAAAATCTAAAGATTTCAATGAACCTCTGTGCAATGCTTAAAGGTAAACATTCTCTGAAATCTAGTATTCAACTACATGTATGTGTCGTGAAACCAATTTGGAAATAACCCAATAAAATCCCCCCCCCCCCAAAAAAAAAAAAAATGTCTGTGATAATTAAATATTTTGCTCCATACTTTAGTAAATTATGTTCTTCTGAAATAACTAGACCATATCAATCCCAAGTCACAGACTAAAACTAAATTGAATTAGCTCTGATACCACAGCTTCTTTCCAGGTTGGTGTCACTAACTAAAGACATCCAATATCAACAATAACTCATTGTAAACAACTAACAAGATATGAGGTTCCATTCAGTAAACCTCAAACATTTCTATAATTCCAATTACCTTCTGAATATCAGTTATCTCTATTGCTTGCAACATGTCACTCTTATGTTAGATCATGACCATACACTAGATGTAGATTCAAATCCTTCCCTCAGTTTATTCTGTATGTCATAATAACCACAATAATACCCAATAGACTTGATATTGAATTCAAGTTCCTAATAGAAGATAGAGAAAAGAACAAGTCCACTGACTACTACCACCACTACTACTACTACTACTACTACTACTACTACTACTACTACTACTACTACTACTACTAGTAGTACTACTACTATGTAGGCGATCTGTACCTACAAGTATACACCCAAGACAACATAGCCCAGTAAATTTGGGTGAGACCCCAATGCCAGAATATCCTAACCAAACGGAACCCCAATTTGATTACCCCCCGGGAGTTGCCCTTATCTCTTACTCTAATTCCCGTATAGAAACCTACTTAAACTACTGTACTCACTGTATGTGGATGAACTACTGCAGCACAAAAGACCCCTGAGACTTGTAGGTCAACTTGAGAGCACTAGTAGCTAACCAGCTGAAGTTGGGGAAGCTTTCCCCAACTACTTGAAAATTTCCTGAACCTCACCCCTATTTATAGATTTTCGGCGGGGGCCAAAATTTGTATCTCCCGCTTATCCCTGTTCAATCAAGGCTTACGCACGGAACCCCATAGACTATAACGTTAAACTGTAATGTACGCGCTGCGCATCTGCAATGGGCGATTACAAAATAAGCGCACAGGAACTTGTCCTGGAATAAAAGAAAATAATTAATTCCAAACATGCATAAATAAACCACTAGCATTGATATCAGTAAAAACAACTTTCAAGGAAGTCATACAAAAAGGTAAATTCCATCCTTGGCTTAGGCCAAACTCAATGCCCAAATTAATATCCAAATGACTTTACCCGGTCCAAATATAAAATCTTCTACTCAGAATTTCATGTGATGTACATGTGATCGTCACATGAACTTTCCGAGACAGTGCTCAATTCTCTATTCAATTCTCTGTGCGTACGCACTAATAAATATACATAAGAAAGTTACCACTCTTCTCTCCGAGATTTAGGTCACAGTTCACAGCTGATAACTGGAATGCGCGTACTAGCAGTCAAAACATAAACAAAACTCCTACATATATGTACACTGTACACATGGTAGTAACAGAGTTTCAAAGGCATTTGGCCATATAAAACAGTATCGATTCAGCTCAATTTTCTCTTCTACACCCAAAGGGGTTTTCTTCACAATATGATACCCCTATTTGTTCATTTGAAACAACAATAAATTCACCATAGGTCATCTTGCCCCCCCCCCCTTCAAAATACTCTGGTGCTGCCCCTGTGTAAGAGCATCTTATATTATAAAAGGGCAATTTTGCCATTTTAATGGACAATAAATCAATTCAATTCATTTTTTTTTCTGCATGGTACAAGGGACAAGGGACACTAATGATTGCCAACCAATGTGTTGCAAACCCTCTTCATTTCATGGAGCTATTATAGTCCCATGGTTATTTCTGCCGCCCTTTGCATCAGCTACATTACATGATTTTATCAATGTATATACATGTACCTCCATAACTGTTCTACTAAATAAAAATTTGATAAAAAGAAAAAAGAGTAAAAGTAAAAGTAAAAGTAAAATTTAAACAATCTCTACACACGTTGATAACGGGTCAATGAACTCTAGCACAGGATTATTTTGTACACAAAGTGATGCGCGCGCAATTAAAAAATTGCCATGCCATGCGATATGTTGTGAACATTCTTGAAGAAGTTGGATGCTGGAGAATTGAGAAAGTCGCCAAATAACTCTTAACATATTGGCATGCCCACTTGGTGGCTGATCTAGAAAATTTCATCCGCCGTTACTTCGAGAAAAGCAAGATGACAGACAAGGCTAAAGTCAAAAAGGAGGTGAAGATAGTTTTGAGGGCTCTGCTTCTCTCCGCGCCGCTAGGATTGACTGCCGTGGAGATCGAGCGAGACTTTCACGAGGCCCAGGGTTACGGCGTACCTTTTCGCGAGCTAGGGTATAACAGCACGTCAGATCTAGTAGAAGATCTGCCAGATGTTGCTTCCTGTTATTGGGAAAGGGGGCACGCAGTATTTCACGGTATTGCTGATAAAACTACCAAACACATTCAAAGCTTGGTCTCCAAACAAAATGTTGATGTGCGCAAGTGTTTGAAGCGAAGGAATGCATTGGAAAGACAAGTTGTCAGGTCTGGGAGAGGTGGCTTTTCATCAGGGCGAGGGCGCTCATTCAGTACATCATCAGGCAGATCTCAGGCACCGTATTCAAGAGCTCCTCTAGGTCTAGGAAAGAGAACAAGTTCATACCCAGGGACAGGCGGACGTTATCAGCCACCCACTGTTCCGAAATCAAGCCCAGCTTATCTCCGTAAGCAGCTGGAATCCCTCCTAAATTCCCACCCGAATGGTATTCTCAACACACACTTTGACTCCATCTTCAGTCGAAAGTGTGGATTTTCCATAGACTATGCTCAGCTTGGTTTTACTGGTTTAGAGGATCTTGTGAAAACTTTGTCAGCTGTCATCAGTATTGAACGAATCAGTGAAGAGAAGTTCAGAATGTATAGCAGAGAGAACTTTCCAAAAGGAACAAGTGGCAATTCGTCAAAGCCAAAGCCAAAGATCTCTTCAGATCATGGCACAGACAAACCATTGCAAGACATACCACCATTGCTAAGCCCACCAATTCCAGATGGTAATTTTTGATAAGGAACCATTTAGACAATTAGGCCTTGTTAGTTTATGTCACAAGGAATAATCAATAAAGAAAAACAGAAAAAACAGAAAAAGAGAATGATGTAGGTTTTTAGTGCCCTCCATAAAAAGATGCAACATAACTCAAAAAGGCAAGAGTTCTAGATTCTTTATACAGCTGATTGATCAATATGAATTCTGTGTATGTAGAGTTCAAATGTAGAGTTGCAATTAATTGCAACTTTTGCAAGATTCTGAACAAGAGGAGCTTACACCTGGTTAGTAGGCCTATTCAGTTCTTTATTCTTTCCCTCATTAAGGAAACAAGGAAAAGACTATTGAGTTCACTTGGAAAGTTATAATTCTTGATGAGATGAATGATGTGTGCTAAGGCTCATTCAGGTATGTCGTCGAAAACCCCTGCATTTTGTGTTTTATTTTTATTTTTATTTTTTTTTATGTACAATAGTGAGATGCGCATTAATGCATCAGAAATGGTTCATGCTAAAATGAGAGCCTTAGCAAATATAGTGGAGACAATTGTCTGTTCGGAGCCAGAAGGGCGTTAACTTGTATCGTTTTTATACAGCATCACCACCCTTCTGGCTCCAAACAGACTATGTGAGGAAGTTCTCTTACAACTTCCTGGTCATATTTTGCATGAACTTTGTAAGAATTCGATTGGTCCACACCTTTTGCCACCGGGGCTGCGTTTCATGAAACCGTCATAAGTCTTACTTCTCGGACATCCCATTGAAACACGTGTTGTAGAATTAACACACGTTTCAATGTGATGTCCTTGAACTTAGACTTATGACGGTTTGGTGAAACGCAGCCCAGGAGGCAAAATATATGCCTTTTGCCTCTGTGTTTTTGTTGTTTTTTTTTCTTTTTTTTTTCTTTTCTTTTTTCTTCAATTTGTTTTGTTTTGTTGGAAGTTGGAACTATGCATGTGATGTAAATACATTGTATTTCAATGTTTTTTAAACAGTGGAAATAATGGAGTGAAATCATGACTTCCCAAGTTCTAGAACAGCTGTACATGTTTTGCAAGTAGCTATCAGAGTATCAGTATCAGTTTTAATAGGGGATCATTTCATTCAGTTATTCTTGCAATGGAAGTGAGAGGCATTCTTTTGGTCTCTCTATTAGCTCGGGCTGGTTCCGGTTGGTCCCCTCCAGTGTTGCTCTCTTCCATGTACTGTGTCTAAACAATCATCATTCCATCTTGCTGACAATAATTGACCACTCATTCATAAAGATGCCTCACGTAAACCTTTCAATTCTTTTGCTTTGCCCGTAGCAAGAAAATCTGTGCCGTTTCAGGCTCCTCAACGAGGAATTGGTAGAGCAAGGAGACTTTCTTCAAACAGATCAGATGAATCCAATACAAGGGTTGGATCGACAGGATCGGTGACAAGCCCAAAACAGCCATCCACATCAGGCAATGAGCTTATTGATAAACAACTTTGCAGTGAAATCAAAGAGGTATGTGAGCAACAACATAACAGAACAAAACAAAACCAGTAAAACCAGGATGATTTTAATAATAAACAGAAAGTACTGTATACACCAAAAGCAGAGAGAGTGAGAAAGAGAGAGACCTAGCACCCGACACAGTGAGAAGGGCTCTGCGAAATTTTACAAAAATATAAGAAATGAATAAAACACACACATACAATAATACAGATGCACAAAGAGAGGAATGGCGAAAATGGTCACTAGATGCTATATCAAGTTTCTACATGGTATGCACCATCACCATGCAATAGGAAGCATTTCCCTAGCAGCATGCATTGCTGATTGAGAAATTCCTGTCATTCATCCTTTGTTCTACAGGACTAAAAAATAACAGTTGCAATAACTGTTATAAGCTACTGAAATCCTTGCATCTGATTGGCTGAGAGCAAATTTGTCATAGAAATGTGGCAGTTGTTACTGATAACAATATTAGGAAATGGGGCCCTGTCCAAGCACACATGTACTTGGACGTCCTCAAATAATTTCTTCAGTGACTCCAAAAATATCAAAATGTAAAAATGCTAAATGTTGAGTAAATAAACTTTAGCTTCTGACTCCTTGGAATAGAAACTTAGTGTGGTACCCCAATCTTGAGGGCAAGCTTATTTTCTTCAACCAGCATTTCAGTAAGAAACGTGGCTTCCATTCTTGCTTGCATTACATACCACAGAGCTCATCATTGAGTATTTGCATTGAAGAGAAAACAGCCAGTACTGTCGTATCAGATGATTTTTCCTTTCATATTTATATCAGTTCATGAGATCATGACTATGTTTGGTCTTAATCAGTATTTGTCATGGGGATTGTTAACTGTCATTTCTTCTTAAACTCTTTTTTTACAGATCTTGGAGGCTTATCCCAATGGACTCTATGCTGCTAGTCTGCCCACTGAATACAAGGTAAATACTCTCTCTTTCCTGTCATATCTCTCTCCCTCTTCTTCTTCTTCTTCCTCTTTCCTTTTCTCTCCCTCTTTGCTCTCTATTTCTCTCTCTCTGACACCCCCCCCCCCCCCTTTGAGAAAGAACACTCGTAAATTACCTGATGTTCTTCTGGAATATTAAGGCCTTACAGGAATCACTGACATTGATATTATATGATCCCTGATTTGTCCCCGCCCATGCATTTTTCACTGATTTACATGAGTAAATGTCCACATCTGTTTTCAAAGTATCCCTGAACTTGGTATTAGCTGCATTAATTGTTCTTTGATTAAGTGTAGAGCCACTTTGATCCAGTAAAAAATCTCTGTTCATATGTTCATAGAGTATTGAAGTCACTTTTGTCATATGACCCCGTTTTGTCACATCAGCGCAGAGAACGCCTTTCGTGATGCGAAAGGGGTTCTCTTGTAAATCGAAGAAAGAAAATTTTTCATAAAACTCTTTATCATATCTTCAAAACCTATCCAGGAGGAAGGGAACAGTAACTGCAGAACAATGGTATGAGTGTCCCAACTGGATTTTAATTAGGCGTTTTATCTTTATGTTGTTGTGGGAAAGAACGCGTCTGGAATGCAAAATGGAAAATTATTGAAATCAAATTTTTCAAACAAGGATTGATGATTTCATGGGTAGCATGCAAACCCTGTGAATTGATATACAATCTTCTTGTGGCATGATCTTCGCTAAAATTCTATTCCAATATGTCGAAATAGACATTTTAATTTTTGCATTTTTGTATTTTCGTTCCAGACGCGTTCTTTCACACAATGACATCAAAGATAAAACACCTTAAAGAAGAGCTTTAAATGCATTACATTTGTTAAGGGCTTTTCTGAGCACAATACATAAAGGGACCATTTTGCACTGACTCAAAGATTTTCTTTCCATCTCTGTTTTTTCCAATCTTGTGCAATCCCCAAGGCATTGACCAAGAAAGAGCTACCACTGATCTCCATTGGCTTCTACAGCGTAGTGGAGCTGGTATCGGCAATTCCAGAGATTGTAGCCATCGAGAGGCAGCAGAAGAATAGCGACTGGAAACTCTTTGATGCCAGGACGTTTGTACCTTCTAAACCACTTGGTATGTACAGGACTCTTTTCATGGAGGCCAGAGGTTTGCTAGCCTTTTTTGGTCCACTCCAGTAGCAACAAAGTACCTAAGTCATCGGTTATCCAGCTCATATAATCCATTTCATATACAACTAGTTTGTCTACTGTACAGCCGGTCTAACAGCACTTTATATACATCCAGTTTGTCCAATTTACTGGGATTTACTATTGAGTTGTCCAATTTTGTTTGATTCTAATTATTGCATGAAGTGGCCCATTATGCTTCATATCATTTCATCTGCTGCTTATTCAGTCTAAAACGTATGCCCTCCATTCACAAATTCCCCTGTTGTTTCTGCCAGAATTTTTTCCCAAGAAGGTATGAGATCATTTTGGCTATTAGACTAACTGGTGAACAGACAGAACTGGTAATGGCCAAAGTGGTCATTATATAAATTGATAGATGAAATAAAGAACTGATTAAGTGCATTGTTGGCAATTCTGAAGTGGCAGTTGTTTGTGAAATGTACTTTTTCCTTCTTTCTTGTAGAATCAGAGAAGAAGAAGAAGAAAAAGCCTCAGATCTCACCACCCAAGGAGGCCGATGGTGAAAGACTCCAAGCTGCCAAGTCCAACATTAGAGATGTCCTTCTTGCCCATCCAACAGGGGTACTACTCCAGGATTTATCAGCAGCTTATGAGGTTAGGGCACAACCATCATGATGACTGCTGAGAGCTAAAAGGGTGTTACTCTTACTTTTTTACTGTAACATTGAGTTAACACCATTTGGCTGTCAACTTGAATACTATATAACTGTGTAGAAAGTAATCATCAGATCTTCTTAGCCATGCTTGTATGTTTGGTTGTTTTTTTTTTCTGTTTTGTTTTGTTTTATTGTTTGTTTTGTGTTTTTGTTTTTTGGTGGTTTTTTTTTACATTTTTCTTTTCTCTTCTTTTCTCTTCTCTTCTCTTTTCTTTTCATTTCTTTTCTGTTCTGTTCTGTTCTTTTTTTCTTTTTTTTTTTTTTTTTTGCCTGCAAACGTCTAAAAGTTTTCTAAATAGAATCTGTAGCTGTTTACACCTTTATTTGCTTTTCAATAGTACATGAAATGACTTCTACAGAAGATTTAAGGAATTTAAGTGTAATTACTGTGTAGTATTTAAAAAATGATCATGTATCATTTCATCCTGATTGTTTTATTTTCAGAAATTCCACAAAACAACTCTACCAGTTAAAGATTTTGGAGTGAGCGACGTCAACTCAATGGTGCTTGCCATCCCAGACACAATCAAGGTCGTCTATAAGGGACATAGTAAGTACACACCTGGCATACTGTAATTGGATTTATTAATGACTGTAGCTAGAGATACTGTTCTTTGCAGCATTGGAATTTATAGAAAACATAGTATACAAATAGCGAATAGACATGAGTGCGATGGTACGAGATTTCGCATGAGGTGAAAGAGCGACCTTCTATTCAACGAGGCGAAGCCGAGTTGAATAGAAGTTACGTCGGATCTTTCACCGAATGCGAAATCTCGTACCATTGCACGAATTAGAATATTCGCTATTTGTATTGTACAACGCCTCAGAAGTCTGAGAAATTGATGAAAATCAAGAAAAACAGTCACATTTTGGTTAAGAAATCAAGGTTTATAAAGCAGGGAAAGAAGTTCCGACTGCAAATGCAGCTGGTGCCCGCGCCCGGCGGCATGCTTAGTCTGTGCGCGTGCGCGTATCTATCTATAGCAGTGCGCGAACGCGACTTGCTGCTAGCCTGAGCTGAGCATGCAAAAATCAATACGCGTATAGGGTCTACAACGCAAGCTACTTGTGACATCACAAAAGAAATAAAAGAAGTAATTTGTGAGAATCTACTGTGACGTCACGCTAACCGTGCAATGGTACATTTTGGATGGTACATTTTGGATGGTACGAGTGCAATGGTACGAATATCGCGCGTTCAGCTCCCATAGACTTGCGTACAACAAGCTGAGTAGGCGTTGTACAATAGATGTAGTAACTAAGATACCAGATGTAAGGAGGTATCTGTCATGAAGTAATACTAGGGGCGTTCACACACAAGGTAAAAAGTGAGATTCAAAAATCGATTTTCTAATCGCGATTAGAATTTCGATTTTATTTTGTGTGTGGACAGAATAATCTCACTAATAATCGCGATTCTAATCGCTATTCAACTCGCAGTTAGAAGTGCGATTTTTCAGAATAATTGCAATTATTTGCCGTGCGTTGTATGTGTGAACGGAATCGCGATTAGAAAATCGGTTTTATCTATCCCATCATTCTTTGCGCTTGTGCTATCGATGCGCTACAGTATGCACGGAGTGTATGCGTATGCAGTGTATGGAATGTATGCGTATGCAGTGTATGGAGTGTATGTTAGGTAAAGGATGCATGCAATATGCATTTAAGCATGTACGCACTGCACGCTATCTTGGCGCCGTTGATCTCTTATAGTAAACAAATGTTTTGTATACTAGCAGTACATAATTATTTAGTATTTGATTATTGAGTTTGTTGCTGTACTTTCTGTAGCCCTTTTACCATCGATGTGTATTTTCCCCCGTCCAGGGCCCCGTTACACAAAGATTTGCAATCAATCACAAAGTTGTAACAGCCAATCAAGACCATTGTTTCATGCACATCTCATTCAAAAAGGTGACCCTGGACCAATCAGAATGGTTGTTTTAAATTTGCAATTGATCGCAAACCTTTGTGTTACGGGGCCCAGATCGTGTATAACAGAAGTTTAAGCGAAGAAGTTTGTGGGCTCTCCTGCCTGTTTCCGTTGCTTCCTCGTGTGTGAATGGTCAAAAACAAAATCGAAATTTGAATCACAATTAGAATCACGATCCAAATTTCGATTTTTCCTTGCATGTGAACGGTAGTAGTTAAACTGAAATTTGGATCGCGATTTGAATCGCGATTCAAATTTCAATTCCTCTTGTGTGTGAATGCACTTACTCTGTGCCTGAAAATTTTTGCAGGTGACCTATTAAGTTCATTGGCTCGAATTCAGAAAAGGGGTTGAAAGTGAAACCACGGTTTAAAATTAGACTGGTTTAAATCTCCAAGGGTGTATAAAACACACATGTCCTCATGTCCAATGTGCTTACATAAACCTCTTTTGTTTATTTGGGCCATAGAGTTTTGCTGATGTCCTAAGTTTTGCAAAATGTTAATGTTCATGACTTACCACAGTAAAATTTTGGAAGTGAGGAAAGTTTTTTGAAATTTCTTGTTTCCAGTTTCCCATTGTTCTGCACCTCCAGGGAAGCATTGTTGATTATACCAGCTTAATACAACACGGAATAAGTAGAAGGCATTACTACACAAAAGGGGAATGAATATGTCAATGAAATTATTAAATCCAGCTTGCTTTGTTCTTCCTTTTAATCTTTCTCAGATCAAGTATATCTACATGCACAAGATCAACGGCTGCCTATTAGCAGTGGATCACTCTACAGTGTAAGTGGCAGTGGAAAAAACCAATCATCTTGTCCAGGGGCCCGTTTCATAAAACTTATTATCAATGACAAGTTGCAATAACTGTTTAAAGCTACTGAAATCCTTGCATCTGATTGGCTGAGAGCAAATTTGTCACTGAAATGTGGCAGTTGTTACTGATAACAAGTTTTATGAAACAGGCCCATCACCCCATGTAGCATTACTCCAAAATATAATGATTCCAGTAAATGTTCAAAGTTGGTTTTAATTTCTGAATTTTCTGAGCTGTGTTTGAGTGAGCTAGTTGTAATTATGCCACCCCAGCCACAGTGCTTGTTTTTATCTCCCTCTTTAGGGTCTAAAACATCTGCTCTTTTGTTTTTCCTTTCACAGTTGATGACTTTAATACATTGTGTACTTGTTCTTTTATTTTTCTTCCTTAAAATCTTTTTCCCTTGATCTTCCACCCTTTCCCCCCCCCCCACATTATTTCTTTGTAATACTTTATATTGTGTGCCAAATATCTTTGCTCTCATTCCTTATCTTAACATGGGTTCCAGACCATAGCAAAGTCTGAAAATGCCATAAGTTATAGCTACTCCTAAATTTTGAGCAAGGCAGTTGCAAATATCATATTACTTGGAATATCCTGAATATTTTTACTTCCTTCTACCAAAATATGTTTATATTGTCTATCCATTTGTTGTAGTTATCTGTGACAGGAATTTGGGTAATAACCATAGATAT
This sequence comes from Echinometra lucunter, assembly GCA_029962745.1. NCBI lineage: Eukaryota > Metazoa > Echinodermata > Echinoidea > Camarodonta > Echinometridae > Echinometra > Echinometra lucunter. The sequence goes on along the minus strand of CM057165.1, from coordinate 12,593,513 downwards.
ATAATAAATTTAAAGCAGCACGCACAGATATCATTATAGGAATGGCATTAGGCCCCGCCTCTTTCGGATCATTTGAAGGGGCCAATAAGCACCCGTTATCACCATGATATTGATAGCACTGTTGCATTATTCATATTTATTGCGCGTATCAATTTTATTTTGACACTTTTATTTAATGCGCATGCGGTAAACTGATGCGTGTAATGTTTCATAACGCATACAAACAAAATTTGTTTAATGCTACTAGTTGGAAGCATCTTACAAAATGAATTATTCATTTTTGATCATGAATATTGATGATGCTTAGGTCGGCCTTCTAATGGATCTGGACAAAATGGCTGAGCTTTTATGGGGCCTGGTAATAACCCTTCAAACGGACCAATTTGATTAAAAAATCTCATGCTTGAGTGGCAGTACATCTACATGTGTAGCAGGGGAAGAAGTATCATGCTGCTATGATGTATGTGAGATCTGTGACCTTAGCTCCATGTTTTTTTCTCTCGGAATCAGACTATCGCCAAGTCAATACCTCAAGATGCCATTGGCTACGGTTACTCCTACCCAACCATTAAGAAGCCCAAACTCAACGAGTACTTCCCAGTCTATGTATCCACAATCTACACCCCTCATAAGATCAGTGTGCAACTCAAGGAGAAGGAGAACAATCTTGCTCTGGAAAGCCTCATGGATGAACTAGAGTAAGTTAAAGAGAAGCTTGAGTTTTGGGAAAGGTAAAAAATTATGTGTGAGATTTTTCATTCTTTCCATGTCACTTAGGAAGAATATCTTAGTAAAAATGCCCCCTAGAAACGATTGCGCCTTAAATGCCCTCATATTGGAAATATGACAAGAGAAGGCTGAAAAGTTTGGGGTAACATTCATGCCAGATTTGTGTGTAGTCCCATATACTCATTTCATTGTGCAGTGCAAGTACCTTTTGGGGAAAGTAAGAGAATTTCTTATCCGTCCGATAATCTGCAAATGCCACACTAGACACCTTTGTTTATATACAAGTATATACAACTCTCCCAGTTGCTTTGGAACAGTTTCTTTCATATTATGATCGCATGACCAGACCTGCAGTTTATATGTAAAGGTTATGTACAGTTTTGGTAGGTCCTCAAAAACTTTTGTCATATTTCTTTGCTTTTAGCAGCAAGGTAAAAGCAAAACTGAGAGGCTGTGAAGTTCTTTCCTCCTCAAGTTGAATTTGTACAAATGGAAGGCGAAGAATACTTTTGATCTGAGGTCAGGACGTAAATACACACAGGCTTCGACATGTGTAAAACCAATGAGAGTTCTGTTTATGCAACAAGTGTACAAAGCGCCGTGATTGTTGTGCGGGGAGCGATCAGGATGCAGGGGGTCCTAGTGTAGGGCGCAGTGTAACTGTTATGTTGCATTTATTTCACATATTTACTTTGAAATTCAACAGATCTGAGGTCAGGACGTAAATACACACAGGCTTCTACATGTGTAAAACCAATGAGAGTTCTGTTTATGTGACAAGTGTACAAAGCGCCGTGATTGTTGTGGGGGGAGCGATCAGGATGCAGGGGGTCCTAGTGTAGGGCACTATGTAACTGTTATGTTGCATTTATTTCACATATTTACTTTGAAATTCAACAGAAATCATGAGAGGAATGTCACATGATCTCACGCATGCATCATTTTATGCAAGGCGGACAGTATGAGACAGTATATAATCAGTTTCATGGAAATTCTCATTTTGCTACCAGAACTGTATATGAGCCTTACTTCTGAGTAGAGTTAAAAGGTTGGAAGCAAGATTATATCAGTGATGGCAATTTAAAATGGGAATGAAAATATTTACGAAGTCATGAACTTGTCTCTCTGTCAATGTGATATAAAAAACAATTCATTAATTTTCTATTAGAACAATTATGTTCTCAAATCAGGTTAGCAATAACACAGAAATTTCAGTAGATCGGCACTAATTTTTTCTTTCTTTGTTTTACATTTTGTCTGTCCTTTCAGTTTTATTTACAGTCAAGTCCTAAGTTGAACTGTATTTTTAAGAATCATTGCAGTTTCCAAAATATTGACATGTCCTTAGGATTATTCATACCTACAATGAACATATACATCCTGACCTACACTCTTCATTTACCTTAGCCAACATGGTCCTATTCTTTGTTTCCTGTTAATACTTTCATTTTGGTTTTTTTTTTCCCACAAGATCTGTGTACTTCTTTGCTGAAGGGGAGAAGTATTTGATGCCAGATGCTATGATCGCTGTAAATCAGATCTGCTGTGCCCTCTTCCATGAGGATAACAACTGGCATAGGGGTCTTATTACGGGCGTACCAAACCTAGATTTTGTGGAGGTTAGTATAGTTGGTAACAAACCAAGTAAAATCAAATTTTTAGGTGAAATGTTATCTTGACGATTATTATAAAATCAAAACAAAATAACATCAAGAATTTTTGTTTGCATGATATCACATTATGCTTCGTAACACTGATTATTTTTCTGAAGACCAGTGTTTCTGTTTTCCATGAGTGGTCATTACATACGGGTGCCATTGTCATTCTAGATAGATGAAATAGCAGCCTTAATATAAATTTGTATAGCATGGACTCAGAATTTACACTATCAGATGGCAAAAAATGTTATTTTGTTTATTATTTGTGGCATATTAACATTTAAAAATTGACTTCTGTGTTCGTTGCTGTTTATTTGTTTGTTTTTTCTCCCACAGGTATACTATGTGGATTATGGCACCACTCTCAGAGTCCCAAAGACATCTCTACGCCTCTTAAAGTGAGTTTGCAGTTGATTAGGTTACACCTTTGTGATATAAACTGGGCCATTTTCGTATGATAAATTTTCTGTCTGGACAGTATCCCACTAAATATCACCTCTTGGTACATGCCTGTGGACAGCTCTTCATTGACCGCTAACCCCTGTAGTGCACACAAGATTTTTTTTTCAGTTGCACTATTCTAGGACATTCAGGCACTTTATTGCAAGGAACCAGTCCAGGTGCAATCTCTTATTAGAGACAGACCTCATTCTTTGAAGCAGGAATTGATGGCTTAGCACAATGGTTTTTGTTCGTTCAAAAATCGACTTTGCTTTGAAAAAGAAACAACAAAAACAAACATGTCAGCAATCAGTTTAAATGAGTCTATCCAGAACATCTGTGTTCCACGTCCAAGTGCACTGGTCGCTGTCTTCAAGGCCTTTTATGCACTTCTTGTGGTGTGTTGCAAGAAAGTTGCAATCAATTGCAAATAATTGCTAATTTTGAAACAACCATTCTGATTGGCTCAGGGTCTGCCCATTTAAGAAGACATGCATGCAACAATGATTATGATTGGCCAGTGACAATCAGTTGCAACTTTCAATCGATTGCAACTTTCTTGCAACACCCCATTAGTGTAGCATGAATTCTATTGAATTAAAGATTTCATTTGTGTAGTGAAGTAATAACTTGTGAGCATGTAAAATGCTTTTTGTTGTAATTTTGCCATCTTTAAATTGTCCAACGATTGTCTTTCTCATGTATATTATCTTCTATTGCAGGTCTTGCTTCATGAAGCTCCCAAAGCAAGCCATTGATGCCAGACTTGCCGGAATCGAACCTGTTGGTGTAAGAAGTTCAATTTACCTTTTGGAATCATAACATAGTGACAAGGATGATCCATTAAATGCTCCTGCAATATTTTCTCACGGCTTTTAATTTTTTCATTAAAGATTAAGGGTATTTGGGTTAGTTTAGCAATAGGGTTATATAGTTAAGGTTTAGGGTTAGATTTACACGTTTCACAGAGTTTTTCACAAAGTTTTTCAAAGGTATCTGTAGGTGTTCTTTCTGGCCATGTGTAAACCCTTACTGAGTAGGTAGAGATCATCCACTGATTGAAATAGTAGATTGAATTGGCTGATATTATGATATGTGGTCACAGATGATATTTTGCAGAACACCCCCTTGTATAGTTCTTTATATGTTGTTATAAATGGTTTTCTCTTTAGGATAAGTGGAGTGATGAAAGCAGAGACAAACTGCTAGAGCTCTCCATGGACAAACCTCTTCTGGCGTACGCTGTAGAGGAGAAGGTAAGTTGGTGCTCTGTTCAAAATGGCAAGACATTAACAATATCAATTTCATTTCTGCATTGAAATTTTACAGTACCTTACAGTACCTTATACAGTGCTACATATTTGAATATTTTTTTTTAATTCTTTTTTTTTTTGTTTATGACTACTAGTTTTTGCAGAAAGGGTGTCATTATTGTCACAAATTTCATTATGATCAATATGAAGAGGGATAGCTGATCATGTAGCCCTGTAGAACTTTGTCTTTATATTCTGAACCCAACTCTTTGTTTGGCAAGGTGTGACTGGTCCCATAGACTCTTGTTGAAATTATATACAGACAGAATTATGAAATATGAAGACAAAATTATGAAATATGAAAACAGAATTAACTTTCATCATCCTATATTAATGGCATTTTCTGTTTTATTTGATAATGTATATTTTGGACTAAGAAAATTGTGTATCATTTGAATTGCTGAGCACCATATTTACTACTTTTTATTGTAAATCCATCTCACATTTTATGAAAAATAATTTTTCCTTCTCATAGACCACAGAAGGGATATTTGATACCAGTCCCTTTTCAGAGGTTTGTTTCCATGCTGTCCAGCTGTTATAACCAAGTTTTCATATGGTGGCGGGTTTCTATCTCTGCTCTGTCTTCAGTTAACCATTTATCAGTTGCTGTCCTGCATGATGTACCTCATTTTTGTTTTTTTTTTCTTTTACTTTGTCATTCTTCCATTGAATTTTATACTTTGTCTCACTGCAGGACTAAGAATTTTGCTTTAAAAATCTTGTTTTATTTTAAAGCCAACATTAGGCAAGAATACAGCTGTATTAAATAAGAAACGAACAAGTATGGAAAAGATATTTTTTTGCATTCATGTGTAATATTAATACTCATGCTGTATCTTCTAGAAACCAATTTTTGTACATTGTGAAGTGTGCAAAGCATGATCTTTGTAGTATGGCAAATGATGGTTTACTATTAAATTATCATTTCATCTTGAAGTCTTTGTGGATGTGTTTGTGTGTGTGATTGTCATAATCACAATTTTTCAGGGGCTACTGCACTTTAACTCTTCTTTTATCATGAGCTTAACAGTCATTGACTTCACAAATATATGTGGAGTGTAATTTGATGTTATTATCTGTAGTATGCGATGTTATTGCATGATAGACCAAAAAGATGTGGACCAATCAAATTCTTATTCTTAGATTAGCGCGAAATATGACGTCAGGAGTTTTTCTATCTAACTTTTGGCAAAACTCTCTTTAATTTGAGTGTTGACACTTTAATGCATGTTCATTATCATAAGTGGTGGAGTTTACAGCGCCATACGTGAACACTAAAGGTGCGATGCGACTTTGTGCCACCACTTATGCTAAAGAAATGCGCATTAACACGTCAACTCTCAAATAAGAGAGAATGTTGTCAAAACTTGCTCAAACAATCTCATGGCAATAACTTTTACACTAACTTTTTAGGAATTTGATTGGTGCGCATTTTTTGCAGCCAGGCAGCAAACCAAAATGTGTCCTGCCTCGGCAACATGTTTTTGTCACCCTTTACCCCATAGACAGGGCTGTACGCAGAAATTTTTTCCTGGAGGGGCAAGACGCGCAATTATTTTTGAAGAAGCTCAAAAGCGAGGGAGCGAAGTGACCAAACTGGTCAAGAGGGCGCTTTTGCATTTTTAAAAGTGAAATGGAAGGATTTGGTGCAAATTTTGTGAAAATTGATTTTGTGAAAATTTTCAGTAAAAAAATGTAAGTTTTCAAAATTCCCCCCCCCCCCGCTACGTACGGCCATGCCCATAGACCTGTACACAAAAATGTGGCGGCACAATGTGGTGGCACAAAGTAGCAATATATCTGAACGCATCTTGAGAAATGATGGGGGGGTTTTCCGCTGGATATGTGAATGAGCCTTAACCGATTTCTTAACCTCATTTCTTGAGCATTCTTCTAGACCTGGGAAGCGTTTCATCAAGTGTCTTGTCAGTGATTTTTACCGACAACTGTTATAAGCTAGTGAAATCCTAGCCTCTTATTTGCTGAGAGCAAATTTGTCAGTAAAAATCACTGACAAGACACTTGATGAAACACCTCCCAGATCTAAAACCCAGTTGCAATGTCTGGAGAATATGTCAGAGCATCTATTTCTGCAGTAGCTGACCTGAAAAACACTTTTTTCAGGGTCTTTGGAATCTCTTTGATAAGGGATTTTTTGACCGATAGATGGTCTCTATTGATGTCTCTGTTTATTTCTTTATTCAGAGTTCGGTGCTGAGTCTGCTGCTGTGTGATACCTCGACCAATGAAGACATTCACATCAATGATCTCTTGGTCTCAGAAGGCCTTGCTCGCTTTGCTGAGCAGAAACAACTAGCCGAGCCCACCAACGAACCTTCCGTGGTTCCTCCAGTAAGTTTAATGATGCATAGTGTAGAGGTGGGATGTATGATGTAGGGAATAGAGATGTCTTAGTGAGGTTATTCAATCACTTGACTAGGGATGAAACAATTGCAATTTTCATGAATTTAATTCGGTATGTTCAAGCTGACTCAAGTGAGATAGAATGATTATTTTCCAGGGGCGTAAATAGCAGGGGGATGGGGAGATGCATCCGTTCCTCCACTTTATGAAGTGGGTGTATATACGTGAGTATATAGATATGTATCACTGGAGGAATCATCCCCCCCCCGGACCTGACTACGCTGATGTTATTTTCCTTCTTTTCCTAATCTCTTTTATTCTGTCATTGTCTTCTTTAACTTTTTGAACAATTTTGTTATGCTCTCTCACCATATTCCAGTCAACTGAAGTGAACCTTCAAATGCTGACTGGCATTGGCCTGCCCGTTCCAGAAGATGACCCAGCCATGACCTTCCAGTGGCCTGAGGAATCTGCTGAAGTCCAGGAAATACTGGGGTCTGGGGATGGTCCAGCCAAGAGGACACTGAAGGGGTCATCAGCAGGCAGTCAAGGGTTGACCAATGGTTCAGGAGATGGCCATGGGGCTGCTGCAAAGGATGACGACCTTAGCTGTAAGAATTTTGTGATTTGTAGGCTAATGTTTATCTCGGTAATAATGATTTGTAGTAGTGATTTATGATGATGATTATGATGATGATGATGATATAGGAAGTGGAGTCAAGCTAACTTACAAGTAGTGATCAGAGACCTCTGAGCAGGTTTGCAAACACAAGGACACTTATATCTCATGGTAGATTAAGGAGTTGTTGATGTGTACATGTAAAGCCTCCCCCATGTCTATCTTGTGGGCTAGATGGAATTAAGGTATGACATCCTACATTTGATATCTATATTTGTGCTGCATTGACTTTAACTACTGTAGAAGTTAGTGACTATAATCAAAGAAATCTGATAGCATTTTAGAGACCATCAAAAGTGTACCTGAGGTTCAGCAAGTATTCTGTTACACTTACTCCTCTTGTATTTGTTGTATTCTGTTGATTCTCTTCATGTACATGTATTTCTTGTTTTAATAGCTGATGGTGGACCACCACCGCTGCAAGAAGACGAAAGCCTAATTGAGAAGATGGCTAAAGAGCTCAGTGAGATTGAAGAAGAAGAAGAAAATAATCAGCAGAAACCTTGGTCCATTTCAAGGTAAGCAACTTCTCTCATGAAGTCACTGTAAAACTAGAAAATTTCTGTGATTGTTGAGACTTTCCCAAAGCTCCCTTGGTGTCAATTAATTAAATCGTAATATGTGAGGTTTCTGTTTGCAGAAGTTTCTTGTCACAAAGCAGCTTTTATTAACACTATGTTTAATGTCTTGGTTTTTCTGCGACATTTGGTTCAAGTGTTAACTGAGATGTACATACACATTAGATCTTAAGTATGTAACCCGCATTGATTAAAATGAAGTTTCTACATTTGTTTTTCTTTAATGGATTACTGATTATTTATCTTAGATGAATAATAATAATAATGATGATGATAATAATGACTATTTGTAAAGTGCCCTTATCTATTAGGCAGAAATGCTAAAGGCACTGGGAAAAAAAAAATTGGAAAAGAAAATTAGCACTTTTGAAGAGTACATTCAGTTTTGATATTAGTACTAGCATGTTATTTATATGTAGCATAAGAGAGATAGAGGGGGTCAAATAGTCCACTCCCAATGATTGTGCTGTTTTTAAAAAAATTTATCTTGATTTCCATGAATGTCTTTACTTACTACGACAGAGTGGACCTGCTTACCGGGCAAGCCCTTCATCTGATATCATTCAAGGATCAAGGAGGACAGTATGTTACCAGTGTCGAAGTATCTGCCCTTATCTGGCCAACCAGTCAAGATGAGAATGCCCTCTTCGACATGGTAAGTTACATTCTCGTTATTTTCAGATAATATTCCAGTTTCAATTCTATTTTTTTCAATTCAATTTAAACACATTTATTTCCAATTATTCAAATAAACAACAAAAAAATACAACAAATTGACATTCTTGATATTGATAACAAAAATAGGACATAATATACAATCAATGTAATTACATAAATAATTGGAGGACACACCTCTTTGCAATTCTTCTTTTTTTTTTTTTTTACTCCAGTCACTTTTCTGAACTCATCACTCTGCTCCTAATATATTGTTCCCTCAGGTGAACCCTCTCCCATGTTGAAGTATACCTAAGCTCCCAGTATTAAAAAGGATAAGTCCTAGATAATGTCCTTAAAGAAATTATTGTCATTGATTTTTTTCTTCATATCTTACATATACCAGATTGAGCTGAAAGTGGCAGAGTTAAGACAGGTCATCGTGGAAGAGTTGGAGAGCAAAGAACTAGCAGAAAGTTTTGCAAGGTATCTTAATCAGAAATTTGTTTTAATCAGAAATTTGTTTTAAGAGAATACTCATAGATGAAATAACTCTTAAAATACTGCTTGCATTACGATAAAACTGGAATTATGTAGTTTTTTGTTGTTGTTGGGTTTTTTTAGGGGGTAGGGTTTGGTGTCATTTTGTTGTTGATGTTTATTTGTTTGTGTTTTCACCCAATCTTCATCTCCTTTTCATCTTTATGTGCATTATTGCTCACACATGTTTGGAGTAATTAAAACATCAAACCAGGGCCGGTATTCAATTCAATACTTAAGTCAGAAATATGAGTATTTTGCTTAGTTTTTTGCTTAGATAAAATACTTAGCAAAATTTGGTGTTCAATTCAATATTTTGGCTAAGTATTTTACCCTAAATCTAAGACACCTAACTAGGAGACTTAAGCCAATTGTTTTGGAGGCCTTGATTGGCAGGCATAGGTTTTATACGCAGTCATCATGAGCTGCGCAGAATTATATCATAGCGTATTCCAGCGTATTTAATGTGTCGTGTTAATTGCACCTTGAAAATATGACGTCACAATGCTTATCATTAAGAATTTTGGCTTAAAGTTGACTTACTAAAGTAAAATTCAAAGTATTGAATTGAATATGACCTAAGTAAATTTCTTAGCCAAGTAAAATACTTAGTAAAAGTTTTACTTTATCCAAGTATTGAATTGAATACCGGCCCAGGTGCCCAATTCCTTTCATTTTTCAGATTCATCTTAGGCTCTAACCTCTGTCACCTTACTTTCCAGCTCATTCATACAGGATGTTGTTTATCAACTATAGGTTTAGATGTATTGGTGAAGCAGTGACAGGGGAAAAATTACACGGGGGCTCAGGGCCAATTCGCCCCCAAAATGCCAAAAAGAGCCCTGGTAAACTAAAAAAGAGCCCCTGAAATTCTCATAGGGTCCAATGTTAACTGTAATACAATGTAGAAAATTTGGGCCGGTGGACTCAAAAAGTAGCCCTGGAAAAAAATGAATTATTTTTTTTCCCTGAGCAGTGATATGATATTCATCTTGTTTTGATTGCAGGGAAGGTGTGCCACTGTCCAAGGTTAGACCATCAAGACTGCAGCTCTTTCTCCTATCCAGGTAAGATAGGGTTTTTCGTTCTTTCAATTATTTTCCACTCATTGGGTGGAACCCCCTCACAGCAGAGCTGGTTTCCATAGGGGTCCACCAAAATACAAACATACTAAAAACAAGGTGAAAGATAAAAGTAACAAAATAAAAGTAAGTGATAACAAAACAATAAAGAGAAACTGAACGTTTAGGATAAAATATAAAATAAGTCAACAGAATGATAAAACAAGACTGTAGATGAGAAACGAGGGTCTTGGGTAAACACGTAAACAAAAATCTCTATGAAATCAATGAAGCATTAGAAAATGCATTTATTTCTATTTAAAGGCAAATGCTCATCAGTTTCCATGTGCAGTAGGTCATAATCCGCCGACACCAGACTTTAGTGATAAGCACTGGAAATACCTGTAATGGGTACACAAGTCTCGAACAAAGCAAACAAGCTGTCCCTCTTCGGCCTGGGTTGGACAAGGGAATATGAGATAATGACTTGACCATATGGGCCAATGGGTATAAAATGCAGAACATTACATAAGGCCTGTAGGTAGTAAAACTAAATTCCAATTTGGGTGGCGGAACACCTGTACTGGGTAAGCACCAAAATGGTGTCAAAGTCCCCATGAAAGCCCACTACTTTATGTCTTTAAGGTGCCTTTTTCAAGTAATTTGATGAAAAATTGACTTCCTATTAAATGACTAACTGCTTTGAGTTTTAAACAAGTTTTACGTTTCAAAACATCACAATTCATGAAATATATCCTGAGGAGTCTTTGAATTATTAGATTCTAAATCAGGACAACCGTATTCTTATTGTAGTTCTTTTTCTTTCGTATAGTGTTGCTCCATTGTTGATAGTTTCGGGTCAAGTCAGCCCTGCATTGATTAGTCAGATCCATGCCATTGCTGATGAGATGCCCTCTCTTGAGGTGAGATTAGAACAAACTTGTAATCGTCACTGGCTTACATGTGAAGGTTTATGAAGAGTATGAATAACGATGTTCAGATATGAATTTTAAGACACCTGGTGCAGAATATATGGGACTATACCACAATTGTAATTGTGATAAAGCCAAATATGTGTATTTCTTAGCTTATGATTTGTATGTCTCCACATGTATCTTTCAGTCTATCTTTACTTTTATCTATTTTTTGCTTTATTTGGTTTGTCACCTTGATACCCTTCTTGCCTTTTCCCTTTTCTAAATATTTCTTCCTCTTCTCTTTCAGTGTTATTTGGATTTTTTCTGAATTAAGAATAAAAACAATAATAGAGACATTTATATTGCGTAACATATCCTCCTCAAAGGGTGCCCAAGGCACTTCCAATTTATAATCAATTACGAAGTAAACGTACAGTACATAAAATACATATTCACGAGAAAGTACATGTTTTCATCATAAAATGTGTTTTTACCAAGATTGATGATTGTTTGTGCAATTGCATTCTCTGTATGGATTTGTGACATGCCCTTCATAGTCAGTGTCGTTCTCATTGTCATTGACATCAACTTTGAACTTGGCATTGTCGTTGTCATTGTGACAGGATGATCAGTTAAGCCGTGAGAGTGTGAGTAGCGAGACGTCAGGCGGCATAGAGGGAGACCAAGATGCGTCCGACCTCAGGAAGATGCACGATGTACTAAGAACTAAAAGGTAACTCATCGCTTGATCTGCAAACCTTGTAGGAGATTAACCTTGTGCTAAACATGTTATCCAGTGATGTCTTCGACTGCTACCACTATGATCTTAAAGTCTCATCTGTACTTCCACAGTATCATACAAGTCATTAAAGGGAGTACCCAATGCTGAAACAATTTTAGTTCATTTAAAAGAGCATGATTTCATTAGCGGAAAATCATCTGCCTAAAGTTTTTTTAAAAGTCGTGTTGCCAAGGAAACCCCCAAATGTGGTAAGATTTCAGGATATTTTTTACCCCTCAGCTGCGACCCAGTTTCAACTGGGTACCCACTTTGACGTCAAAATGACATCAAAGTGGGTAACATGTCGCGCAATTCTAGCAAAATGCGCGCAAGGTATAATACATATTGGGTGATTTCAAGTTCGGTGTGCGGTGTTGATATTGGTGTTGAGAGCGTGGAAAGACTCCTAAACCGAGCTCCAACACCGACGGTCAGTTTAGAGGGACGATACCGATCACCTTATCGATAGCTCAACACCGGGTGACGTCATACGCTATAGCGAAAGATCTCGACGATGAAATCATTTTCCCTCAGAATTTCTAATAAATCTACATCTTATTGGATTCGAATTGCATAATCATTTGAAGAATCCAAGGGGAAAAATATTACTCTTCCATGGTAAATATATGGTTTTGATTATACCAAGTTGTTTTGACTGCAAAATGGGTTTAACCACCAACATGTGACGAGTGGCCGTAGCAAAGAGTGCCGCTGCTGCGCGAGGGACAAGCAGCAATAACATGTATGATTACAACACCAACACCAACACCGTACTTGAAATCATGATTTTCCCGATCCCTAGGGGCTGGTGTTGGTGAATGGGGAAATTGCATGTAAATCGTCAACACGAACCGTGATACTCGGTTCAGCAGACAACATTCAACACCAGCAGACAACACAGACTACCGGAAATACGTCAGATTTTGCGAGGTCAACCCCAACACCAGCCTGATTTCAAGTTTGGTGTTGAGGCTGGTGTTGGTGTTCTCACAACACCAACACCAGCCTCCAACACCAAACTTGAAATCACCCAGTGTACAGTCTAGCGCAGCAATGCAATGCAATGCGCGAAGCTGGGTACCCACTTTGACGTCATACCTCATACTCAAATTTTTTTGACTTTTTATGAGAAAATTAGCCAAAATGCATTGATTTTGAATGAAAATCATCAAATTTTTAATGTTATTCCTCTTAGAATTCTATTCTGGATCATATATCAAAAAAAATTTACCATTGTGTAATCACTTTAAATGTATTTGATATTGTAACCTGTCCCACTGGTTGCAAGAGACATTCGAAACTTTCATAACAAAATGTCATTAGCATGTGTGATTTGGAATCCGCCAACATGCATTATTTACCCCGTTCAAGTAGCTTGAACAAGAACTGATAACTCTATTTTCCATTACTGTCTTTCTTTTTCTCTTGATTAGAGAGAGGATTCTTAAAGATCTCATGAGCAACACAGGTAACGCGGATGTAGATGAAATGACCTACATTGAGGGTCTGATGAAGGACATTGAAGCAAAGCTCGAAAGGACCCAATCTCTAGACATTGATCAGGCATCAGGGTCTCTCGGTGAATATCTTTAACCTCATCTCTTTGCATTTCACGTTGAAATAAATCGTCATGGTTAAATTGCCAAGAGTCACTGTTCAATTTTTCATTTATGTCATGAAATTGGGTGCAGAACATAGATGAAGCAGTGCAATTCCAGCTAGACTTACTATTGACTATTTACTCCCGCCCACTTTGAAAAGAAGTGTCACAGAGGAAACATTAATATTTCTGTACCTAAGCATTTGGTATATTGTCATTTTTTTCCCCCTAAATACCTTGCATTGATAACAATTCTGAGTATGCTGTATTTCAATCCAGCTGGACATAATCCAAATGAATAGTGTACCAGAAATTGACTTATCATTTTGTTATATATTGCTATTTGTGCTCTTTGCAACTTCGGAAATTGTTTCAGAGAATACCTCATATTCTATTATTTAGTTATGCAGATCATATGATGACTTTGCCTCCATGATATCTTGATCCTTCGTGATATCTTGATAATGCAAAAGAAGAACTATGGATATAAAGAAAAATTCAGGATAAGATAGTCATTTCTGATTATTATCCTTCCAGGTGAAATTTCTGCACAGCTGGCTCAGACTTCCCTTGGATCTTCCATTTCTCTCACTCCAACAACTCCAGACAATGTCTTCAGCTCACCACCTTCTTCCAGACACCCCAGCAATGTCTTCTCCCCTGATCAGAACACCAGGGACAACCAGTCCCAGACCATTGGAGGTGCTGGACAACAGAGACACTTCTCTGATAGAGGTGTGGCTAACCAGAAGCAAACAGCTGCAATCTCACCGCTCCAGAGGAGCTCGACAGGAAGCATGCCCAATCCACAGAGAGGCATTGGTCGAGGAAGGAATGTGCCGAAAGTGAACACAGGGATCGGACGAGGACAGCAGTTGAAGAATGCACAGGGACCACCGCCTCGCATTCCATTCACACAGGGAATGTCAGGCTTGAATCCAAACACACCAGCGTTTGTTCCAAGCCCAAAGAGAGACAGCTCATTGGATGGTGAGCTCAAAGGTCAGGTACAGCCTGTGGATTCATACATTAATCTCTTTGGGAATCCTCAAGGTGCTGTTTCAACATCGGGTGGTATGCCACTCATGGGAAGAACTGGACAGAACATGTTGCCTAGGACATTTCCAGAGTTTAATGATATGTTCAAACCTATCCCACTCCTGCCACCAAGTATGCCACCACCAAACTTGTCAGCGATGCCTCCGACTTCAATCAGGGCTGGTGCCGTGGGGATGAATCAGCTCCCTCCTCCTAACCTAATGCGGGGCATTGCCATGGCCCCTCCTCCCTTCCCACCCCAGCCAAACCCAACGCCTGGTCTTCCACTTCCAGCTGACTTTGATCTCATGCCCCCACATGGACAGATATTTGATCCCAATACACCTCCCCCTGCATTCTTTGGATTAGGGCGGGGTCACCAGGCATGGTCGATCAATGACTAGCTGGTGTCATTCGTTCTTCCTTGTTTTTCGAATGTGTGTTTTGCAAATACTTTTTTGTCGCTTAGCCTTTGCATTTAAATCATATCTGTTTGTCATGTTTATGACTGCTGATGGCATTTGATACTTGAATCAAATGTTAAAAGTTTATTTTTCATTCTTTGATTTGTTTTATGTTTGTCAGTGCCTGGAAGTGATTTATAAAGTCATTTACCTGTAATATCTTCAACCCCACAAATTTTGTAATGTTTCTGTTTCAGACGTCACTTAGTTATGTCATTTTACATGTTCAATGCAGAATGTGTCTGGAAAAATGCTGAAAGATTTGTGTGTTATTCTATAGTCAAGAAAGGAAGAAAAAGGATTTCAAGCTTATTTTGTAACCATTTTATGATTACCAGTATATTGTCTGATTAATTTTTGTATGAATCTTGATTCATGGAGATTATCATTACAAGTGAAAAAGTACTATCTGTAATAAAGTGATTTTTTTTTTATACAACATACACATTGGTGTAAAGAATGGGAAACTTAATTTTTCCAGCTTGATATTCATCACAGATTCATCACTATTCATCATTTTTCTCTTCACCTTGCTAGTGTTACAGAAAGTTTTCAGTTGTCATGGGAACACACGTATACAAATGATTACTATTTTTATGCACAAGGTGGCACTATAACGGGAAGCTGTATATTAGATGTTAGTAATGATTGTCTTTTTATCATTAGCATGAGTGGAGTTTTTAATTTATTGCGGGGGGGGGGGGGATAAAATTTGTTACAACCAGTGCCTTCCACCTCAGAAAGATTGTTTTATAGTATTAGTATTTTGTTTTCTAAATGTATATTCTTTTTCAACAAAAGGCAGTTATTTGCAATGCAGTACTACAGTTGGAATTGGAATTGCCCAAAATAAAGTAACTAAATATGTTACATGTATTGAGATGTGAGAAATGATTATGAAAGCTTTTTGTTGGATAATCTAGTGACAAACTGCATCTTTTTAGTGGAGTCGAACCTTATTTATGAAGTGGTCCATTAAGACTAACTAACAAAAATTAGATAAAAGATATTGTATATCATTTTGTATTCATCAGAACAGCAGTATACACAGTCTGTATGATGATGTAAATGTGCAAGTAAGAGATAGTATTACCTGTATTTTAACCACTTATTTTTCATTTGCATATGAAGCGCAAGGAAAGAGAAACCACTGCATCAGAACATGAGATACATGCTTTTTACTTTAGATGTTCGTTTACTTTTATTTTTATTTGCATAATAGTGGCCTGTTTTATAGACCCCAGGTTGGGGAAAAGAAACTGTTTTGCAAACTGTTTATCATGTGTAAAGGTTGAGACATTAATAAACCAGAGTTATTTGTACTTGCGTTGCGTACTGACCTCTTGTTTTTTGTGTTCTTTTAGGATGTTGGAATGCGTTACTGGGATTAGGATGCAGAGGTTATTTGCTCATCACTCTATCATTGATTTCCTCTTCTTCCTTGAACAAAAACAGAAGAAAGTAAAATGATGAAAATATTTCTTAAATGCATTAATGCACTTGATGAAAAGGAAAATTTGATTAAATAAAGGAAAATTTACATTTTCGTTGGGCTCATTCATGATTCAGTTACATGTAATATGCCTGTAAATGTAGATTCCGTCCTTACATTTGCCTGTATACTGTGTTTCATCCCCACCCACCCATTTGTAAAATTTTCAGTTTAAATTGTTATCTTTTACTGGAGTGTTGTGTTTTGTTTTTTACTGACAATTTTCTTGTTTGTGTATTGATGATGCTTATTTGCAACCTCAACATCCCCCTTCCCCCCCCCCCCAGCCTCCTTCTGAATGCCCCACTGTCTCTAACACAGGCCCGGTTGAATTTTATAACGATGGTCTAAATCTCCAACAGCATAAAGCATGCATATCCCGTCCAATTAGCAATGCGATGTTATAATCTCATTTATGCTTATCTGCACTCTTTACTGTTATTTATCTTATCTAAAAGCATGGTTTGAATGTAAACCCCTTTTGTGAATTTTGGCCAAACTGTTGAGAAGGTTAACTATTATCCCATATCGATCTCCACTTGGCCGCGATATCGCAATCGATGCGCTATGCTGCTACGCTAGCGCTGTACGATCCCATATTCACACAAAATCGAAGATAGATTTGCCAGATAGTGCGAAATAAAACCTCTTCTGGAAGGATTTTGCCATTGCTATTCATCTTTGCCATCATGGCAGGTCATTGCCAAGCCACTGATGATGACTATGATGCTGTAAAATGGAAGGCAATCTCTCTCACTTTCGTCGAATATCCCGACGGTAAGAATGGGAGTGGACAGACGCACTGCTGCTGTGATGTGTGTATGTGTACTGGTGAATTGACCGGAGAGTTAGTTTCTTCCAGGCCAAGGCGAGGGCGGCTGTGAGCGGTCCATGTTCGCTTGCTGTCCCCAGCTTTCCATGGCCATATGTGGTGTTTGTCATGCTGTTTGTACATGTAGATCTAGACCCTATGCGTAAAATTTTGTTGTGTCTCATGATTGTGTATAACGGTTAATCTAGATGTGTACTAATTAAATGAATATTCCAATCCAGCTAGTTCCATCTCAATTCATTTATAATCAAACTCAAAAAAGTCAAAGATGTGCCTGTATGATTTTGGGGGGGGGGGGGGGGGGGGGGGGGGGGTAGACCGAAGTGTTCTGTCTCTAACAGTCGTTTATAAAGGAGGAGTGCCGACCCTACCAAAATATGAGGCTAACGACGACTGTTAGAGACAGAACACTTCGGTCTGGGGGGGGGGGGCCATAGTTCGCGCACATTTTAATTTTCTAAAGAAGGCAATTTTCGATTCGTAATTTCTCAAATTTTACCAAAAGATTATTCTGATTTAATTGACACCAAAGTGAAAGCAAGTTTCAGACTACAAATGGGCGCAAGAAGAAGACTATATTTACGAAGGTTTCCCGAGATATCGTGATCGCAAAATTCGATGTCGTATCGCATCGCTCTGGACCTGGAAAAGTTATACAAAAATAACGAGACCTAACTTCACGCATGCCAGTTTACAAATGATTAATACAAAATAGAGATCCATAAAAGGTAAGATAATTGCATTATTAGGAAGACAAAATCCCATAGAATCATTTGATATCACATTTTACTTACAATTTTGATGACATCATCTCTTGAAAAGAGGAATTCTTGACCCTTTTCGGCAGGTTCAGTTTTTTTCTGAACGGACGCAAAACGATGCAAAATTTGCCGATTTTTCATTAATAATTTCACAGTTCCTTCCCAAATTTTGAAGAGAGGTTACCACTCAGGGTAATTTTAGGTTGCTCTTTCTGTTGGTCCTATCAGATTTTCACAATCTTTTCTAGTTTTTGAGATATGGCCCTGTGCGCAAACTTTGGACCTGCGTGAAGTTAGGTCACACGACCATACTTACTGCGCTTACACTTCGTCGTATGAAACTTTAGGTGCCTAACTGTTCCGACCTCTCCAGCTTAAAATACTAAATAAAATGAACTAAATATTCATATGATGGCATTTTAGATACAACGGCGGTCGGATGCTTATTTCCCCATTTTTTGATGAGGATGGTACAAATATGAGGCTAATATTTTCCCAGGTCCGCGATAAATTTCTTCCACTAGCCGCAGCTGTTAGATTGCAATGCGCATGCGTCGAGAGATCGAGATATTGCGAGATGCGAGAGCGTATATAGTATGCATGTATATGCACTGGAGAGATGAAATTGAGACGAGAAAGGAGGATAATGAATATTCATGAGAAGCAAGTGGCGAGATCGACAAAACTGCAAAATATTTTTATTGATAAAACTATAACGTCAGTGTAATAAATATTCATAGGCGCATCCCGGGGGGGGGGGGGCACTCACAAATAATGTCACACAGGTACATGTATGTGCTGTGGGGTCTGTGTGCCCATGATTTTGAAGTTCATTATTACATAGATCTATATGTAATTTTCTCGACACAGTAACTATCCAAGATGGGGAAGGGGGGGTATGGGGCATTGTTTATTGGCTTCTGAAGCTTTTTAGGATGTAAACTCACATAGGTTTACATGTATGATCTCTACACATAGTACTGAAATTCTTTCACACTGTATATTGTATGTGCAATTTTAAGGTGGTGGTATTTGGCTTTGGTTATTAGATCAGCCTAGTGCCTATTGGTTTTTGAAGCTCTATATGATGTCAACTCATGATATGCATGTATATGTAAGGTGCATGATGGTTATCACTTTTATAGTGGACACCCTGGTCCGTTCTTGTTTTGGTGTTGTGGGGGAGGGGGACTTGTGGTTACCGTTAATGCATATGATTTTGATACTTCATTACTACATGTACGCAATTTTTCTTTTTCTTATATAGGAACAAATTCATGCAGATATTTGGGGGGGGGGCATTGGTCACAGGTTATCGGTCATTAATTATTTCGTGCAATATGAGGTATGGGTAACAGAGAAGGGCATTTATGACATAAATCCTTTCTTTTGTCTCCTACTTTTATATAAGTTGTATTTTGCATATGTCTTTCTCATGTATTCATTTTGTATTTGTAGCACCCTATTTGTGTATACTGTACATGTCAAAGATGTTTTTCTTGTTATTGTATTTTATGTTTATATGTAAAGAGTCCAAAAACAATTTTTGTGTTTTTAAAACATGACAATAAAGAAAATTGAATTGAATTGAATTGAAATTCACAGACCTATGAATTTTGTGACTTTTTAGCTGCTGAAAATAAAAGCACAGAGCTTTTTTTTTTTGGGGGGGGGGGAGGTGCCCACATCATAAATTATGGCTTATTTATGCCATTTAATTTGAATGAAGGAGGAGTCTTCCTAAATAATATTTTATTATTATCTTTACAATAACATTGAATTATAAATTGTTACACAGTATTAGTTTTGGGCATTTTAGTTGCAAGAAAATTGGCTTGAAATTGATTAAATAAACCAGTAGTCTCACATCTGCCTAACATAAAAAAATATATGTGTGAGATCATGTGATATTCTATTCATGGTTCTCGATGAATTTTAGTGTAGACCTCTGAAAGGAACAAAATGGAATGACTTCACTCTTCCCTGTGGACATGTTCATCCCTGTACCCCAAGCGCTCCCTGCACAACATTCACAAGTACTTTGTCATGCTTGTCGCAAAAACAGAATTCTGATGGGTTTTACACGTGTGCAGGCACTGTGTGATGCACATCAACATTTTACATCGCTGACCCGAGATCAAAAATATTAGTTGCCTTTTGTTTGATATTTTACTTGAGGAGGAAAAAGCTTCATAATTTGCTACTAACCTGCTACAAGCTAAGAAATCAGACAAATAATTTTTGAGGGCCCACCAAGACTGTGCAAAACCTTTAAAGAACTTTACCCTATCTCATATGTGCATTTTATGTTTGTTTTTTTTTTGTTCCTGTTTTTCTCCCACATAATTTAGCTTCTTGAGTATTCTTTACTAATGTTTTTTAATTATGCCTCCGCCCACCGAAAGTGCCGGAGGCATTATGTTTTCGGGTTGTCCATCCATCCGTCCAATTTTGGTTCTCTCGATAACTTAAGAACCATTTCATGGACCAACTTCAAACTTCGTTTATGTATGCATATGGGAGGGACAATGACCTGGTTAGATTTTGGGGTCACAAGGTCAAAGGTCATAGAGGTCGTATACATCGAAATGGCTCGATTTCACAATAACTTAAGAACCATTTGACACATCAACTTCGAACTTGGCTCATGTATGCATATGGGAGGGACAATGATCTGGTTAGATTTTGGGGTCACAAGTTCAAAGGTCATAGAGGTCATTATATACATCAAAATGGCTCATTCTTGTGATAAGTTATTGGATGGATCAACTTCACACTTGGGTGATATGTACATATGGGAGGGACAATGATCTGAGTAGATTTGGGGGTCAAGCATCAAAGGTAATAGGTCGTAGAAGTCATTATATAAATGAAAATGACTTCGTTTTGCAATAACTTAACCATCTGACAGAACAACTTCATACATGAGTCATGTATGCATATGGGAGGGACATTGACCTTATTAGATTTGGGGGTCACACGGTCAAAGGTCATTGGTGTCATATACGTGAAAATTGCTCAATCTCGTGATAAGTTAAGAACCATTCCACAGATCAACTTCTAATGTGGCTGACACAATGTCATTTAAATAAGACCATTTTTTTCAGTTTTGTACTCCAAATGTATCCTAATACATTTCCCATAATTGTGATATATTTCTGATCTGGCAAAGGCGGAGGCATAAATTTTGACCATGCGTGGTTGAGGATTCATCTAGTTTTATTTTAGGTGTTTTTTTTTTTTGTTTTTTTGTTTTTTTTTTGATAATGAATGAAAACAATGTGCTACCAATTAACCTGTTGACTAGTGATTTTTCAAATTTCCATTGACTTAAAAGGACATGCAACTGAGAAACCATGGGCAAAATGGATTTGCAAGAGGCTTGTTTACTTATACATTGTAACCCGTCCGTCATGCGAGCCCGTCGGACTGATGCGATAAAAATTCGGACAGCACGAAGTTGACCGAACTCAGTCTAGTCAAATACTTTGGGTTCTCACATTTCTAAACAATCTTAAGTCTTTAGGCTCTTAACGGGTCTCATCAAGTTCACTTGAAGAAATGTCTTGTATAATGCTCCAACATTTCAAAACACAAAATATAGTTTACTTCTGGTTGGTTAGTCTAGCCATTTCTCTTCATTGCCTTTCCCCCGACACGTCGTCGCCGCAGATTACGTAACACCCTCAGGCTCTCCCAGAGAGCTGACCATGTAATTGTTTTTCCATATGACTAGCTGTTGGACTGCTATTTCACTGCGCGAAATTTGAAACACGTACGGCAATAAATCACAGTTGTTTAGAATGGATTATCCCTGTTCTTGAAACTCGAGCGGCCGACTGCATTTCCCCCTCTCATCCGAGATCACCCTACCTTTCCCCATGATTTCTCAGTTGCTATCCCCTTTAATGCAGGGGCCACCTGGTCCCCATAGACAATGGGTTAACATACATACATGTACACAATGTACATGTACTTATAGAAAGAGGTGAGCTGCATATATAAGCTGTAAATAAAGCATCATATTTTCTAGCCAAGATTATTTTTATTTTTTTGTTAGGACAGAGATAAGCAGATGATAGGCTGTTGGCAAAGATAGTACTAGAAAGTGTTAGCAAAAAAAAAATAGCAAAAAAATGAAAGTATTTAGAACATATCATGTTTCTAATGAAGGAAAAGAAAGCTACACCAATTTTCTATCTCCTTTCATTTTTTAAGGGAATCTTGAAGCTCATTCATAGTACAGTATTGGTAGCAAAAAGAAAATTGGCAAGAAACCAGTCTCACATTGTCCAGCTTGCATCTAAAAATGCCTGTGGGAGTCGAGATCATATATTCTACTCAAGTGTGTAATGCATGTCCGACGTTTACATCTGTGTCTCAGTATCGTGTATTTTTCGTTTGCCTTGCACTTGTGTGATATTCTATTTGAGAAGGAAGAAACTTTACAGCATCTTAGTTATGCTTTCACTTGTGTGATACTTTATTTGAGAAGGAAGGAACTTAGAAGCATCTTGGTTTTGCTAGTATCTTGCTGTTTAGCATCTAAAAATCCAGAAATAGATCTGATGAAGATTTTTTGAAGGCTTACCAAAACTTTACATAACCTTAAAGTGATTACACAATGGTAATTTTTTTTTTTTGATATATGATCGAGAATAGAATTCTAAGATGAATAACATTAAAAATTTGATGATTTTCGATCGAAATCAATGCATTTTGGCTAATTTTCTCATAAAAAGTCAAGAGTTGACTAAAAAAATTGAGTATGAGGTATGACGTAAAAGTGGGTACCCAGCTTCGCGCATTGCAGTTGTGCTGCGCGCTAGACTGTACAATATGTGTATGTATTATACCTTGCGTGCATTTTACTCGAATTGCGCGACAAGGTACCCACTTTGACGTCATTTTGACGTCAAAGTGGGTACCCAGTTGAAACTGGGTCACAGCTGAGGGGTAAAAAATATCTTGAAATCTTACCCCATTTGGGGGTTTCCTTGGCAACACGACTTTTTGAAAAACTTTAGTTACATGATTTTCTGCTAATAAAATCATGCTCTTTTAAATTAACTAACATTGTTTCAGCATTGGGTACCCCCTTTAACATTTACATGTACACCTATATGTAAGATACAATGGATAAAAAATTTAAATGCAATGACACAGACAGAAGCTGCAGAGTATTTTGGAAAGTGTGGGGCTACACATGCAAATGAGCATGTATTTCGATGGTGCAATTTCAAGCTCGTCTATAAAGCTCAGCATACATTTGTACATGTAGATGATAGACAGACATGTGAACTAGAATACCACATACAGGTGTAGAGTCTATATCTGGCATTCTGGCACATCCAGTAATATCAAATGGCAGAAGATGATGATGATCATGATCCTGATTATAATCGTGGTGATGATGATGATGATGATGATGATGATGATGATATTGATGGTGATGATTATCCTCATTGTGTTATAGCACCATACATGTACATGTATTTCCTAACATTCGAAGGTGAGTGCAGATTCTTCATTTAAGCTCCTAGTGATCTGCACTGTGATAGTATCTTGCATTTTATTCATGTTTATGATCAATTTTTCAGCTAGGGATTGTCTAATTTGCACATGTATGGACATATTAAAGTGCATGTTCATTTACAAACTGTATTGTCACTGACAAGGTCAGTGGTAATGTTGACATGCAAAAAAAAAAATCTTTAAAAATGTTTACTTCCACTTTCACATGTTGACGTAGATATAAAGATACATAAACAAGTTTCAGATTACTAGGTGTATCGAAAATGCAAGTAGTATTCAAAGAATAACCTTATTTTAATGGGAAAAAACCCATCTAATTTACTTGATTATTTCATCAAGAAAAAAAATAGATCTAAGAATCAAGGGAGCTTGTTTTAAAATGCTTATCTTTGTTGCTGTGTTGAGCCCACCCCCCCCCCCCCCCCCATGCACCTCATACATTGTATAAAGCATACTATGGATAGTTCAGGCACTACACATAAGTTTAATAGACCTATGAAATGAATTAAATATGTTGAATTGGGTGCATGTATGATAGGGAGCCCTTGAACATTTTGTGTGCAACCTTAGAATGAATTTGAATTCGAAAATTTCTTTATTTTTTAAATGATTATCTTAAATATGTTATTCTTAACTTAATCCATCAGAAAATCTGTTTTGTTTTGTTTTGTTTTTATTTTTTGGATATGTATTGCAAAATGTAATTGTTCCTTATGTCAGCAACATATATTAATTTTACAAAAAGGGATCGTTATTAATGCTGCATGTATTGGAATCGTTCAGAATCGCTATTTTGTAGACATGGGACATTTAGCCATACTCTGCTGCTAATTAGCCATATGAAATGTAGTTCACCTTCTACAATGCATGCTGAATGCGTCTTGTCTCCTTTTGCCATTCTGTTGGCCATGCTATTCTGGAGCGTTGATTGCAAGCTTTACTCAGCACTGGAACAGCTGCAAAGGAGATTATGGTCATATTGCTGCATATGGATACTATCCCTACAGTTTGAAATACCACAGGAATTGCCAGTAGAGTGGTGTATTGTAAAACCATTTAATTAGTCACTGCATTCCCCGACCCTGAACATGGCTCATGTCTGGGAGATAATTTGTATTGTGCAAGTAGTAGTAATCTGTTTTTAGTCAATTCGGAGTTAAGTGGCATGGCACAATGATGTTCAACTGCAAATTCTCTAAATGCATGCAGATTTACATGTAAACAAAATTTAATTGTTTCACCCATTCTGCTTGGTACATGTACTGTAGGCTTGTGTACAAAGTTATCCAGCATTCTGTATTAATCCACAGATTCCATGAAACTGATACAACTGTATTTAATGTATATCCTCATGAACCACATCATGTATGTACACGTACAATGTACATGTACATGTAAACATGATTAAAAGTTATTGAAACTGTACTATCCAAATGTCTGCTTAGAATAGTATTCTTTTAGAGGCTGGGGGGGGGGGTGATGGGTGATGATGAATCATGATTACAGGTCCATGTGAGGCCTGTACATCATCCACAAACACCACTTTCAGAAAAGCACCCTAAAGGAGAAATGAAGTACATGTACAGTACATGTAGGAGTGCTTTTGATACCCTAAACAGGGACACCCATGTAATACATTGTATCTCTAATTGGTTACCAGGTACAAATTTTGCCCCTAGAGTTTGTCAAGTAATGATTTGATTTGACTGTGAAAATATTATTATTGTTATGTAGTATTATGTATTATTATCTATACAGGGCATTTTAGCGGTGCATTGAAAACACATATTTTTTGTGTGCATGATTTGTCTGTGCAATATCAGAGCATATTGTATAAAACGCCTAATTCCCCATAGGCTCATGTACAAAATTTGCCGTGCAATATTATGCGATATTGCATGGTCTCTTCGTGTGCACGCAATAAAACAAACATGCGCAATCAGAATTTCAATGCGCGGATATGCAAACTTGTGTGATCAAAATAAAATTATGATGGGAGCCCTTTTTAGTTGCTGAAATGACATTTATTTTATTTTAAATCCCTTTCCTGTTGGGTATGGATAATAATAATTATATTGGATGGCTTTATTTCATGGAATACCAGGAATATTCTACTCGTTAGGGTCAATATTGCACTCATCTTCGATTCGTGTAATATTGGCCCTAATTCATGGAATGTTCTCTGGTATCCCATTCAGAGCCATCCAATATAATTATTGTTATTATTATTATTATTATTATGGAATTGCATTGTGCATGTTTATAAGTTTATTTCACCCTCCCTCCTTTCTCTCTCTCTCTCTCTTTCTCTTTCTCTCTCCTTTAAGCTATTTCCATCCTTCATTCCCTCACACACACCCTCACCCTCTCTTTATCTACAGTTTTTAGTTTATCTGTGTTGTTAAGGCCAACCCGCATGTTATGTTGCAAGAGCGAGATGAAAGCATCTTCAATTTAATTATCATTATGGCAGAAGCAGGGCTCCCCTGGAACTCTTTGAAGCAGAGCTAATTACATTGTCTCCAGGCTCTATTATCCATACATAATGTACATCTACGCTGTAGCAGCAGTACGTGTTCTTCATAGCGGGTCTCTCTGCCAGCAGTCAAAATTAATGCATAGAACGTACAAACAGTTTGGATGTATACATCCGTACACTGTAAAATTGGCTAACTTATGTTAAACCTGTTAATTAAATCCTTGATTTCATGATTCATGTATGATGTTTGGGTTATATGAAGGGTAGCTTGCATGATCTTATGAGTCAGTACTTACAAAATTTTTATTAACATTTGCATTTTATCTGCTCCTGCCGTCAGTGGTTACTCGTATGTGATTATTTACAGGAATGATTTTGCATCTGTATGGAATACTGTACTGTGGGTTTTTTTTAAAGAAAATTGAAATGAGAGACCTTTCACTAAAGAAAAAAAAATACTGATTCAAAATTATTTTTACCAAGAGAAAGAGCAAATTTAATTCTATCTACTGTCTAGAAGTACAATTGTAAACCTACAAATATGCACCATGTGTTATTGTAATGTACATGTACTTGTACTGTTTATCCACTGAATTGCTAAAATGACAACTGTTACCTACTGTCTTTGTAAGTGGTATATCCAGGGGTACATTTCTCTTTTTCACTGGATTGATCATTTAATGCATCTGCCCCCTCCCCCCCCCCCCAAATCCAATTCATATGCTTGAATGCTTCACATACATGTACATGTAGAGTCGTAGCTCATACAGTTTTGGTAGCAAACAGAAAATTGACATGGAACTGATGATAGCACATGTATAGTATCATATGATCTGCCTTGCGTGAGATAAATAAATGAATGAATAAATAAATGAATAAATAAATTAATAATTAAATAAATAAATAAATACATGAATAAATAAATAAAAAATATACCTTTGAATTAATTTTGAATTTCTAAGCCCTAACAGACAAATCAGTTATATTGTTTTTTGATTTTTTTTTTTGGTTTTTTTTTTTGTTTGTTTTTTACTTGGCAGATATTTTTCTGATTTATGCCATTCTTCACGTTCTCTCCCAGATCCCTTCCATTTTACCCAATCATGAATCCACCAATGATTCACTGATTAGAACAGATGTTAATTGTGTATTTTTCATATCTTGTTTCAGATGATATCATTGGGAAGTTTCTTGCTTACATGAGTCTTGTTCCCCTTATCATTCTGGTTGGTTTTGTGACACTTCTACTCTTCAGGAGAGAGCTACATACGGTGAGATAATAATGATTACAATGATTATATTGATTGAAAGATGCATTATATAGAACAGTTACATGTAGCTTTGTACTATAAAATATTGTACCACACATTAATACAATAGATAATTATAGTTACTCAGACACGAGTAGAACTTCCATAATATTGCCTTAAAAACTTTTAAAGATTTTCATCTAGGTCAGGAGTGGCCATTGCAGGTAATCACTATCTTCCCAAAGGTAAGCACTAATACAGGAATTGAATGACATTCCATGTAATCCAGGAGCCACTGACTTGTGCAAGACTATATGTATGACATCTCTACAAAAAAAATGTTTTCTTCTAGGTATTTAATAAATGGTAGGACTACTGTAGAATCTGGTTGATTTATCTCCAAACAGCAGTAATTTAAAGGAGGAGCTATCAATCCATTCTCAATTTGGTGAATAATACACTGTACAAGTAATACAGATGTGATGAAAATCAACAAAAAATAAAAAACAAACAAACAAAAAAACTACAGATGTCAATATTATGACATATGTACATGTAGTATAGATGTGCCACAGAAATAAATGATGGATGTTGATTTTGCTTTCATGGTAGATCAGAGAGAAATTTCTGTTATTACAAAGATCTGCTTTTCTGTTATTTATTTAATAATTCATATTATTACTTACTCTTTTCTACTAGTCAATAGACTGGAGTCTATTCCTTCATAGTAGAGCATTTCTCATTCCTTTTCTCTTCACTTTAGATCACATTCTTTGGTGGTATAGTGTTGAGTGAAGGAGTTAACTGGATAGTGAAACACACCATTCAAGAGCCCAGGCCATGTCGAGGTGAAGTATATCACAAACTTGGATCACATGCAGGCCATTTTATGATGTACTAGAATTGATTAATACTCTTTAAAGCTTTCATACTTTATGAGGTTATTTCATTTTCATAATGTAAGTTAATATATACTGACTACTTCCACTTTTGGAATAGGCTATTTCCATCATATAATCACCTTTATGATTGCTGTTGATGGCATTAAAAGCCTGTGCAGATGAATGCAAAGTTTTATAATGTTGAAAATTAATGAGTAAATGATAGTTTTTTTTAGGAGGGAAATACGTTCTTTCACTGCATCTTTAGTTTAGGGTTTTATGAAAAATTATGCTTATTCAGTTTATTCAAAGGACAAGACTTTCACAAAGTTTATTATTACTATGATAAGGTGAAGAATTATTCTGAAACTAACAGATCAGCATATTTGATAGCATAACATAATTTTAATGCTATATGTACGATCACACATGTAAGAATAGTTATGAGAACTCAAAAAGTCAGATTCACTCAATTGAATATGTTGTTGCACAAACATTTTACCCCTCATATAACAACATCATTGTCAGAGTTGTGTATAATAAACTATGTTTTTATTTCAGGTAATGATACATTACATGAAGGTCTGCGGACGGAGTATGGAATGCCATCAAGTCACTCTCAATTCATGTGGTTTTTTGCTACTTACACAGTGCTATTTATTTATATAAGGTAAAAATAATGTAATCAATGCTTGTAATTTTTTTTTTCTAAATGGCTGGACATTCTTGTGATGTACATTGTAAAGCCTTTAATATTTTTCTCAATGAGATGTCAAAAGGTCTTCAACCTGAGTTTAATAAAATGTTATGATTGAAAGCCTTTGATTTTAAAGTATCTAATCAATGAAAATTTACCATCATTTTCTAGACACTTAGCATTTGATGTTTCATAGTTTATGATGAAGCTTTTTTTAAGAATGAGAAAAATATGATTTTACACAAACAGTTGTGGAGGACAATTTTGAGTCAGCTACTCTGCCTTTTCACTTTTGGCAAGCAATATGTCTGGGTTATTTGTGTATAAGACTAAGTTTCATATACTGGGCCTGTGTCCAAACATACAATATATGCATGAATGCTGTAATGTACATGTAGAATGCTGTGTCTGCTGTGTGTGCTGTGATGTATTGTCATGTCACAGAGGTTGACAATGGCCATTTAAAAGCAGAACATTAAAAATGGATTTCCCTAGCACAAATGCTATTAATGATGTATGATGGGAAAAATCCTCTTAGATAGGGTCCTGGAAAGTCTGCTTGTTTGATGCATGATGATAAGTGCCTATGCTGGAGGGGGGGGGGGCTTCCAAAGAACCTTTAAAAGGAAGAAAAATAAAGTACTCCTTTTCTTTCCATTCAGAAACAATATTATATTCAGTTCATTGTTAACTTTGTTCCTGTGAAAGATTTTAAAGCTTGATTTGACCTTAACATGAAAGAGTTAAAAATCCAATGTTAACTATTTAAAGATTATTTGTGCAGTTTTGGTATTTTTGTTTTGTTTTTGTTTTATTTTTGTTTTGTGTTTGTTTTATGTGTTTGGTTTTGTATCTTTTTTTTTTTGTTGTTGTTGTTGTTTGTCTTGGTTTTTTTATAATATTTTTTCACCTTGTTTTTTTTTCAATGTTTTTTTTTTCACTTAGGACTGCATTAGCCTAATAGTAATTTATTTACTGTTTACAAACCTTTCTCAAATCTGTATGCAGTGGGTCTATTTGACTTTTTTTCAATTTCTGTTCTCTGCATTTTCTTCATTTTTCAACTATTTCTGTCATTTTCTGGTTTGTTCTTTACTTGACCTTTTTGTGTTAATTATATTCATTTCCCTCTTGATGTGAATGTTTAGTGAAATTTCAATTTTGTTTCATTTTATGGGATCAAATTTTATCTTATTGTATTTTAAGTTCAATTAGATTCAGCCTGTGGCTGCTATTTTTGAAAGAATGTTTCTTATGAATGTACCTAACACCTAACACCACCTCCCCCCCACTCTCATTGTATTAAACTCATAGCCCACAGTCCTCAGACAGGTGCTTCCTTTGTTGACCCTATGGAAGCATGGAGAATTTAGTCATCAGTGTGTTAATATTTACACATTGTACCAGAAATATTTTGTATACATTTGTCATCTGTCCTAAAATTGTTTCTTGTTTTGGGGGTTTGGGGTGGTGGTGTAGGTGTTTTGTTGTTGTTGTTGTTGTGTGTGTGTGTGTGTGTGTGTGTGTGTGTGTGTGTGTGTGTGTGTTGTTGTTGTTGTGTTGGTTGGTTTTTTTTTTTGGGGGGGGGGGAGTTGTGTGTGTGTGTGTTTTTTTCAGAATGCATACACCCTGCACTATGTATTCAGAATATTCAATATCTACATTGATTGTCACCTTTATGCACCTGTTCTTTGCAGGATGCTTAAGCCTAACCGTAACCTATGGAATATTTTGCGTACCACAAATACTGAATTTTTAAATTTATTTTTTACCTTTCCTATGCTTGTTCATTTGCAGACTACATCAGCCTAACAGTAATCTATTTATTGAGCAAGTGTGGAGGCATATGGCAGCCATTGGAGTTATACTTGTTGCATTACTAGTTTCAAGTAGCAGGTGAGGTGATATCCATCAAGAACTATAGAAAAGGCATATGGAAGATGTCTGCCTTGTGCAGTTAATTGCTTCATGTTCTGAAATTAATGTTGTGATGGTCTGTGTTCATTAATAAAGATTTACTATATGTGAAATTGATTGGATTTGCCATTTCTCCCAAATTCCATTATTCTCTGATTAAATGGAAAAAAAAATCCTGTGTGAATAATCATATTAAATTCTCATTTGCAATCAGTTATTGTATGGTGAACAAATTTCAGTAACAAGGATGACAAAGAAGAGTTGCTTTCCACAACCTTGAAAACATTTTAGGCATTTGACTAAAGCTTGAAACAACTAATGCATGCCAAATGCCATGACAACAAATTTTTTAAAAAATAAATCAGGTGTTCAGATCAGTATTCTCTGTGCTAGATGAACAGAGAAGAAACATTCAGGATTCGAATGCATTACACATGGTGTTTATAATGTCCTTTTCATAGTAGAATGCTAATATGAATGCTATCTGTATCAGCATCAGAATCATTTGATCTGCTTAATAGTTTTAGCGGAGACTTCTCAACCAATTTTGAGAAGTGGATTAACCGATTCATGACAGAGGTCCACATTTTGTGGTTTGGCCTCATATCTTTTGATGCAAAGCCCTAAAAATCATACCAAATACATGAGCAGAAAGAGCAAAAAATTCTACACAAACTGTGCCCATTTTGGTTGTGTCAATATTCGTTGTTTGATGCTGAAATTGTTAAAAAGGAAAATAAGCATTAAAATCCTTAAATTGGCAATGTGATAGAAAGTTTAAAATCACTGTTTTCCCCTGCAAATTGGCAACTTTTTGACTTCTCATCATAATTTCTGTTAATTTATATTCATTTCAAATACATGACGTTTTATAAGAAAAATGTAGCAATAAAATAAAAATGTTGTTGTTGCCAATTTGAAGAATAAAAGCTGATCAAATTAGGCTTTAAATAATTCCTTTCACGAATGGGTTAAGTCTGGACTTGATCCTGACCTGTTGATATGAATGCTGTCTGCACAGCTTAGAGCATATGTACTCTCCTGTATGTTTACAACCAAGTGACAGGGAAAAAGATCAGACTTTGTGGAATTTTAGACTTTTTTTTTAAAAGGCATTTTAGACATGCCATGTGCCAACCAAGAAAACAAATGCACAAAGCAGATGTTACTGTGAATAGTATGATTTCACATGTGGATCGAGTCGGTAGCTGTAGGAACAGATTAAGTCCAGGGCCCCGTTTCATGAAACTTGTTATCAGTATTACAACTGCCACATTTCTATGACAAATTTGCTCTCGGCCACTCAGATGCAAGGATTTCAGTAGCTTATAACAGTTATTGCAACTTGTTATTGATAACAAGTTTTATGAAACGGGGCCCAGACTTAATATCCGTTTGGCAGTGAATATGAAAACGATAAATAGACTGTTCAACTTTTCTTGCAAGGCAGCCTCCATCATAAATACAATACATACATGTGGATATCTAAACTTCAAGCTGTCTGGCCAACATTGTTATTCCCAGCCAAACCTTAGCTCTCACATCTACATGTCACTTTCTTCCTGTTCGGATAGGTAAAAATATCACCAGCTTCCTGTCTCTAAACATATCTATTGCATTTCAAGCAAAACACATTACTTCCTTTTCACTCCTTTTTGGTAATATCTTTTGCAGAGAAGATGGAGAGATTATTGTATTGTTGTATGTAACATGCTGTGATGCACAGATTGAGGTTGATGATAGCTAATAAAGTGATTACACAGTGGTAAAAAAAATTTTGATATATGATCAAGAACAGAATTCTAAGAAGAATAACATTAAAAATTTCATGATTTTCAATTGAAATCAATGCAGTTTGGCAAATTTTCTCATAAAAAGTCATGAGTTGACCAATAAAATTTGAGTATGAGGTATGACGTAAAAGTGGGTACCCAGCTTAGCACATTTCAGTTGTGCTGCGAACTAGACTGTACAATATATAATCCTGTCATGCATTTTCTATGGTAGACAGTACAGCGCTGATGAAGATTAAGTAGTGTGCATGTATGTTACAAAATGTGGTCAAGAAATCATGTGTATTGGAATAGGTTTATGCCGAGTAGTACGGATTTTCTGTATTTCGTACAGAAATCAAGTTAAAATACGGGAGTACATTTTTAAAGGTTGAAATACGGAAATGTACAAAATCAATTATGTATTATAGTCTATGGCCGGTGCGTGCAATCAATTACCGATTTGAAGATGGGAATCATTGCACCAGTCAATGTAATATGCATACTGCGAGCACTAGTAAACTAACTATAGTATTTATCCTCTTCAACTGTAAGATCTTCAAATTGGTGCCAAGAAATGCCAATTTGACGATGGGAATTGTTGCACCAGTCAATGTAACATACGTACTCAAATTGGCGCACGAAAATTGTCAATAACTTCAGTATGTATGAGCTTGCACGAACAGAGGTTTTTTTCCCAGAGAAAAGCACAGGAATCGCGCACCCGCCAGCGAACTATCTTCCGCGTGTTTAACGTAACTGAAGTACGCGACATATGCATATACATTGTGTACTTTCGCACATTGTGTACGTAGGTGTATGTGACAGAGCTGACCATAGCTGCATCATGCGTGCACTACATCCACGCAGTGTTTTTCTTGCCCATTCTAGAGATTCATAGTGCTGCGTAGGAAAATGTAGATTTCTTCCCCCAAATTTTGAGCCTTGTAAGTACAAATTTTTTTTGCTGCAAGTTGGCAGCTCTGGTTTATGTTGAACAGTCTTCTTATACCAGGAATACTCTTAACAGGCATCCAGGACACATGAGTCCCCCGAATTTAGGTCTGATACCCCCCTCCCCCCACAAAAACAAAAACAAAAAACAAAAACAAAAACAAAAGCACAATCTACTTACATGTATATGATAATCATTAGTAATAACAGGAATTTCATTAGAGCTGTTCACTAATGTATTCAAATTTATGCATGTTCCTCTCCAGAACCCTTGGTTACCAACTGTTCAGGTCACCTGTTTAATGGCATCTGAATAGGAGGATTCCAGTTTGCATACATTAGTTGTCACTATATCAGGCAATGCTCCGGCAAGCTTCTCATTTGTCTAGGGAAACTTTTGTTCAATATGCATGCATAAAATTAGTAAGCAGGTCTATTTAGACCCTGGACCCCTACCCCACCCCCTTCATAAGAAGTTCTTGAACATTGATGATGGAAAACTGACCATCATATGCTTTGCAAAACATATACGAAAATCAAGTACATGGTTTGTTTTTGTGTACTGTGAATTGGATGTACATGAAGTAGCCTCACCTGATTTATATACCAATACAGTGTATGTAAGCAGATCCTTTTTAAAGCATCTGTGGGTGTATTATAAAGGTTAGGCAGTTTGACTGGTTTAATATTTCAAACTAAATCTAACCCTGGCTGCTCCCTCTTGTTTTAATCTTTCCAGCCTTTTCCATACTTGAATTAAAGCTTAGGTTTCATCTGGAGTGTGGATACTCTGCAAACATTCACAGTTTAGTCTTGTATCAAAAGAAGAAAGCATCCATTTGATTACCTTCCTGTTGCACCTATGTCAATTAATATAAGACCAGTAGATGAACCCCTCTATCAGCAATTCAGTTTGTGAAAATAAAGCCCGCCGCACACTATACAATGCGACTGCGACCCTATTTTCGAACAAATGGCATTTTGCTTTAAATATGAAAGTTTAAATAAGTAAATTATCTTATTTGAAGTTCAGAATAATGATAGTAATACTAAAATCAAAATTTTGGTTAACTGCAAGCCTTCTGATTGAAGTAAAGGTCAAATCGGCTTCAAATAGTAGCTGATCCCAAGATTGCTTCACGTCACTGCGATTCGGAACTAACTTCGCTTTTATTCCTACAGGGCAGTTTGGAATTTAGCCCGTAAAATGGATTTTATTATTCATACGACTATTCGGAACTTTGATCATTAAAATTTTGTATGTTTGAATGCTCATATCAAATGCTATGACAAATTTTTCCAAAATCGGATCGCAGTGGGATCGTATAGTGTGCGGTGAGCTTAAGACAGAATTATATTTTATACCATCATGTCCGTTTTTTGGTAGAGACCTTGGCAGAAGCAAGTAAGGAAAACTTAAGAAAAGTATGCTACAGAATTTTAATCAATGTTCATTGATTCCAGAAACAAGATTTATATTGATAGTGAAGTTGGTGTTTTTTATATATACTTGCATCTGTTTTACATATTCAGAATGGCTCTATACACAAATCACCCCCCCCCCCCCCCCAAATGCCATACATGTAGGTACATGTAGCTAGGTTTTTTAGAAGAATTAGATATAAGAAAGTGGAGTGTACATGTATTTCACTAGAGATCTTCAGAAGCAGAAACTGTAGATTCAAATTCATGTTCCTGGCATAATTTGTATATTTCTAGGGGAAAAGTATTAAAACTTAAAAATGTTTTAAACTCTCATATTTTGAATTTTTGTTGACAGGGTGTACCTGAAGTATCACACATTGAGGCAAGTTGTTTGCGGTGGACTACTAGGAATCCTATTGGCTGTGCCTTGGTTTATTATCACTCAGGTATACCTCAACCAATCTCATTATTTCAAATTGCATTTCTGTATCTGTGTCTGATTTTGTTCAAATCTTCACTGGTCTGTTTTAATCTGTCTTTGATAGCTTTGATTTTAAAAAAATACTTGACTTAAGTGTGTTGGTTTCCTTTAACACCATTGTTTTCATATCAGGTGTTTGGGCCTATCTTTGATTGTTTTCTGATTCAAGACTTCACCCTCACTCTGTAATGTTGTCTTGCTTGAAAACACCTTCTCAATTTCACTCTTTTTATTTTACAGTTGATGTTAACACGATTGTTTCCATATCTGGTGTTTTAGCCTATCTTGAATTTTTCCTCATTTGAGAGCTTCACCCCCATCCCTAAACATCAATTTCACTTTTTTTATTTCGCAGGTGGTTTTAACTCGATTGGTTTTTTGTCTGGTATCTTGTGGCCTACCTGTAGGTGTATTTGTATTCTTGTCCTGACATTCTTTGGTTTGAATGAAACTTCTCTTTTCTCATATTCTGTTTATTTTTTCAGGTGGTGTTAACTCCATTGTTTCCTTTTCTGGTGTCTTGGCCTATCTGTGAATTCTTCCTGATTCGAGACTCCACCCTCATTCCCAATGTTCTTTGGTTTGAATACACCACTGCAAGGACAGAAGCCAGGTAAAATCACTATGAACATGACGGACCAAGAAAGCGGACAAAATAAACAACCCCTCATTCTACCCTTCACACTGGTTCTGGTAGTCAAAAGAACATCCCTTCACTGCTATTGTCTGAAATATGTGGAACAGGTGTCACATGCATATTCACCTGGAACTACAAGATTAAACATAGTAGCTGTGAAGGGATGTTCTTTTGACTACCAGAACCATTGTGAAGGGTAGAATGAGAGGTTGTTTATTTTGTCCGCCTTCTTTGTCCGCCATGTTCATAGTGAATGTTTCATCCTTACCCCATCAGTGCCTTCCGCTCTGAGTTATTGACTAACAGGGTGCCAATCTGTAATCGACAATTTACATTTCAGTCCCTTTACAATTGACTTTGTGCAAAGTGATGTTTTGTCAGCAGTTCCATTTCTTATACAATTGATGTCCCTTAATACACATAATAATGATTATAATACTCCAGGTTTATACATCTCTGATGCCTCTAAGCACCTTACAGAAATATAATTAATCTCATTATCGGATTCAGGCTTGCCCACACACAATGTATGCACCTTCTCCACTTCCTGAGGAGCATTACAGCCAGGCTCCTTTTGCAGACGCTAACATTTTTAAATAAACCAAAATGACTTTCGCATCCTACCGGGTACCCACTTGGGCGGAGAGTGGCAAATGTAGATTAATATCTTGGCAAAGGACACTTGTGCTGCGCCAAGGATCGAACCCACAACCTTTGCATCTCTAGTCAAGTGTTTAAACCACTCGACTGTGACACCACTGAACATCCTCTGAAGTTGTCTGCAGTAAATAACACTTTTAACAGAAAGAAAGGGTTTGCATTGAATTTAAGTATATCATAGGAAAAGGCTATTCAGCCATCTTAGAATAGACTCTCTTTCACCCGTACAGTATTTCAAACAAATTGAAATAATTGGTGCATGTACCGGTATATTGAATAAATCTTTATGACTGAGAATTACAAAATGCATTAAAAATATTTGTCGACTCATGCATGAAAATTGTCATTGTAAATTTCATTACATTTTGATTTTGCTACTCATGAAATGTTCTCAATAATGAATGGCATAATAAACCAAATCAGATATGGATTTAAATTTGTTATGGTTTTTGCTTTTTTTTTTTGCTTTTGTGTTAGGTGCAATTCATAGCTTTATCCATCAGAACATGTGGCACAATGTTTTCCTAATGTAATTGTCAATTTCGTTTTCTCCTATTCTACAGGACCAGGCAGAGGAAACTTGGCAACAAGATGTCATGACGGAACAGTTGATGTTGACCTGCCACCCCCTACCCTCGTACTGTCAGCGACTGTGTTTATTCTGCAATTGAGCCTGGCCTAATCTAACAGTCCTACTAAACACATGATGGCGATATTTAGCATTTTATAACCTGTTCAGACTATTGGAAAGTAATACAAAACTGGTATAAAGATATGTATTATAGCTGACACTTGTGAAAATATTGAATGAAGAAACATGCTAGTTTGAAGGAGGTCAGCTGATAGCTTATGCTTTGATGGTATTCAGGTATGCCGGGTACATTGAGATCACTACAGAAGCATAGAAAATTATAGCTGATTATTGATATCGGCATGCACACACGATAAGCCTCACTCAGTTGTAAGATTTTGGTACAATACAATATTTGAACTACAAAGGAGTGCTGATTTTTTTTATTGAGTTTTCATTCACAATGATGCTCAAACATGACATTTCGTGATACTGTAAATGCTGTTATTTTCACGTGATTAAATTTTCGCACTGAGCAACCCAAGAACATATTTGCAGGTTCTTAAATTCGCGCTGAACAGTTACTTGTAAAAGTGCAAGATGTGATCTAATATCGCAATGCATATGCAATCGCGCTAATATTTTCGCGAGTTCTAGAATTTGCTCTTTCTGAAAATAGCGCGAAAGCTGCAAAAATTAATATCAGCAAATATTTTTGCATTTATAGTACCCTGCTTTGTTATTCAATGCTCAAACTGAAAACTTGATTTATTCAGCCTGTAGCTGTACAGTTTTTGTATAGCGATACAATAGTCTGAACAGGTCGTTGATCTTGTTGACGAGAATTTTAGGGAACTTCATTGGTGTATTTTATATGAGAGGTATTTTTTATCTGAGAGAAGAGTATCAAATAGTATTATGCATTTTTTGATTGATATGATACAAGGACTTCTGAATTCAAGAAAGTATGAATATTGCTTATTAGACATTTTGAGGCCAGTTTAGTCTAAATTAATGGAATTCCTAGTAACTCTTAATTTTTGAAAACAAAAAGATGAGTTCTAGCAATTGCATTACCCCTTCATCTACCACAAGAAATAGTATCAAGTACTTAAGAACAGTATTCCACGTGATAAGTTGGTCATCTAAAAACAATGTGCTTAACTATTGCTTGTATTTAAAAGTAATATTTCTTACATTGCTGAATGCTGCTAATCATTTTGCAATTAGTGAGCTATATAGTTGCTTCCGGCAACTTTAACTTTCATAGAATTCATAGTTTTTAACACTATCATTCGAAAACCAACTTTAAAGAAACTCCTGTTCCACACATGTATGCATGACAGTGATGTAATATAGTTCTTACATAGACCAAACAACGGCATTCATAAGCAAATGGTATAAAGTATTGCTTGGAATTGTCTGTACAAGGTGGCATGGAGACTCATTTCTTGGACCTAAAAAATTTTGATTTTATGACAATTCGTAGGCAAGTAGTCATGAAATTGCGACCAGTTCCAAACAAGTTGCTCTGCATCAAATTAGAAACCTTTATTTTGTGGCAAGTGCAGCTGCAAAGGCTAGTTGAATTTAACTGAGATTTCACCGTTCATACTTTGCATCCCTAAGTATGAATTCAAGCAGAAGTTACTTCGTAACATTAATAGCTAAATGAATTATTGAATTGCAAACTAAATGCAACAGAATGACACAGCAAAGAATGGAGAGGCATGGAAAAGAGGAACAGGGAAAAGAAAAAGAAAAGGAAATTCTGTTAAGTCTTGATACACTACCGGTAATACAATTTAGTGCCAACATCTATAGACCAATCCATAAAATCTATATGTGGGCAGCACCATTACTGCGGTGTCCCCCATAGAGTGCGTATGTAATCTTAGCGCGCTACATTCAGGTGCGCTGCATTGTTGTATGTAACTCTACGTTGGGACACCATAATAATGGCTGATCATCTGCTGCCCTCAACGATAAGCCATATTGGTTTAAAGGCAATTCTACCATGTAGTGTATCAACATTGTGTCGTTGACACCTCACTCAGAAATTTCCCACATTGTTTGCAACTGTGTTTACTTACGCACATTTTTGTAAACATTAAACCTGATGTGTTTGTCATTCTAGATTTCAGCTCATGCTGGACATATAAATAGCTCAGTTATTCTGAGGTGATTTAAGGTAAAGGAAACTTTGCCAGTTGAATGGCTTTATTGCATTATTCAAAAGTTATTCCAAGCAACAACCGAGATAACTGATTTATTTCTGGAATCTACCATTCCAGAATAAAAATCAATTGTAGTGGCAATGTATCTTATATATTCAATTATGAACACTCTGCATGCATTTGCCTTTTAACCTCGCGCACTTACAAAAGTTGATTTGATACGTCTGAAATCGTATTGTAATGTCAAGCTGTGAGCAATAACATTTTTTATTTGCATGTTTGCTTGGTGAATGAATTCTGCAGATTCAGGAATGGTCATGAGATGAGATGGTACTTAAACAAGTTCTCTTCGAGACTTTTTAGCAACTTTTTTTTTTTTTTCAAATTTGATTGATTGATTGATTGGGGAAGTGCACCCACACTGCAGACAAGAAATGTGGAAACATGGATGGTTTCGTGACTTTAAACTGTGTTTGAAGAAGGACTGTCCTTGGCATAATGTTTGTCAGGATTGTTTCCCAGTTGGCATGGAAATACTGATTTTATGTACCATAGCACAGTATAATGCAGGGATGTTGCCAAATTTGATGCTGCATACAAGCTTTGATTGATCAATATTGATGCCAGATTGACTGCTTTAAACATGGTAGCTGGAATACCTGTAGTATCCTGGTATTGCATTTGTTCAAGTCATTTGAAGTAGAGAATGAAAAACAAGGAGAGCAGATTGAAGTTACCAAATCATTAGATTCTCTGTGCAGAAAATATATGAATAACGAGTCGGTACTCAGAGTTTTCGTGCTTTATGCATGTGGATTCAGACATCTTTACAAGACAAATGCTGTCTTTTTCTTTGAACCTTTGAGATAAATCTCTGAAAGGTCCACAAGATTGTCATTGTCACTCTCAATCTTGTGGGATGTTGGTCGTGCTGTCGTACAGACCATCTGTCAACGCATCTGCAGCAGTGTTGAACGATTCTCTGTGATGTCTCTAGACAAAACGGAGAAATCCGAGCTTGATTTTTGAAGAGATCATTTAAACGAAGATTGGTATTCTTCAATTCTTGTTGAATTGAAATGGAAGTGAGCTTACTAATTGTACATCATTCATTATAATTGATGGTGGTACTGCCAGACTTTGTTAACAAAACACACTATGTGTGGTGATGGTTGATTCTCTGGGAGAAAAATCATCACATATCCTTTTGATTTTCTTTATTGAGCTGCTAATTTATTGCATGAACACCAAAATTTTTCCTCTTTGCTGTATACCATTACTATGATGAAGGTAGCAAGTTACCTGTTCCAGACCAGAGTGGTGTTAATACCTCAATTGGTGGAGTGTAAATTGTGCATGTTGGCTGTCAAGAAAGCCTCAGGTAACATCAGGAGAAATAAAGTCCGCACAGAAAATATGAATATATGAAGGGGACTGGTGATTTTATTTATTGAATTTGAAATGGTATAAAATGAATGAAATGCCAGTTTTATGTTCATTGAAAGGACTAGTGGACCCCCAGGGGGGTCACTTTCATTGAAGAGTGGACAGCATTTGTGAGAAAAAAAACGCGGAAAAAGGGTATTTTTTCAGGGGTAGGCGCGGAACACGAATAGAGTGTCAAAAACGCCAAAAAATGAAAAAAAGCCCCCTAAATCACGATAATCTAAAACGTGAAAAGGGTATGTAATTTGCACCGACT
>CM057165.1:12549396-12551970 GCA_029962745.1 Echinometra lucunter | reverse complement strand
TTCTTGTGTTATACATTATGTACGAAAAGGACCATTTATCTTGCTTATATAGATTATTCATTTTGTCACTAACAGCAAAGCCATAAACACGAAATTGTAGAGTTTGTAAAGTTTTTTTTTTTCCAATGTGCAAATCGGTTTTGTCTTTGGCAATATTAACAACAGTATACTAGTACATTTACCACTGCCAGGTGATATGTTTTAAACTCTGTTTGCAAGGACTTTCCCCTGGACTGTCTAATTGTATTGTTTGTCACAAGCATCATTACGAGGCACATAGCTCAGTTGGTAAAGCACTGGTCTGTAATCCGGTGGTTGGTTTCGAAAGCAAGTCTATGTGCTAGTGCCCTTTGGTAAGGTATTAATCCTCATTACAGGTCCCTCGGTGAGGACTTAAAACCATCAGACCTCTGGTTGCTTGCTTACAAGCATTCATGCTTTCTTAGGAGCCAGGTAAAAAAGACAAACAGACCAATCATTTATGTGATCAAAGTCGACCAAAGCAGTCCATTGCTTGCTTCGAAATCAAGCAGAAAAGGGAAATAGTTATGTACCGTTTTAACAATAAAATGAAAATCCTTTGTCATTCATTTCAATTGCATACCATGAATAAAAGATAAAGCTGGCACTATGAACATGACGGACAAAGAAAGCGGACAAAATAAACAACCCCTCATTCTACCTTTCACAATGGTTCTGGTAGTCAAAAGAACATCCTTTCACTGCCATTGTCTAAAATATGTGGAACAGGTGTCACATGCATATTCACCTGGAACTACATGATTAAACATAATAGCTGTGAAGGGATGTTCTTTGACTACCAGAACCATTGTGAAGGGTAGAATGAGAGGTTGTTTATTTTATCCGCTTTCTTTGTCCGCCATGTTCATAGTGTGGTATACTAGATCTATGGTAATGCTTGATGCTCCTATGCTCTCTATAATCATTGCATCTCCAAATATAGGAAGACATCTCCATTTATGATTAGTTATGAAAAATGTAATTTAGTCATTGTTGTTCAGTTGGTAGTTCAGAAACAATGCACATTTGCTTTGCCAATTTCTTTTTTAATCAATGCAATTTTGAGCAATACTTTTCTCTTGTTTTTAGGTTTATATTGTTTTCATTGATTATTTAGGTGTGTAGTTATGTTTTTTGGGGGTTTTTTTAATTTTTTTTTGTTGTTCGCAAATATTGACAGTATTACCATTTTTATTTAACTATGTTATTTCCTTATCTTTCAGACATTTTTGTTTTGCATGTACACTTTTATGGTATTCCATTTTAGGTAGGCCTAATCGATCAACCAACTGCTACATTTAAAGATTATATAGTGAAAGTTCCTTTAAAAAGATTGTGGATTTTGTATTTGCTGAAATAATGCAGTTTGATTCATCAGTTAAAAATAGCATTGGAAAGAAAAAAAAAACTTCATTTAATCAACATGTGAAGTCCTTTTAGTTTGTAAAATGAAAACCAGGGGGTGTTTCATCAGTGTCTTGTCAGAGATTTTACTGACAAATTTGCTCTCCGCCAATCAGATGCAAGGATTTCAGTATCTTGTAACAGTTGTTGGTAAAAGTCACTGACAAGACACTTGATGAAATGCCCCCCCCCCCCCTGGAGGATTGTTAACCCATACATGGCAGAGGGTCCATATTGTGTGGTTTGGCCTAATAACTTTTGATGCAGAGCCCTAAAAACATACCAAATACATGAGCAGAAAAACCAAACAAAAAATGCTACACATACTCTTCCCAATTGCATGGGTATTTGTCATTTTGATGCTGAATTTTTTTGTAAAGGATTATGAGCACTAAAATCTTTAAAATGGCAATGCAATGGAAAGTTCAAAATCACAGTTTTTCCATGCAAACTGGCAACTTTTTAACTTGTCAGCATACTTTCCATCAATTCATGTTTATTTCAGATGCATGTATTTTTAATAAGAAAAATGTAGCAATATAAGAAAAATACTAATGTTACCAATTGAAGAAGAAAAGCTGACCAAATTAGGCTTTGAATATGTCTTGTCATAAGGGAGTTAATGTGGTTCAGAATTCAAAGATTCATTGTTCAGAATCATGGGATTGCCAATTCAGATATTGCATTATTCCTAAGTTTAGTTTTTGAAGGTTTTAACATTCCATTGTAGAGGAGAACCTTCAGAATAACGACTTTTCAATGTACATGCAATTCAGAATATTCAAATTAGAGAATAAAGCCTTCAGAAGATTTCATCACATGGTTAGATGCAGAATCCTTCCATTTCAGATTATAGAGCCGATTGTCACAGACAAATTTGTGAACATA
Source organism: Echinometra lucunter (assembly GCA_029962745.1). Taxonomy (NCBI): domain Eukaryota; kingdom Metazoa; phylum Echinodermata; class Echinoidea; order Camarodonta; family Echinometridae; genus Echinometra; species Echinometra lucunter. The sequence goes on along the minus strand of CM057165.1, from coordinate 12,549,657 downwards.
GAAAAATAATCATTGCAAGTATTTAGCATAACCTGTAAATCATACTTCATTTCCTTTACATTTTCAAAACTGATATCAATCTGTATGTATTGCAATCGGTTGTCTATACCTTCATTCCATTATGATCATGTTTTTCTCTTGGAAGAGAAACTGAAGTTTCTTTCTCCTTTTTTATTGAAAATTTCATTGCAATTGTTTGTCAAGTGTAATCTTGATGCATTCATTGAGTTTTAAAATGATATTATTATAATGCTGGCATAT